>JAOXYL010000105.1:3153355-3165798 GCA_028564955.1 Terapon puta | reverse complement strand
TTCGATACTTTGATTCCGCCTGACACAAAGGAAGTTTTATTTGAAGCAAACACTTCATACTGAGCTCTTTCGAGATGAGTGAACCTGAGAGATTCTGATTCATTCAATGTCATTTGCCTCTAAAAGGCTTTTATCCCATGCAGAAATAAAGAATAACTTCAACGGCTCTGTCGTGCTGTAAAATCTGAACTCCAACAGCGAAAAGGCACAATCTTAATGTCGCGTAGAGCAGCACCGAGCGTGGCACCCGGAGCTCAGCCGGTATCATCACAAGCATCGTGATTGGTCACAGCCTCGGACGATGGCCCCTCCAGGACCTTTTGGTCAGCTGTGAAATAATTAAGAATGTCTTGGTCTTGTTCACGGGGACAAGAAGGAGCATGAGAGCAGCGGGTGGTATTGGCTCCCTCAGGTTGTGCTATGTTTGGTGTGGAGTCTCCCAAGGTGCACTCTGGGTATCACCAGAGTTTCAGGAGCTTCAGGTGCCAACAAGAGGGGTAAGACCAGGCATGCAAGCAGGCTTATGGGATATCTACTCTAAGGGGCTCAGAGCTTCAACTGAGCGTCTTTTGAGGTATTCTCAGACCTTCAGATGTCAGACTGTAAGGACACCCCAAGTCAGATCACTCTTTTCAGATCTGTCTTTTACTCCAAACACACAAGCTCGTGTATTATTTTTTTTTAGATTGAGTTTAAGATGAAGAGAGTTGGATGTAGCTCAAGCGAGGCAAAAAAAGCTGTGACGGACCATAAAGGACAAAAACAGTCTCAAGATTAATTTTCCTCCATGATATCAATATCCCACCACGTTTGAGATTACATCTGAGATTTTCTATCGAATGCCCCTTAGACTTGAGTTAATCAGAGGCACACAAAACGCGCAGCTTTATTCGCTACATTTTTCTCCGCCAGCGAAACATGGAGAATTCCTGCCAGAATTTAATTTAATTTGTGTCATGGAAGTCATTTGGTGATCCAATGAAAGTCAACATAGTGCACGCTTCTGTATCCGAGATAAGATATATGTTCTCTGGCCTAACTGTACGGAGCGGACTGTTTGATCTGACTGCTGGTGGTAGTTGAGTTCAAAACAGACAAGACATTAAGAAGGTTTTTCCACCAAATTCTGCATGAAAATGAAAGAAACAGCCCTGATCCACCACACTGCTGTCTTCCAAAGTGTCCCATGCACATTTGCAGCAGCATGTTCCTGCTCAAGAAAGCACAACCAGCACCGACATTGAAAATAGTGGTCTTACACTATGCCACACTTATGTGAACGCACAGTAAAGATTCCCCAAGGCAAAGGACATTTGACCCACTCCTACCTAGACCTAGATAAAGATCTGGAAGGATGCATGCTTGTTACGCTAACACGTTCTCCCCGTTCTGTCTCTTCTCAGTATCACCAGGTGTACGACGACCATTTCATCAGTGCAGTGGTTCTCTCTCTGATCCTCGCTGCTCTGTTTGGCCTTATCTATTTGCTGATGATCCCGCAGTACGTACACGCATACACGCGCTCTTCTCCACATCGCAGTTTGCTCATTCACGTAACGTAATTGGATCTTTCTTGCCGGGGCGCAGTGAGGCAATTAAAAAGGAAAGGTGTTTTCACTGCAGTCGGTGGAAAAGTGGAAAAGCCCTTCTCACTCTGGTCTCTTCGCTGCTCTCTCAGGGGGATGCTGGTGCTGCTGCTGCTGGTGCTGTGTGTGTGTTTCCACGTGGCCTGTGTCATGTACCTCCATCTCACCAGTGTTCAGGTAGGACACCCAGAAACACGACTCTGTGCAAAGTCTTCGCACTGATGCCACTTTTTCACATGATATTAACCTGTTTGACCCTGTTTGCGTCAGGCAACTGCTCTGAATGGTTAGAGATACTTTACTGCAAAGGCACCAAATACATACATTGATAGGGAAAATACCATGGGAACAGGCGTTGATCTGTATGATGTGCTGGAGAGTGTTGAACTGAATGTCGATGTTTCCAGATTCAAGATTTCATTTGTCAACATGGAGGTTGAGTCACAGTCCTCTTCTAGAAATGCAAAAGATAAGAAGGAAAACCTCACAAGCTGCTGAAAGTTTACAACATAGGAATAGAATATGGTATATATTCTAAAATATAAAATAGAAATATATTGTTGATCAGTGAGTAATACTGTTGAGCAGTAGATGTGCAAATGTTATAAGTCGCAAAAGGATTTTAATATGGCCTAGAGATGGAGCTGTCCTTGAGCCTGCTGGGTCCAGATGCTGCAGAACCGTTGGCCAGCCGTCAGCAGACAGAGCAGTTTGCAGCAGGGTGACTGGGGTCCTTGATGGTCTTGGTGGGCTTCCTCCTACAGCTCTGGGCGTAGAGGTCCTCCATGGATGGCTGCTCCGTCCTGGTGATGTGCCTGAGTCCCGTCTGTGTTGAAGTTCAAGATCCAATCAAGATCTCTGAGCACAACCGGACTGAAAGCTGATCACAAAGACGCAACTTAACCTTAATTTTCATTATCATATGGTGTGTCAGCAATCTGTCACATCTGAGCAGCTGAACCAGAGCAAGTGAATGTTTGGTAGTTTATGTATTTTTAAGTGTCTGGGGACTGAATTACATCAGAATCAGAGTCAAAAATTGTATTATTTTCACACATTCATGTCACATCGGTCACATTTTTAAATAGAGTATCACTTTTCGTGTTCTCATACCAGTTTCAGCCGATAAAGGTTTGAGGACCAAACTGTTGTAAATAAGCAGGACGTCTGCGGGATATTTTTTTATTCCACAGTTTTCCTCTGTAAATGCACAATTGCTGATGCCGTCTGTCACATAGTCACCAGACAGGTTGGAGCGACCGTGACGACTCCGAGCCGCTTTGACATCACGGGCGCACTCTATATGACACTGTGGTATCACGCTGCATTGAACTGTCACCATATCCTTTAAGCGTCTCCTCTAATAGGCCTGCGGATAATGAGCCACGCCACGAAATGCGCTCATTTCATTTCCACTCCGAGCTAATGATGTGTCCAAAATGCTATTGAGGTAGATAAACAGGTGCTTCATTTACTGACTCGTTCTATTTTCCACCCTCTCCCCCCCACCTCCCCTCCTCTTTCCTCCGGTTTTAGTGCCAACCAGGCTGCCTCACCATCCAGATCCGAACAGTGCTGTGTGTCTTCCTCGTTCTGCTCACCTACTCTGTGACCCAGGCCTGTGTGGTAAGAGTGGATTCGCACAGTATACAGCGATTCCCTAAGTTTATGATTTGTGAAGTAAAATATCATAAAAAATCATTACAAACCGCTTTACAGGAAAAATTAATAAATAAATAGATTTCAAAAAGACAAAAATATTTGGGCGAACGTTCATTTCTGACCTTGAACTCACTTTAATTTTTATTTTTCATGGAGCTCTCAACCACATCTCATTCATCGGACACGTTTGAAAAAATATTACCATATTCAATATGTGATTACTTAAATATTACGAGGTATAGTCAACCTGAATCAAAGTAGCAGCTACTGAGATATACACATTTTTAGTCTACTGCATTACTCAGCTCCAAGTTGTTATTCAAGACTGTGAAAACATGAAAGTCTAGAGGTCGTGCAGTATTATGATCATTGGGGTTATTTGATCAAACCTGTTCAAATAAATCTAAGAGTAGAAACTGCACAGTCAGAACAGCCACAAAAAAACACGCATCTAACATGAACTGGTAAATGGTAACTGAACTGGTACAAAACTGTACAAATGTATAGATTTATTCAATGTTAAGGAATCAAAGACACATCTGCACCATTGTAAATGAATATAAATGTATTTAAATCATATATAAAAGATGGGAATAAAAATCTTTATGCCAACAGTATGCCCTCAATATGATCAGGACGACATTAACCTGGATGTCAATGTGCATCTAAACACGTCACAAAGAATTTATTAAGGGCTGGTAATGCAGAATATAGGTGATTACAATGCAATAACACTGTGAACCCCTTACAGTGCCTTAAAGGCCTGAATAAGACTAACTGAGTTAGAAAGTGTCAGTTCATTGTTCATCTGGCAGACTTCACCGTTACAGTCTCTGCAGTGCACGAGCCGGCAGAATAACTCATCACAGACGAGCAGATGGTGCTGCAGAGTCTCCGAAGAATAAAACATTTATCGTTCAAGTGTAAAACAGCCATTAAAATATTTTAAACACAAACCGGATGCCGTCAGCGTCGACCACAGAGCTCAGTGAGGCTCCGATGTGTGTGTCTGCGTGTGGGTGTGTGATTACTCTGTGTGTAAAATACAATAAGGCACAGGTGTAGGAGCGGGGCTGCGGTAAAGGGATAAATAGTTCTGATAGGCTTGAAATCATGACAAATTCCATCTAATCATCAAGCGCCTGTTTGTTTTTTTCCTAAATGTCAATCAGAAGAAATGCATTTCTTAAAACTGATTTTTTTATGTAAAAGCAGAACAAAGACAGAAATGTAATAAATTGATTGTAGTGAATGTAATGATTTAAGGGCCTACCTGTAAAATGCTTATGAAGTTGTAAATGTATACATACTAATGATGTTACATAAATTGCTAATTTTATTGATTGAATAACCGATCACTAGTTTCAGCTCCTCCAGTTTCAGCTGACACAGACTTTGATTTGTGAAATAGATTAAACCCACTTTTACATCAGAACATACACTACTATTTAATTTATGCCTTTGGGCCATCATCATCAGAAGTCCAGCTGGTAACATTTTCTCTCACTTCGTCCCTGGTGCAGGTTGGATGTGTTCCGTGGGGGAGAGTCGGGACAAACTCCAGCGACTCGTTGGAGGACGTCCTCGCCGACGCCAACAGCACGGCGGCGGACAGAGCCTGTCCCAACATGGCGTACGGCCTGCTGTCCTGCGTGGCCGGCACCCTCACCATCGTCCCCTACCTCCGAGTCTCCTCGCTCCCCAAGATCCTCCTGCTCCTCCTCCTCTCTGTCACCTACACCGTCGTCATGGAGACCAGCGGCTATCGCCAAGCTGTGGGGTGAGACTGAGCTGAATGTGATGTGCGGTGCGATACCGGGAAGAGGTGTGTTTGTGGTCCGGTGAACGGTTTCATTTACACCCCCTCTGCGTTACTACCAGGCCATTAGCACATTTTTGTATTTTCTCTTACAACGATGAGTAAAAATATGTATATGAAAAACATTTTGCTTCTGTGTGTGTGTGTTTCAGAGGAGGGTTTCTCCACACTCGGGGATATGACCCCGTGTTGGCCGTCGTGCTGTTTTCCGGAGCTCTGGCTCTGCATTCACGACAGCTGGACCTGAAGCTGCGGCTCGACTATCTCTGGGCAACTCAGGTATGTCCGCCCGTACACGTGGCACACCTGTCGCTGCCCACGTGTGCAGGAGGCTTCATATTTGTACATGCGCTGAAGAAAAACATCTTATTCCGTCACGCTTGTTTGGAGTTGGCAGGAGGTGTGGTGGTTTGACCTTCAGCTCACCAAATTAACTCTGGAACCGGTTCCGCTCATTGTTCCTTTAATATTGGCGCGATCCAGTGAGCCAGCCCACGTTTCCACCGGTTTTGAGCGGAACGTTTGTAATGGAGGAGGAGGCGTCAATGGAGCGCATCGCACAATGCAGAGTGGAAGTAAACAGTGGTTGTAGCGAGATGACTGATGGCATTGATTACCTGCAAGCTTTTCTTCTGTCTTTACATTGATGTTTTATTGGTTGGTGTTAAACGCTCCCCCTTCCCAAAAACAGAGACTGTCGTTTCTGTTACTCCCCCACCTTCTTTTCCCAAACTGTACAATATTCACACAGAAAACCGCTTTTTTTTTTTTTTCTGCTGTAATTTTTTTTGGTCAAAGTGCTCCAGATGATGATGATTCAGAATCAGGTGTATGAACCTGTTCCATGTTGGTGGAAAAGAGGAAACAGTGTCAATCAAAATTATATCACTTTGGTTGGACATTCATCAAGATACTGAAACTCAAATAGCTCCTTATGTATACATCGTGAAAAACAAACATTTGCATAATTATGTGCTAAATTATTTTTTTTACCTGTTCAGCCAGATTATTTCTCCATGTGTAGGTTCGATTGGCATTCGTTTTCATTCTATTGCAGCAAACTGCCTCATCCTTTCTTTTTTTTTTAAGATAGAGAGCACTGTCACAGATCATTACTGGTATCAGTCTGAGGGCCGAGTGTTGGTTGAGCTCTAGTGGTGATGCTGGATGTTGGAGACAGCTGGAGCCCTCCATCTTTAGATCCCTCGGTCAGCTGGTCACTGCAGCATCAGTTCAGACCTCACACGTGTGTGCCGGTGTGCAGATTACTATGGATGTCACCACCATGTTGTCAGAGACGCTTTGATTTCTCTTTCTTTCTTTTAATGTGTGTGATATTTATTTTCATTTGCTGTTGTCACCTTGCCCCGTCGTAATTATTTAGCTATTATTGTTTTAGCTGACTCGATAAATTACATTTTATTTTCGCCGTGTGTGTGAATTGTTTGCTCGTCTGTTTGCATGCACAGTCTTGTGGATCAAAGTGTGCATGTTTCTATTTTAAGAACGAAAGCCAGGGTTCGTCTTGTTTGCAAATCATTATCCCCCTCTAGTGATAAGGAGAAGCAATTACATGTACCTTTGAGGTCTGAGCTGCAACAAAAGGCTCATTGTATTTAGACAGCAGGGCATCAGTTTGGCTTTGGACCTCACCTCCCCTCTCCTTCCCCCTTCTTGTGTGCCGATGGCGTCCAAGGCGGAGGAGGAGAGGGGCGACATGGAGAAGGTGAAGCTGGACAACAAGAGGATCCTCTTCAACCTGCTGCCGGCTCACGTGGCTCAGCACTTCCTCATGTCAAACCCCAGGAACATGGTGAGCATCCGCAGGCGTGTTCAGGCCCGTCCAGCAGGGCTCGTCAGTCTAAAGGGAGTTAACGCCTCTGAAGCCGGCGAAAGGCTCCCGGTGTTTAATGACACACGCCGGAGGAGCGGGTCAAAAGACTCCGAAACATCTCGCTGAAAACTGGGCCAAATTTGATTGAAAAGCTAAGCTCCTTTAGACGTCAATGTCAGTAGCTCTCAATCTTTTTTTTTGCTCGTGAACCCTCAAGACAAGAACATGAAACAAATCAATGAGGGATTTTTCCTCCTCTGTTTGTTTACGTTTGAATTACTTTCAATCTGGGAGAAGCAAAAGTAAGCAGAAAAAGATTAGGGGAAAGTCATTTTGAATAGCAGATATTTTATTCTTATATCCTACTGTGGTATGCAACCCAAGGCCCCTCTTAAATCCACCTGCTGACCCACTGGGAGATCCCGTGCTGCAAACACTGGTTTAGATTTTCTACAGTATGCCATTGTTTCAACGTCACTTGACTTTATTTGATTTATCTTGAAGCCTGCCCTGACTACACGTTGAAAGATTGAGATTATTTCTGCTCCTTCAACAGTTAGGTTTTCTTTAAGGCCTCCAGTTTTACAGTGGTGACACCATGGTGTATGTGTGTGTGTGTACACATTGGCTGATATATGAATATGATAAATCTATTGTTATGGACTACAGTTACTATATGATAAATGATGATAAAGATAAATTTGGACTAAATCACACCTTCATGATGACAGAGAAGTATCACAGGTCATATCAAAGTTCAGTAAACAGTAGTAAAATCCACCACATGAGTAGGTGACATAGCTGTTACAAGAACAACCGTTGAGGATAATCATTTTTAATTATCCCCCCATTTCACCTTCACTGGCTTTGCACATACGGCCTCTGCGAAAACTGAAACTCAGGGCTGAGAATTAGAATAAGAAATGCTTCACTTATAAAATACATTTAGCCAAGGTTGACTGAGGCATTAAAATCTTTTGAATTGTAAATTACCTACAGATCTCTACTCTATATTCAACATTCAAAGACGTTATTTGGGTTCAGAAGATTGCAGTAACTTGCAGACACCCTGAACTAAATGAATATATACATATATACAATATATACATCTTTAAATGTTTTTTTATCTGTATAGTTTTATCTTCTTAGTAAAAATACAGAGAAAATATCTTAAAAAGTTGTGTTTTCATGTCTGATGCTTTAATAAATAGGACCAAATAACTTTTAGATGTGATAGAATTATATTATTTTATTATACACATTTCTTAGATATCAATTCTATTTTGACATGTATAAATCAATTTGCATTCTTAGCACCGTGATCACAGTTAAAGGTGGCGTTTGCCATGGATTACATTGTACTGATCTTTTACCAACACGAGGGGTTACAATATTAGAAAGAAGTCCTCTGTGGCAGCTTTAAAGAAACTGAGCATCAAGGGTATCACAAAAGTGAACTTTACAACTGAGCAGTTCTGTTGAAGCCCTTTTAATTGTACAGGTGGACCTAATAAAGTGGTTCCTTGGATTTTTGGTGGAAATTCCCTTCCAATTCAGTATGAAATAAGCGAATGAAAACAGAGCATGGCAAAAATGAAACTGTCGTAACTAAAAATATCTTCGGTGTGGAGCTTTGGCGTGTTGTCCCATGAATTCAGTAGAAGGTTTGACGCTGATTTTTATTAAGAAAATCCATGATATGAAGTGAGAGGTCTCAGATGGGTTGGAGATGGAATGACTTTAGTGTGAAATACTTCCCACCTTCACTTAAAGCTGGCAGTGATTTGCGGCTAAAGACGATCGTTTGCACCATGGCCAGTGTTTGTATGGCAACAAAAAAAAACCCCTCACATAAAGCAAATAAATGTTCTCATATGTCACTGAAGTGTGGGGGTCTTGATGTGGGAAACTCTCCCAGCTGTTTAGGACAATGGCGCGGCTTCCCCGACCATGTGTTGTGGTGTTAAAGTGGAAGTGCGAGCTGACGGCCCCGTATGTCTGTACCCACTGATTGATGAACATCCCCTCCACTGATCTCTGTTCCTTCCGTGGCCCCCGCTCCCTCTTCTCAGGAAGTGATGAAAACATACATCCTTTCAGGAAATTCAAAGCCCCTCAAGAGGACAAGCTTGGTTTGTAAACCTAGTGCTGTCTCCAGATTCTTTATGCTGCAAAGTCACATTCTAGTGTTAAAACCTAAAATATCTAATGTTGATTTCTTTTTTTATTACAAATGTGTCTATTAAATGGCACTAAGCAGGAATATCCAGTCAAGTCACAGATATGGGTCACAAATGCAAGATCCTACATTTCCCATAATGCACCATCATAGCTTCTTTCTATTACACCATCTCTCCCTGGTAAATTAATCTTTTTAACCCTATTGCCCCTAATCTGCCCTGTCTTCTCTTAAAAATTTAACTCCGACTATCCCAAGATGACTTCACAGTGACATCACTAGGGTTATTTTAGAAGAAAAACCTTTAGCATTGGGGAAATTTGCGTTTCTGTCTGTCAATGCTCTTGCACATCCAGAAGACTTTACATAATGCATTCTCTTTGTAGTGCTCATCATGATGAGTAAACTGGCCTTCATCATTAAAATCCTTCACGCTGCCAGTGGAGACTTCAGATTTCTGATGTGAATAACATGTTTTTCATGATTATTAATGAAAAACCTGGAAAGATTAAAACCACTGCTTCGCCAAGTGTCTCCTGTGCAGCTACAGTCTATTATTGTTCTAAAACTAAGAAGAGCCCATAAAAGAGCCAAGTCTTTGCTGTGGGTGACATCTTCCGTCAGTGCATTGATATGGCAGTTTATTTTAAACATCTCCAGGATGTTACTGAGCGAACTCTGCAGTCACGTTCCCAGGCCCCTCGTTTACACTGCTTTACTATTTGGACATACTGAGAGGAGGATACTACGCTGAGCTCAATTTTGTAATGCAGAAAAAAAAAGTCACCCAGATGCAACAATGTGACCTTTTTGTAGATTTTTGGATACTGGAGCGCACAGATGCATACAGCCATGGGCTTTGGCCACACAGACAGTTCTGGCTAGAAAGTTAAATAAGTTGTTGGTTTTGGTCTTGTCACGGGATTTGTTAATAATAATAAAAAGATAAAGTAAAGCCGGCCTTATCCCTTAACAATCAGCGAGCCGTGCATCAGACGGCGCAGGGATCGTCTCAGGCCGAGACTAGTAAACACTGGGGGCAGGAAGTCAGGAACTATGTTTCCGGCACATTGGTGACCCCTCGGAGCTACAGTGTATAGAAAGGCTTCCTCTCTTTCCTCTGGGCTAAAGTTCACCCATACACTGTATTCATAACACAGCGCAGTGGGACTCTGCCGCCTAGAATTCAAAGTTTCACTGCTCCAACACAATGATTGCAAACTTTGTTTTTTTATTGCTTTGGGACCTGGAGTGGCCACCAGCAAGTACACTGCTCTTTGTACACGAATCTGTTCCTAATATTTGTGACTGAAGCAGAACCAAAAAGGTCCCTGTATGCCTTAGTTCTTTTATATCTTTATTTTATATTCCTGAATGACTTGGCATTTCAGGGGTAATACTGCTGAAATTTCAGAGACAGCAAGGCAATGGGGCAGCATGTGACTTCTTTTCTTCATTTCTTTTGGTGGGTTAAACCCTTTTTTTAAATGATAATGAGGACAATGGGGGAGTGTAAGGTGCAAGGAATTACTTTTTTAAATACAAGAAGTACAGTAAATTTCCATTAGAGTTGGTATGTCTTCTTATGTCCGCCCATCATCGACCCCTTGGTACCACTTAATCATTACTACACTCACTGTGGGTGATGTGATGACACTGAGTCAGCTCCATTCACCAGAAAACTGTAAATATGGTTGAATGCAAGTAAGTGAGTAAGAAAAATTCCTTTCGAAACAGTTTTATATGTACTGTATATGTAGAATATATAATAATTGGGCCTATCATAATGTTCTCAGAGATAAGGAATGTTGAACTGGCACTTTGATGTCTTGTGATTTTCTAGAGTGGCCTTCTTTACACTTTTTTCGTGTTTCAGTGCAGTAAAGCTTGATCAGGCCGATCTTACCCTTTAACCCATCCCTCCCTCCAGGACCTGTACTACCAGTCCTACGCTCAGGTCGGAGTGTTGTTCGCCTCCATCGCCAACTTCAACGACTTCTACATTGAGCTGGACGGCAACAACATGGGCGTCGAGTGTCTCAGGCTGCTCAACGAGATCATCGCTGACTTTGATGAGGTGAGTCAACGCTTTGCTCCGTCCCAAACCTGCAGTTCTTAACGTATATTTTTCCTGCAGGTTTCGTGTCTGCCTGCAGAGAATTTGGAGGGAAGCTCTGTTGCAAAATGACGTCCATAATGTCATTTTCAAAAATGACATTGTGGCCACAGCTGAGGTTTTGAAACATACTACGTTTATTGATGTAATATAATAAGCAATGGTTGCTGTTGGAAAATAAGGGAGACTTTTGGCCTGCTTGAATCTCTAACCAGCAGCATGAAGCATTCATTTACTCAAACACACAAAAATAGTCATTTTAAATTACATTTGGATTTGTATGCCAAGACACCCTATAATATATATAAACTTAAACTGACAATTTACTCTACTTTAATTTGATTTGAATTTTGCTTTCCTCCTGTTTTTACCCCTTTTTTGCTCTGTTTTTTTCTTCTAGCTGATGGACAAAGAGTGCTACAGGGACATTGAGAAAATCAAGACTATTGGCAGCACATACATGGCTGCAGTAGGGCTGGTTCCTACAACTGCCTCCAAGGTACACATGCAGTAGCTATATTTAGACCCTGTGTGCATTTTTGTGCGTGTTTGCAGGGTATTTGCATGTTTTGAAACTGTTCAGAGTGCACATGGTATTTTTGAGAGGCCTCGTATTTTCAGGTGGTTATTTTCCGTGTGTTGATATTTAGAGCGCTGTGACATTTCAATCCTCAAATCCTCTGTGAGGGATTACTGGCCTGTGTGGCATCAGCATATTCCGCATTCATAAAGTTTCTTTAAATCCTGCAGAGCTGACAAACAAAAGAGTCCTTTCTGCAACTGCTGCAAAACTTTACACGAACTTAACAGTCAGTCACAGAGGTGGTTTGACTTTGGGGAAAACCCTGCTGCGTGCTGTTGTGGCAGTCGTAGATAATAATGTGTATAATCACAACAGGGAAACAGACCCGGGAGGTAATATCATTTCCTACCCTGGAATATAAGTGTGCCCGTTTGTGCATAAATCTGTGTCTTCTTGATATGTGTGTGCTTTTCTGGCTCGCAGGCAAAAAAGTCCATCACCTCGCATTTATGCACAGTGTCAGATTTCGCCATCGAGATGTTTGACGTCCTGGATGCCATCAACTATCAGTCTTACAATGACTTTGTCCTGAGAGTAGGTGAGTGAAAAGACACATGCACACACACACACACACACACACACACACACACACACACACACACACACACACACAAACACACATTGGTCTAAATAAACATTGGTGTGGGAGCTTCTGACCTATTGC
>JAOXYL010000105.1:3095011-3106832 GCA_028564955.1 Terapon puta | reverse complement strand
TTGTCATTTTTTAAGAAATACATTTGAATTAGAATCTTTACTGATCTTGAGTAACTATGGTTTGATGATATGAAAAAAATCATCCAGCTCTTCGTAACAAAATTCAGGCTGCCATCAATAATCCAAAAATGTAAAATATAAATGTTTGGTTTGTGTTCTGGGCTACTGTAGAAACATGGGAGTCTTCAATAAGGAATATTTGCTCCCTCTGTAGATATGAAGGGCTGAATAAAACACAAAGATTCTCAGTTTCAAAACATAGTTATGAACATATATTCCACTTTTACCAATAACCACCATAAAGGCTTCATGTTTTCTTTAATGTAAACAACAAGGATTTTCGATAAAACTTTCGCTTTTAAAATTATTGGTATAATGCCATGTAGTTCAGTTCACTGAGAATCAGAAAGGCGAAGTTGTGTAATGATGAATGAGAGACCATGAAGACAAAAATTATGGAAAGCTGACCACACGCAATTCTCACTTATATCTGTGTGATTTTTAAAAACACTATTCCAAGATGTAGTTGAGTTGAAATTAAGTAAAAATGTATATACCACTGGACAGGAATGTACAGGGACAGAAATTTAGCCTTCAAGATAGTCTTTTTTTTACTAGCACCAGGAGGGCAGTAATTTTAACAGTTATACAGCTTTTGCAGTGTAATGAGAATCTGATAAGGGCACTTTAGGATGTCTTGCTGACATCCTCCGTTTGCATAAGCACGTTACTGCTGCACTGAATCAAGGTGAGTCCAGGCAAGTAAAGAGAGCTGGAACAGCAACGCCTGCCTATACTGCCAACTACTGCCCTATGTCTTCTCAAAGCCCCCAAACCTGTGGCGACTATCCCAACTAGCATCACCACAACCACCTTAATTTGGCACATTTGACAACATCTGCATAAATACTTTTCATCTTTTCACTGGTATTTTTACTGCACCACCCATGTCTCCTGTCTTTTTATTTTTTTTAAACCATTTTCACGAATGGCTACCAAAAACTTCCAGACAGATGGAATTCTTCAGATGAAAAAGACAGTGTCAATCAGATTTACACATGAAAGGGTTAGTCCAGATTAGGACTAACCCTTTTCCACACAATGGAAAAGGATCATACAATAACTACTCATGTCAGAAACTGAAAAATGAAAACTCTGCGACCACCAGCTGGTTCAGCCTGAAATGGATCGACTGTTCAGGATTGGTCTTACCCTGCCACTGAGGGCAGCAAACACTTCCTGAGCAGCTGCTTTGTAAGAAATGCGACAGATATGTGAACGGTTTTCAGACTTCATCATATTACATTGTTTTACGAAAGAAGTCAGAAGAGGACAGTCATGTTGTTTAACACTGTAATACTGAAGTCAAATGCATAAGACTCCAACTTAAGTACATGTGTGCATTAAATTTAAGATATATGCAATCAACCTGAGTCAACTTGGGAGATCTTAAAAACCCAGAACATTATTAACCAATAACCCATAACACCGCTGAGTCTTTGGATTAAAAATAAAATCAGTAAAATTTCACAGTCACAGATAAAGATTGCAGCTGAGGTGATGAAGGGATAGCTACTTTGCAGATAGAAAACCAGAGTGCTTCTTTCCGTCCTGAACAACTTGTACGGGTCAGATTCATATTTCCTGACCATATAGTCTAATGTATTTTTGCCACGACCGCCTGTGAAATTCCTCATGTGAACTTTATTTCTGACACAAAATATTTGGGAGCTACTTGACATAATGAAGAAGAGAAAGTGAGTGAGAGAGAGGAAGAAAAAAAAAACACACTGTCATGCACGCACACAGGCTCATCAAGGCTTAAACACACACACACACACACACATGCACATACATATCCTTTCTTGGAAAGCCACAAGTTTCTAATTATATCCTGGGTTTCAAATAAAAAGCGTTTACAGCCAATTCGTTTGCGTAAATGCCATTCCTGTCTGTGTGGAGAGATGTAACCATTTCTACCCTCGAGACAATAAATAGTTTATTGCTTTTATTTGTCATGGCTTTATGTTGTATTGCCAAGCCCTCAAAAGAATAGAAAAAAAAAGCATATTTTCCCACTAATGACTGTGTGTGATTTATAGAGTCTGTCTTTGACATGGGGGTGTCTGTGCTTTCAAACCGAGCATAATTAGACCTCTGGAGCAGCATGCAGCGCAAAACACATTGGACAAAAAGGCTGCGCTTCCCAGAGACTCTGCCGTGTGGTTTGGGTATGATGCTGAACGCTCGGTGCATGAGAAAAGCGCCCGGAGGTTTCCCTTCCAAGCCTGTGCGCGGGATCGTGCGCGCACGCAGAGGTCAATGATATCTGAAACAAACATAATGATCGGCTTTGACACACTTTCAGAATCAGATACAAGGGGAGAAGAAAGAGCATATAGATTGGCTCGGTGGGGATCCAAAGAGTTAGTCAAGCATGAGCTGTTCCCTGCCGAGCAAAGAAAGAGCGGATTCCCCTCCCTCCTTCGTCCTCGCTGACCCTGAATGCTCACAGAGTGATTTTAACAGGTCACAAAGAAGCAGGAGTTCACACTTTTTTCGACGCCCCTCACCCCTTCTCCCTACTCCTCCTCTTCTCTCCTTCTTCCTGTCTCTCTTTGCCTTTGTCTCTCCCTCCCTCCCTCCCTCCCTGCATGGATGAAAAGAAAAAGAGTAAAAGGAGCTTTTTCTGTTTTGGGTCCCCGTCAAGTGATTTCTAATGACACACTGCTCTTGTCCCCACAACATGTATTTTAGAGTAAATGAATCAGGCAGTACATGGCCTCATTAAGTTGAAAGTGCCGCGCTCCGCCGCAAAAGTACATGGTGCTTTGGAGCCGGGCCGTTCACACCGAGAGGCCGAGCTGCAACGCCAACTTCACACACGTGCAAGTACGGATTGTGTGTGTGTGTGTGTTTGGTGGTGTAGTCACCGGAGAGCTGGATGTGTGTGTGTGTGTTGAGAAATATGGTAAATCAATTGAAAATGTTCAAATCTTCACGTTTGCTCTCTGCATTCAAGGGTCGGAGCACCTTCCAGATTTTGGCTCACTGTTCAATAGAAAAACTCGTCTGTTTCAGGGCCCGGTTCTCTAAACCGACAGTCACGTGTAGCAGCCGGGCAGCATCTGTGGCCGTCGCCTTGAACGGGGATGACTTTGTCTGCAGCTCGAGATGATGATGAGAGAGGCGTCTGATTCGCTGATAACTACTTTTGTTTGTTACTTTTTTCTTGTCACTCAAACTTCTCGTTTCTCCTATGTCCTGTGCTGAACATAGAAAAGACTACAAAGAGCTGTTTTAATTGAAAATTCTTAACATTGTTAGATTGAAATGTGAACCTAATCAAGTTTCAGAGGTTTTCTTTGTTACCTCGTCTTGGGGGCTGATAAGAGGATGTAATATCTTTTTTATTTTATGTTATTTTTTTATTAATGAGGATGTCATTTTGTTTGGTCTTTTTTTTTTTTTTGTTTCACCTGGTAATATTTGACTTACTGACTTGCAATTATTGGAACATTTAACCCCCAGGTCAGGACCCAAATGTTCAACTAGTGGGATATTCATGCCATCATAATGCCATCGTATGCACCGAGTGAGATGTCTTCCTGGTCAAATCTCCCCATCACACGATGAAGTGCATGCAGTCATGGGTTGTTACGTCACTGTAGTCAGCAGAATTTTTTTTCCTGGATAGTAGAGGCTACGCACCAGCCAACTGATGAGCCAGGCTGCAGCCAGGTGAATTAGAAAAAAAAAGGTCTCTGAACTATGAGGAGGATTGTGGTTTTAAGGCAACACAAGAAAAGTCTCTTGTGAGCCAACTTCAACTAGTAAAATAAAAATGAAAAGGCAGTAAATCATCCAATCTGTTGTTGACACAGTTTACAGGGTTGAATTTTATGATGATGTAGTAAAATAACGTCAACTTGCCATTGTGGGACCAGAGCTTACATAACTTTCCAAACATAACTGTACAACTGTTTGCTTTAACACTGAATGAGTCCATCTCCCTTCCCATGTAAACTGTTCTTCGTTGCTTGGTCATTGCTCAGTGGAACAGACTCTGTGCAGGAACAAGGACTGAAGCTCCATCAGACGCTCTCTTCTGATTGGTCGCCTTTGGCCCAGGTGTGGGTTTCCCATTTCTGCTTTAAGGACCAACAGTTTTTGAACAGAAGGCACATCAGCCACGTTTTTCAGTCGTCCGTCTCGTGTGAGTCTGATGGGGCAGATGGGCCACTATTTAACGGTCCAGCAGTTTAAACAGGCTGCGTAACAGCTTGTGTTTCACATGCTGAACCTGCTGCTTTGCTAATGTACTGCTTTCGGTACAGAAGGTGTGGAGACTTCAGCTGTGCCCAAATCCAACTCCTGCAAAGAGGTACACTCCAAATGGAAAATATTAACAAAAAAAAAATTAAAAACTCTTGTGGTTAAAATCTGAAAAGTACAACATAAAAGAACAGGTCACATAATTATTTCCTAATAATGTCCTCCTTTATACAGCCTGTTTACAGTTTGAGTCTGATGATTTGATTGTGCTGCTGTAGTACTAAAATTACTCTGTCTGTGTGTGTGTGTGTGTGTGTGTGTGTGTGTGTGTGACTGCAGAGGGGGATAACAAATACACTGGTTCTGACTCACACAGAGGTCTGAATGTAACAAGAATCTATGTTGTGCAATAAACCACAAATTCTGCAAAATCAGGATGTGATAAAAGATGCTTCACGTCACTTAGACTCACACCAGGTGGAGATGTCATTGAGTTCATTTCGCATCAAGCTGTGTCAAAACAACATTATTCACAATGTACTTCTGCTTTAATAGGCTTAATCTCGCTGACAAGTAAAGAGTGAGGGAGGAGAAAGAACGTCATATGATGACGATTGTGAGCCAATTTGAAACCAGAGACACCACAAACCTGCAGTTTATGCCTCAGCAGTGCTTTGTAATGATCATATTTGTCCAATAATAGTGTAGATTTATTGTTTATGGGGCCAAGAGTTAAAAGGAAACGCAAACAGTTTGTAACAGCTCATAACCCATTCAATCCCCAAACTGCCTGATGATAAATCTCATCTGCAATAAAGCACAAACAAGCTACAGGGGGGAGGATTGGGCTTTTTCCTACAGGAGGGAAAGAAGAACATTTTATTGCATTGATAAATTTCAACTCTCCATTAGCGGTGGTCCTGCTGATTGTCAGGACAGATTGATAACATTGATTTTGCAACGTGTCACAGTCACCTGACTGGCGAGGACTGGTGGAGACAGATCAGGAGGTTTTAGCAGCCAATCAGAGCAAGGCCGTGCAGTCTGCCAATCACCTTACCTCAACCAATGGCCTACTCTGCAGCTGGGCTGAAGTCCTGCCTCCTGAGATGTGCACTCAAAGGGTTAAAAAGAAATTTCATTATGGTCAAATAATCAGTTCGCTTGATTGAAAGCAATAGAAAACAGCGAAGCTCATTATACTCTTCTCTTCTGTCCCCAAAAAGCAAAACAGAGGATGGACTAATGACTAATGCTTCTACTGTCACCGTCCCGTTGATTATATCACTTCATATTGTATGCGTTTGTTTATCTCATGTATTTGACCATGGAACGATGAAAGAAACAACCCATGGTTGTCTGCGATGGTGCATTTGAATTTGAACAGGTTTTATTTATTTGATGATAAATTTGATGGATGGCCTCTTGCGGTGTAAATCTCTTTTCAAGCACACTTATAGTGCATGAATCAGTACAGACACTAAACACTAAGAGAAGAAAATAAAATAAAGGAGGGACAAAAATATGGAAAAAACTTTGCACGCATACATTTATCTACAGTGGTCTCCTGAGAGCAGCACACAAATGTTTGAGGAATAAACATAAAACCAACCAAACGAACCAAAAAAAGGGGGAGGAAAAAACATGAAGCAATTTTAGACATGGATATGCAGATTTTCTGCAAAGAATTATTTGGCCAGACTTCCGTTGTACCATCTTAACACTGATACAGTCATCGGCCTCTAACATCTCGGCTCCGTGCATCTCCCAGTTTCTCTCCAGTTCTCCCAGTGCGAGGACGGTCAAGGACACGGCACTAAGCTCTGATAAGATGATGCAACCTCTTGGTGCTCTTACATCAGGCGCGGCGCTCACCTGGTCTGCGGCCATCACAGGGTTAACCCTTCTTAGCCTGAGCGCATACATGCAGTAATGCACAGATCATTAAACACATGTTAGCCACGCGTGCAGTTACTCCACATTGCCCCTAATCCTGCAGCCTCCGCGTTCTTCACATGTCTTTATTTTAATACCCCCTTCCCCTCCTCTTTGCTCTCTGCTCCACCACCCCCACCTCTAACCTAAGTGGCAGGTGGGACATAAAATGTTGGGAGGTCTTGAGCTCAGGACATCAAAAGGATGCATCACGGGTGAGTCACCCCCACTGGCTCCAGATCTGCCCTGCATCATGAAAACAGAGCGGCTGTGCATAAAACACTGGTCGTCTGTGAGGAGAATGGAAAGTGGGATCTGACCAGTCCCAGAGGAATGTAATCAAAGTGCGTTTTATTATGTTTCGCAGCGGGGCCACAGGACACCGCGGCCCTTACCTCACACGTCATTCCGCCCAGTCACTGTATGTGTGATGCATGCCCGCTTTGATTTTGAAGTGTGTGAATGTGTGTGGTCACATGAGTGTGTGCACATTCCTCTCATTCGTTACATGAGTGTGCAGCATGCCTGTGTGCTTTTGAATGTTTTTCAGTGAGAGAACGCCTGGACTGTCATTTGTAGCGTTTGCCATACCCAAAGAACCTCATGAGTATGTTTTCAAGTTTTAACTCCTTAACAATGTTTAGAGAGAAGGAAGATAGAAAAAGCTCTTCAAAAATTGTTTTGACTTGAATGTGCAATAGCACAGAAATAGTAACAATAAAATACATAACACATAACCTTTTGAAAGAAAATTCTTTAGTAGCTCTTACGCAACAATTTTCCAAAAGATTAAAGTTCAAGGTATGCTCATAAAAAACTAGTTTGTATGTTCTACAAGTGTTTCCACCTCAGAACCAAGTTCAGCAGTGAAGGTTTCAAACAGTCTTTCTTTATGGCGCTGCATCTGTGACCAAAAGTTATGGAGGTCGCATGAGTGAAACAAGACCATCTCAAAACCCAGGAAATGCCTGGACTCGATGTGGTCAGTTGGTTCTGTGGCCATGATCAGAAGTCGTGTTTGTGATGTCAATTCCTGGATAACAAAGAGAGACCTTCAGACCTTACTGTGACACCTCCACACACCTGGTCAATAACTGTGTAAAGTGCTCATTGGATTGTCTTTTTCAGAAATGAAAGGTACACTGTGTGGCCAGAGATGAGATAAAATATTCATGATTATGTCTGTGTTAATGTACAATCACCAGAAACATTGTCCAAGTCATATCCATAGCGTTTGCTACTCACTATGGAGCACAGAGCACAAAGTTTTGGTGAACAGGTGTATGGAGAATGGGGAAGCAAGGCGTCAGATCCCCGGAGAAGAGATGCAAACTGGTTTGTAGTAAAGGATTTCCATTGCATGGACATACCGCTGCAACAGAAACATCTTTGAATGCACAGGATTTGATATAATCTTAAAGCTCTTGTCCATAGGACTGAGAAGAGAGTGGACTTTGCATGAACTTCTGAGGAAGTACAGTTTCCAGCCCCCATCCCCTCTCTCTACGTTCTCCCTCTCTCAAGCTCCTCCCCTCACTTATAACTTATATACTTAGTTCCTAGCTAGTTTTTTTTTCTTTGTTCTGATTGGTTGATTTGATTCGGGTATGGTGGATTCTTGTCAAATTGCCTTTAAGGCAGCAGGCAGAGCCGAAGGATTTAATCACAATCTGCAGCTTCATCACCGCTGTATCATAATCATAATCATCATCTGAAAACTCTCTTAAAACCAGGCCGAGCATGATACGTCTCTGCAGTAGACTGAAAGAAAGTGCATGAAACAAATCATTAAGTTAGAGATAGCTCAACGGTTGGTTGCTCTGTGAAAATGCCTGGTTTCATGTGGACACTTTAAATACAGGGTAATTTCAGAGGTCTCCAGTTCCATATTGATAATTTAGACAGAAATCCAGATATTGGTGCTCACTGTGGTATATAACTTCAGCAATGTTTCACAAGCTTGCTTGAGTTTTGCACCGTATGGAAACAAATAGAGACCAGTGGCTCCCTGTAAAAGTGAGACAATGACACCTAAAACTGCAGAAACATCTGCAGAATAATTAGCCACGATGATGAGAAAACATGTAATGAAGAATCACTACAGAACTTGATGTATATTTCAGCATGCCGTGTTTTAGATCAGCACATTTGAAATTAATTATCCCACTCACATGCGGGCGGGATCAGTTTTGTCGAGCTGAATCATTTTTTGGTTCAATTCTTCCAACTGGAAGCAAAGGTCTTGGCCAAACCTCGGACCATCCTTCTTCCTTTTCTCTCCATCATGTTTGGGATTCCTGCGATGGTGAATGGAGCCTTTGAGATAACAGAGGATATGAATCACATATATGGGACACACCCGTCTCTGATATTCATTAAGGATGGTTAAGCATTTTTTCCGCCCCCGTCCTCCGAGATGTTAGTCACCAAACAAAGACGAGGCAGTTTAAGAACGGAAAAGTTGAGAGCCGAGGCGATGACCCCGAGTAAGACGAGACGGAAGTCGCATGAAGATTTACATGTCCGTGGAAGTACTGTTGTATTCAGAGAAGTCAGGAGGAGTGGGTGACAGTTTGCTGGTCGCCTTTCATGGCAGGCTGAGAGGGGGGGGGGTGAGGAGGAAAGCGTGACAGCCTTATCGAGTGAAGAAATGGAGGAAGCATGGTGGCTAATATGTTTGTAATCCAAAAAGGCCCACGATGACTGAGTGAACATCATATCCACAGCGTTTCAGTCGTGCACATACACTTCCCTTCTGCAAATGCCATGAACTGCCATGGAGAGAGAGAGAGAGAGAGAGAGAGAGAGAGAGAGAGAGAGAGAGAGAGAGAGAGGGGGAGAGAGCATAGGGGTTTAGACAGTGCCATTTATAAAGCATGGCCCTCTGCCTGCCTCATAAACTGTGCATTATTCTGGGAAAGCAGGAAACTGGCTGGACTTCAGGAGAGAGGGAGACAGAGTGAGAGAAAAAGAAAAAAAAAGGACATAGCACTTTTGTGTCTGTTTCTTCAATTTCCAGCGCTCGCCTTCTCACACACCTTCAGCGCTTTTGGAGTCATGTCGTCTTCTTAACCTTCACAGGAAACACTCTGCAGAAACTGGGGTTTAACTCACAGTAAGGCGCTTGCATCAAGCAAACTGATCCATCAGTGGGATCCGCCAAGATGACGTGATTTTTTTGAACCGGCAGTAAATTAACTGCTAAAAGTACTTGATATAGCGAGAAAACTTTAGAAATTCAAGATGAAAGTTCTTGAATGTGTGGCATTCACTTTTAGTTTAGCAAGAGTAACATAGTAAATATTAACACAGATCTCTGGATGGACTGAATCCACTGCTTCCAGGAATCCAGGATGCTTCCATGTAGACATTTTCTGGAGACATCTGATGGACATTTGAGGAGGATGTCCAGGTTATCTGCTATTCTTGGTGTCAGCAAAAGTAATAAAAGTTGGGTGGTACATGGACTAATGAGTCACATTTCCTTAAAACTTGGGCCGGATATTGTTTGACATTTTAAAGTACTTTGGAGACACTTTCTTTTAAGTCTGCAGAAGGTATTCCATTTCTAAGGCTCGATGCCCAGCCATACTTATAGAAAATACAGCCGAAAATCTACTAGAGAACTCGGAGTCTGTGTCTAAAATCCGAGTACTAAAGGGTGAAAGTTGCAGTACCGAGAAACACTGCCTCAGTCAGCCTGAGTCAAGCGAAAGCATGAATAATGACTGAATGTCGAGGAAAGGGGGGAGACACCTGTCCTTATTCTTCATTCCCCGCTTTCTGTGTTTCCATGACAGCCTCTTTCGTCTTCCCCCAGTGCACCAGGAGGTCTATGTTTAGACAGGATAGAGTTCTCCGGGGCCAACATGGGTAAAGCCCTGTCTCGTCTCTGCATGGTGAATGTGTCAGCGGAGAGAGTTATAAGCCCTGCTTTCCCCGCCACCCCCACCTCCTCCTTGGCAAGTGGCAGTCAGTCAGCTGATTTGTGCTGCTGAGGGGATTTGGTGTTCCACGTAGGCTATTTAAAAAGCCCCAACACCTCTCTCTCTCTCTCTCTCTCCCCCTCGCTCTCTCTTTTCCACTCGCTCACTATCTCGTGCGCTGGGTCCCTTACAACCACGTAACATACCCCTCACCCATTCCCCTGTATCGCTCTCTGCACTCCCCTCCCCCTCTTTTCAATCTGTCTTTTTTTTTTCCTGTTCTCTCTTGCCCCTCTGTCTATTGCTGCATTTATCTCCTCCACTGTATCTATCAATACGATGATGTAGGTACTGTAGCTTCTCTGTGCCTTCTGAAACTATCCATATGTTGTTTTTCACATTTACATCTGCATTTTCTAAGCTGCAGCCTCCGTGTGTTTGTGTTGCATTTAAGAGTCTCGACCCAGCTGGCTAAAGGAAGATCGTGTTCATTTTTAAGTTGGAGCGTAGAAAGAAACGATAAATTCTCATAGTCGTCTGTGAAAGTACGACACGCGTCAGCCATGTCGTGAACGGCTGACTCTCATAAGGCACACTGGACAGATGACGTAGTTACGCAACTGTGGGACTCCAAATTAGGGAGCAAATAAAACTGCTGCTTTTTTGGAGAAATTCGTCTGTTTGGACAATAGGGGAGGAGGACGGTGCATGATATTACATGTAGAAGGGACTGCAATGATCTGCATGCGTCTTGGTGTTTTGAAGCATTTGAAGTATTTTTGCAGCGGTTAAAGACGACAGTGCTACGTTAAAAAAAACACACACAGCTTCTTCATTTATTTTACTGTGTTTTTACTTTTGGCTCTACACACGCCTCAACAACGACGCTCAGTCAGATATAATGCAAAGGCACATTCCGGGTCGAGTGCTTTGTTAAGTTGCAAAAACCTTTCTCACGTTTCGTAAACCTCTGTGCACCGATCTGATGTTTGATAAGTCCTCAGACTCTGTAGTGGATCTGTTACTCAAATCCTCCTCACATCCTGAATCATATTTACGGTAATCTCCTCATCTGTACTTGCAGCAACACGCCAACATCAGCGCAGCCTCACTTCTATTTTCGGTTCTGACCATCCGCCAGCAACATTACATTATTTCCGCCTTTGTTACTGTTCGAGGATAATCATTCCCATCGCCGCAAGATGTTGCTTGTCAGGAACATGTAAACCCAGCTCATTTTAAGCTTTTGAGCAAACGGCAGATGCCTTCATTATTTTGATAAGAACCATGCGAATGTAGCGCAGCGAGGCATTATCAGGCCACGTCCCGGCAAGGTCATCAAGTTTACATTTTTTCGCCCTCTCAGAGAGACGTTTACCACAACGCCTGACTTTGTTAGATCGCAAAATTGCGTGCAAGCTGCTGGAGCCCTCACTGATCTGGTTTAAAGTGCACGGACATAAAAGATGCTAACAGGTATACTATTTCTGAGACGTCAGCGACTTTCCCGATGTGAAGGTTTTGATTTGCTTTTGATTTTTGTGCACGCACAGGGACAAACTGACAAACAGACACAGATACTGATATATCACACACACTGTAACCCACACCCTTTCCAACCAGCGAGTGTAACCATGCAAGACTGCAGGCTTTACATTCTGGGAGTGTCTCCAGCACCTCGACTC
>JAOXYL010000105.1:3075242-3088674 GCA_028564955.1 Terapon puta | reverse complement strand
ACACACACACACACACACACACACACACACACACACATATAATCCCTCCCTCATTAGGTGTATTGTGGGGATGCTGATGTAATGCAAGTTAATCTGTTGGCCTCTGGTTGGCTCGGTGGCCCAGCGGGAGCTCTTTGTGTGGGACATTACCCCGGCCCCGCCCCCTGGAGACAGGTTCATTAAGACTGACGCTGATACCCAAGTACCCAGGCCTTTTGTGTGTGTGTGTGTGTGTGTGTGTGTGTGTGTGTGTGAAACAGTGTGTTTCAGTTATACCAGAGACAATGTAATGAAGAGGACGGCCATAAAGGCACTGCTTTCTCAGCATGTGCCTGAGAGCACGTAGGCCCAAAAGCTTGATTGGCGTGCAAGCGTGTGTGTGTGTGTGTGTGTGTGTGTGTGTGTGTGTGTGTGTGGTTCAAGGAGGCGTAAAGCATATTTGTGTGTGAACTTTGTGAACACGTGCGACACTCACAAACTATGTGGGTGTGTGAGCTTTGCTGTTGTTGGAAGCGTTGAACTGTCTGAAGCATAAATCTAAAACGAGCTGTTTCCTCTGTGACGATGAGTAACTCTGATTTCCCGCCATTAAAGTGTATTTGTGGGTTGGTGGGAGGCGTAAGGGGTAACTCACCCACTTAGATGTGTCAGTGTCATTTTAAGGAAAGCTTCTCAAATATCACCAGTACAGATGAAGTTATGATCAAATGATTACATGCAGTAATGTGACCTGTAATGGTTGCAGTGTCAATGAAAAGAAAGTAGAAATGGCTTCAGATTCAATTGCTGTTTTTCATATCGTAGCTTTGTGGTTGGAAAAATCGTCTTCTTCCATTCTGCGCGTCAGTGTAATATGCAGTGTAGCATGTTATGCTTCAGCTTGTTTCAACTTGTCTTCGATGCTTTGGTTAGTAAATGATTCTCATGTTATTTTCAATTGGGAATATTTGAGATGTGGCAGAATATCTGACATGCCAAGAAATGTTCTGTAGGTCTAAACATGCTTTTGAGAGGTAAAAATACTAAATCCTCCGTACAGAGGAATAATGAAGTCTGGACCTGGTCAAGCCCGGGCAGCACGGAAAAATCAAAAAGGAAAAGGAGGAAAGATTTGTGGTTGTTCTGTTTGATGGTTCTTCTTCATGTTCAATCTGGTCCAGAGCTGAGCTGCTTTCTCATTTTTGAGACTTTTGTATCGAATAAAAAGCTTTGAAAAGAAATAGCAGTAAAATGTTCTGCTCCATGATGGATTCTCTCCTCAAAAGTGTATAAAATGTATTGACATCAACTAGTTAAGGAAAATGCCACAGTTAAAATGTAAAATTTTCACTTTAACCTTCAGGAGTGAAAACTGTTTACCATGCCAATATTTGGTATCTTTCTTTTCAACACAACATAACTTATATAATTCCCCCAAAAATCACTTTGACATATCATACTGGAACAACTGACATAATTTCAAAATACAAAGCAGCATAAAATGTAAATGTTTAAGTGAGGCACCTTAAAACTTGACTAAACGTCAGTTCTCCTTGTCTTACACAGTGCTTATTGAACTGTGTGAAATTTTTTCTACCACATTTTATCATTTTACTAAAAACCAATTGCATACTAACCATACCTGGTGCAGTAACAAAGCACCACATAACAAATAAAACGAAAACCCCTCAGTTTGTCCGCCTGCTCGCAGTCGGCCCCGCAGGCTGCGTCCCGCCAAATTAAAAATAGGAGAGGGATTATTTGTGGGCCGGCGTGGTTTTTCGTGTGTGAGATGGAGTGTGTGTTTGCAGCCGCGTGCAGCCAGACCAGCAGCAGCAGCAGCAGCAGCACACTTAGCCCGGGCTTTAAATAGCAAACTCAAATAAAGTGAGAGGAGGCCGGGGATCAGAGGCTGAGAGGGACTCTGTGAGGGAGGCATTCCCGAACGGAAGCCGGCGTTTGGATTTCCAAACAGCATTCGGAGCGAGCAATGCCAGGAATGTGATGTCGTCCAGCAGCGGCGGCGGCGGCTGTGAAAACCGCCGGGCCACCAGGTGCCGGTGCCTGACAGGAAGTGCAGCAGGAAGTGCGAGAGGAGGTCCGGCGAGGGGACAAAATGGCGGCAGGTGACAGGAGCCAAACTGAAGGTTGCTCTCTCTCTCTTTCTCGGGGCCTTTCTGAGCTATCAACCCTGAAAATCTCTGAGATGCTGAAAGGGGAAGACGACTCCTCCTCCGAAAGAGCCTCTTTCTCCTCGACTAACCGCTCCTCTGCACTCTGCCTCCTTTTTTACGCACTGTGTTAAATTTCTATTCTTTCTCATCCTTTCTACCTTTTGACGGCCTTCTTTGTGTGCAGGCTGTGGGAAAGTTTCCCGTAATGGTGAGGTCATCCACCACCGACACCCCCCCCCCAACACCACCACCACCACCACCGCTGCCACCACCACCACCCCCATCACCCCCACGCAGACACACACACACACAGCATCACTACACACCCCCCACCCTTCACGCTGTCTCTTTTTTTCTCCAGGCCAGGCAGCGCTGCAGGACTGTGATGAGTCCCAAACGTCTCTGTCCCACTTCCAGCTCCTCCGCTCCCTGCTCTCCATCCCTTCAGAGACCAGGACCCTGAATAGAGCCTCTTTCAAAGCTGGTATCTGATGATCTGGCCTCTAAAAGTCTCAACCAGGATCTGCTGGAGACAGGCAGATCACATGGAGGCCTGTCAGGTCTTTAAACCAGCTTTTTCTGTCATGGCTGCACCCTCCGATGCTCTTTCTCTTTCCTTAACACACACACACACACGCATGCACGCACACACACACACACACACACACACTTGGACACACTTAGAATTTGCCAAGTTTATCTAAGAGGGTGGTTCTCCCTGCATGTGAGAACCTGCTCAGCTTCATCTGCAGATGTTTCTCAGTAGGAAAGTAAGTGATTACGTGAAACAAGACAGAGGAGAAAATGGGAAAAATCAAAGTGATTCTCCATCCAATAACTGGATATTTGTGAAATACCTTCAAGTTCTGAACACTCCAGTGAGTCTGCAACTTAGATTCTGTCACCAGGGTGCAGCTTGGTGGCTGATTAGTGCCATCTATTGGACTAAGTGTAAACTACAACTGTATATATTAAAGGTGCAGCGCACCACAAATCCCAAAACCACAAATTCTCTTACCTTACCTTACCTTATTAGTTTTTTACATAGGTTTTACTGTGTGAAAGACTATTACTGGCAAAAAATGTCCAACACTGAAACGTCACAGAAACACCCTGAACATATATCTTTAATTTGAACATATGTTAGGAATAAGAAGAATGAGAGGAACTTTATTCATCCCGCAGGAAATTGTTGATGTTGCGTGCAGTTTTGATTATTACAGTCAGTGTTTGTTACCTTGAGTTTTAATTCATTTCGAATGCTGTGTGTGCTCAAATGAGTAGTAACTGTGTCTCTGGAACAACACTAAGTCATTTGGCGTGGAGGGTCTTGTGGAGGGTTCGGTCAGCACCGAAATGTGTGTGAGTTGCAGTTTTATCTCAGCGTTATAAAGCTGATGACAAAAATAAAGCATGGGCAAATGAAACCAAAACTATCTGCAGGGCTTGACACCACAGGAAGTGGGGTTAGTAAGGAAAGGATTAGAGATGCCTTGATAACTCGACAGCGCTCATCTACAAATTAGCATAACATGATTCATTTGATGACAAGAGCAAGCTGTGAATGGGAAAAAAAAACTGTGGTGGACTAAAAGTTTGACATTTATCACAGTGACTGTATTTGATCTGTTATTAGAGAAAACCAGACTGACTCAGAATGGCATACTAACTGTACATACATCTGTATTACTGTGTTACTGTAAAAAGAACATATTAACATCTATATTAGTAATACAACAAGTGTACATGGGCAGCTTATGTACTGTAGTATCTTACTTCTTCGTAAAATACTACATCATATACAACAATATGTGACATTGTTGTATACATTCTGAGGTACACTGCCTTTAATCCTAATATACAGTATGTGTTAATATACAAAAATATAGGAAATATATATATAAGTATATTTAGGAAAAAAGACTTTCACACATCTGTAAAAAGGGATAAATACTATAAACACAAAACAATAAATCCATCTTAAGTACAAGGCAACCACATCACTGGCTTTGTCATGTGACAGTATGATTTTTTTTTTTTAACAAAATGGGCCTGTGGTTGTTTTTTCACCAAAAAGAGAAAGTTTCACAACTATAATCTTAAAAACATGTGTTTATGTGCAGAACATGTGACATTCTCTGGGTTTAATCAGAAGTAAATGCTCGTCAGCCGGGACTGCCGGCAACAAGGAGAGACAGTGTGATGTGCAGCATTTAAAATATGTTTGAAGCTACAGGACAGATTTCATGCTAGTTCCTCTGGGGAGAGGTTTCTATGATTTTATACAGGTTTTATGAGAATTCCTACGGATGCGTCTTAAAGTTGTTCCAGTCTCCTGCTCCTGTTAAACTTCAGACATGATGGTCTTGGATCCCTCTGGTGGCGACATCCTGCAGTGCAGTCTGTACAAAACAAGTTCATTCTGCAGTCTGGATCGGTAGGACCAGTGTGGACCAGGAGTGTGGTTTCATAGTTTTTGTGGCTCTTGATGCCCGGTCCAGGTTCTGCACTCTGCAGTGAGTCTCTTTCTCTTCACTTCTTGTGTGACCCAATCATGACTTTGGAGACAAAGTTGACGATAGCGCTCGCTGGCTGCTCGGGGTCGTGTTCGGCAAAGAGGTGGCACATGTTTTCAGTCTCACTCTGAGATTTCCTGGCTACAAATCCAAAGATCCTGGGATGAAAGAGCAAGAGGACTTTAGGTCTT
This sequence comes from Terapon puta, assembly GCA_028564955.1. NCBI lineage: Eukaryota > Metazoa > Chordata > Actinopteri > Centrarchiformes > Terapontidae > Terapon > Terapon puta. The sequence continues at coordinate 3,083,814 of JAOXYL010000105.1, read as the reverse complement.
AACTACATTTTAGAAATAATTTCAAAGAATAATAGCGAGCAGAACAAAACTTTAGAGGAAGTTACACATTCTTTGTCTTTTTATTTAGCATTCCTATAACTTTATTCCTGCAACCCAGAGACACCAGAACTTGTATTATGAATTTTATCGGTGAATGGAATGAAGGTTCAATTAAGGCTGACAACTTTTTTGGTACTTAACCAAAAAGGAATTGTAAATACAAGGAGAGAAAACAACTGAAACTTTGAATGAGGGCAGTAATAGAGATGAGACACAGTAAAGAAACAGACTTACTTTGAGCCTCTCGTCCATCTGTTTGAGTACAAATGACATAATAAAGTTATTACATGTATACATTTATATGCCACATATTAAGTGTTACATTAAATAACCCTGCTTACATGGACTATATACTCTCATGTTAACACTAATTTCTGATGATTTTGTTGAAATGTGGACTTATGAGACAACAATATACATAATATTCAGAACTTTAATTCAGTACTGCAATCATTTTATTTAATGGTGTGATAGAATATGCATACCTGACAGATAGTGTTTTCTTACTGAATATACTGAGTATGCAATAATTAAGGTGGAGATACTCACTTCCTGCCCAGTGGGTCTAGAGAACAGAAGATGACCGTGCTGACAGCGTAATGTCTCCTGAAGAACAACCTGCAGGAGCAAACAGAGGTGTGTGAACACGTTGGTTCCTGTGAGATAATGTGTGTATCTGCGCGTGGACCGTACGCGTGTGTAAAGACTCACTTCCTCTGGTTGTCGGTGAGCGTGATCCCCTGCGCCGACACCTTGAAGTGGACGACGGTGGACGCCGGAGGGGGGTCCATGGAGAGCGTCTGCATGGTCGCCTTCTGCACCGCCTGATGCCCCGTCAGAGACTCCAGCTCCACGGAGCCCAGGTACCACACATTACACGCTGCACGGTGACGAAGAACAAAGGGACAATTACCAGGTCTGCCTCAGTCCTGTTTGACCTCCTTCTGTTCCTCCCTTCAGTCACCTCTCTCCTCCCCCATCCCAATGCTTTTCATTGCCATTCTCCCTCCACCCACCAAAGGCCTCGTGCCTTTGTGTTCTAATTTCTGTCTTCTGTATTCTGTCACTTTTATCTGTGAAATCTGAACTCCCCTATGACAGTTATTATCTAGTGGCTATATCTACTGAAACAGAAAACACAACATAATATATATATATAATCTAATATGTCACTGAAGTTTAATTTGATTTACATGTGTGTAGATAAGAGATGAACATTTAAACACAAATACAGAGTTCTTGATCTGTCTCGTACCTGCTCCCTGTTTGAGAAGCTCGGCTGCTGAGTTTGTCGCTGTTTGTGCAGACGAGTCATTCAGATCCTCCACTGGGTCTGCAAGCAAAACCACAGAGAGAAGAGTTTACTGACCAGGAAATACATGCTCATACGCACTGAAGATACCAGAACTAAAAGAAACTATTCAACCTTATTTGCACATATAAACAACATTAAAATGGCCCCAGCTGGAAAACTTTGGGTGTGTTTCAAGTTTGCATGTAAAAACAATCAGATAATCAACATGTGTTAAAGGTGCTGAAACCTGATTCACACATTTTTAACTGAACATAGTGAATAGTAGACTTATGTTAATAAAGGGGAAACCTCTGGTTGTCTTTATAAAATCCAACAGTAACCAATAACCAGAGGCTGAGTAAGCTTTCTAACGTAAATAACGACAAATACCTCTGCTCGTATCACGTAGCAGTGGCTGCCTGTCTGTGCAGAGAACCAGCCAGGAATGCACTTCTGTAACACTGCTGATCTTTCCTCGAATAAACTCTCTGACACACTTTCGTCCATGAAGTTTAGTGCTGTTATATAAATATTTGTAATAGAGACCGAAGACAAAAGAATGAAAAACTAACCAAGGATTTAGAGATGTTGTGTTTCCGTCACTGCAGAGAACATTGTATTGATTTATACTTATTTCCAACTTTACTACCCCAGCCCTCCATTTGAACCATCTACTTTATGGGGACTTGCATTTTGTCCCCCGAAAGGAAGGCGAGTCCCCACAAAGTGACTCTGTAAACAGACTCATGTCCCCACAACGTGAGGAAAACACGTCCACGCACAGTTTACCTCTGTCAGGCAGGATGAGTTTACAGGGCAGAGCCAGAGGGGTGATGGAGTGCTGACACACCAGAGCTGTGAGACTTCCTGTAAGCAAAAGAAATAATACATTCACGTATGAACACTTCACAAACAGCCCCACTCTCCACACTGACTGATTTCACAGAGTTGGCTGCACCTACTCAGACTGACCAGTAGAGGGAGGCAGAGGAAATGAATCATAGTACTGGGACACTGATAACAGAGGGTCCATCCTGCTGGACTGTTAACACAAGGCAGCTCAGTTTAAAAGTGCTGTATTGCTCCAAGAGCAGCAGTCCTGGCTCTGTGCTTTGCTCCACAACAGCTCAAAGGGAAATACTGTTGTTTTTACTCTTCAACTTTCACCTGCAACGCTTTATTTTATTGGTCAATAACTTCCTGATGATTACAGACCCATAAAATAAATCACAGTTTTATGTGACAGCGGCAGTGACTGCTCACCCTGCAAACACTTTAGAAACAACTCAGTAAAATAGTATTTGTTTCTCCCGGAGCAGCCAGAGTATTAACTCAACAAGTATTTGACTTTTTCACTTTGGCACATCGAAACCTCCAGTTGCTATTCGTATATTCCACTTTGCTGACAGGCGAGACAGTGTGATAATCATCTGTACATGCCTGTTAGATAAAGACTGTCTTGTGATCACACAGATCGGGAGGCCATGTTTGAACAGTAATGATTTCCCAGGATTTGTGCATCAGTTGTGTTCAGCTGACAGGTTTTCAGTGAACTGGATCAATAAAAATGTGATATTTATAACCAAGTTATATATCCATAAGTAGTTTCTCCTGCTAGAAAACTTAGAGAAACTTTTAGAGTGAAGAGTTAGATAAACCAGCAGGAAATGGCCCAATAAAGCTTCAGTGTTCTCACCAAAGTACGGCTCATTGGGGCAGCCTTTCAGACGGACTCCTTTCTGCGTGCACTCGATCAGGAAGTGTCTCACCAGCTCATTGGACAGGTCGCCTTCAGCAGAGACACAGAGGACTCTTCAGCATATTTCAGGAGATTTGTAAAGCATATCCAGTGCATTTCCATACATACATTGTTACTTACTGGCAGATGTTATTTTTAGGAAATAAATGACAAAAATAAATCATTAAGTTAAAAAAATACAGTTGCTCTTTATAAAAGAGATTTGTTTCAGGGAAAATAAAAAGCCCAATGTAGTAAAAGACATTATAGAACATTATAAGGACTTCAGTGAAAATGTGAATCCGAGGGCGCCAAGTGCTCACTGGTTTGAACTATAAAGCTGCATGAGGTGCTTTAAAATGTCAAATGAGTTTAGATGTGAGGTGCTTTCTTTGGTGGTCGACTTGCAGATGTTAAACTTTGATGATTCACAGAAAAAGTGAAAAAAATGTAAAAATGAAGGTGTATAGGAATCACCACTAAAGGCAATACAAGTTCTTTTTTTCTTCCCAAATAGGAGAAACCTTCTGCTGCAGCATGTCTCCAGTTTACTGTTCTTACCTTTCTTGCTCTGTTGTAACACAGACGGAGGGGGTGTGGCCACTTTCATGGCCAGTCCGTACGCCCCACGAAATGAATGACTGTCTCTGACAATGAAGGAGCCCGGCTCTTTGTCCTTTAGCACGGCGATGGCTGAGCGGTGCAAACACAGATAAGCTAAAGTTAGACTCATCATGTTCGTGCTGTTTAAGGAGGAAAGCTTTGCACAAGTGCGCATTATCTGCTTGGAAGTGGCCGTTACGGCTCTCCTGTCCAAGACCAATATTTACCTTGGTCTCTGGAAATGTCGGGCTTGTACCAGAACTTGGAAGTGTCCTGAACAAACTTCACAGTGTCCTGCTTACTGCCAAAGTCTGCAAGACACAGATTAAGACTCTACGTTAGGTCTCAGACTAGCTTTGGCCCAGAAATGACAAGAAGAAAAAATAAAGTGAAAGAGACTTTGTTAAAGGGTCAGTACACTCAAATGACAAACAGATGAATTATCACTCAACTGTTTATGTCTATCCATGCAGGTAGTTCCAATTATATGAGCTTGGATTTTGAGATGTTCTTGTCTGAATGTACTATGTATTATGTCAGAACAGCTGACATAAATGGCAATGTGGCCTGAAAAGCACTAAAAATGTTTCAAAACTGTTCTTCTGTTTTCCCATGATAACTCACGCACAATGGGAGTATTAGTTATTTTCCAAAAGCCATATATTATATATTATTTCCAAAATAGAGGCATATTTCTTGTGAACTATATTATGACTTATCTTAAAAATGCCACAAAAGCTTCAGTATTTAGTCTAAAAGTGATACAGTGTCTAAATTGAAGTCTAAATTCACTGACTCTGTACTTCTTCTTGTTGTGTTGCTTGGTGTGAAGTAGAAGTTGTTTTGTTCTCGTGAGAAGCAGGTAAACAAGTTCAAACAAGACAGATGTTGTCACTGTAGTTAGAAGTTAGGTGCTGAGCCATTTTTAAATTGACCATGGCATGAGAGTGTGTATGAATTAGGATTATTTTAAAGGGCGTTGGCTGGCATTCCTCAAGTCTGATCGCTTTTCTGTAGAAACATTGTGGTGATTTGATAAAAAAAACAAGCTCTTACAAATAAGGAGGAAGTTTAGTTTTGCTGAAAATGTCTGAAAGGATGTACCTGCTCCTGGTGACGGGGCCCCACTGAGTCCTCTGAGGGGGTCGGGGGTCATGGGGGACGAGAACGGGATGCTGAGACTGCTGCCGCTGTAAGGGCTGGAGAACCCGCTCAGAGACGGGGAGCGGGACCCGAGCTCTCCCCCCTCGCCCCCTTTTCTTTTCTCGGGGAGCAGCGGAGGGAGGCCCCCGTCTCCCCCGAGGCTCAGACCCCCGAGGCCCTCCACGGCCTCCAGCAGGCTGTGCTCCAGGCCGCCGTTCCCAAACAACACTGAGGACAAATCCGCGCCCCCACCCAGGCTTCTCTGAGCCCCCCTGGGAGAGCTGTGGGCATTGGGAGTGCTGAGGGACAGAGGAGGTGAGGGCTGGGGGGGGTACGGGGAGTTACGGGAGTTTGGAGTCCGGTCATGCCACACAGGAGGAGGAGTGGAGCTGCAGAAGGGAAAGATGGAGCATTAAAGATGGAAGTAAAAACACAAGTGGCCAAATAATTCTGAATGAAAACAACTATGTAAGACATTAGTAATAACATCAATCATCATGGAGTACAACAGTCTACTGAAGAAGTGCTCTGATGACATCCTGCAGTAGCAGTAGTAGCAGCAGTGCCAAACACAGCTCTGAGGACGGCACACTCTTCCAAATGACTCCTGTTTGGCTGTAAAGCTGTTTCCCTTTGTGCCGCGCGGCGTTTAAGCAGACTTCCTGCACAAATTCAATCCGTAAGGGCAATCCGGGCACGTGTCCAGGGCCCTGAAGTCGACGGAGCTCATGGAAACATGGATTTCGAGTAGAGTGGAAATATGTGTGACAGAAAGCACTTTACAGGCCTGCGTGAAAATAAGAATGTAATCTGATTGATATTATAATTCTACATATATATTTATATTTATATGCATGTGTGTAATTGTTTGTGAATCACTTTGTCTGACATCTCCAGCCTCGTCCTCGTTTTAAATGTTCCTTTGCAGAGCCTTGAGGAATGTGCTCTACAAAACAGGGTTGTAACTGACAGAGTGAACACTTGTTCCTCTGCTGTCCCTCTAATTGAACAAAAGTCTCAGGGCTTCAATCACGACTGGCTGAGAAAGACAGCTACTGAAAACATGCACTATAGGTCTGTATCTGATGAGTATGAGTATCTGGTCATGTAAAATGTTGACAGCCGAAAACAAACCACATCTCTTGTGTAAATTTGAATGATTATTTATGTTTTTAATATTACCGTGGCCCTGGTGCATTTAGATTGCATTAAGAACGTATGTATGTAATACAGCATGGACCATAGTACCATTACCCCCCGAGTGTGTACCTGTCTGTGTGTGGGAGGGGGCTGTCTGAAGACACCGAGCACATGGAGCCAAAGATCCTCTGACAGGAAGCCGGGGTGACAGACACTTCAGACCTGCTGAACAGCTCTCCCTCTGTGGAGCCGCCGGCGTGGTTCATACTGTCCAGGAAACTCCGGGAATCTGATTTAAAAAAAAAAAAAGAAAAACAATGTCCTCTTTCACTTCACAGCTCTCAAATATTAACCAGATGTACAGTAAAAAAGATCCAGGATGTGACACTGCTCTGTAAACTGTAATAACTCCCAGTCTACTAACTGTCTTTCACTGGGACTTTTATTTGTATTAAACAACCATAAATGTAAATCAGCACAGTAGTAACTATTTAAAATTTGTTTCTTTATTTATTCCTTCAGGAGATGATTCTTAGCAGAAAGTGATTTTTTCTGACAATAAGACAAATGTAATATATCGCAAACCTAGTCTTTTACGCCACCATTTATTTTCAGAGCAGTAGCACCTTTTTTCATCTCTGATTGTCTTTCCCAGATATTAGCTCGTGTCACACTCATTCAATCAAGATATTAACGTGGAAGACGATATCAGTTTCTTTTACATCCTCATTTCATCAGCCTGAATCGTTGGTGTCAGATATTACAGTGTAGTAATGTGTCATCTCAGAGCCATCAAAGAGGCATTTCCTGTTACAGTGATGTAGTCATAAAAACAACACTCCAGTCATCCTGTGTGAGTTATGCTAGTTATTATCTTCAGAGGCAGACGTGTGTTTGACTGCTGTTTTCCAGCTAACTCCGGTCTTTATACTGACAGCTCTGAGAATAGCGCTGCTCCTCTCTCCCTCAGCAAACACGGCACAAATAGGTGCACTTCCAAAAATGATCATCATTTCTCCAAGCTGACACCGTAGACTTCACATCTGCAGCAACCCTCGTTATAAATTGGCCATAAAGCCAGTTGGACTGTAAATTGGAGCGAAGCAGAGGCTGACAGAGGAGGCGAGCGCGACGTTGGAGGGAGGTCGCTGCGAACATCCCGACATGACAGGCTGACATTCTGAAAACACAGTGTGTCATTCAGCAAACACGAGGGCAGGCCTCCTCAGGCCACATACAGGCCTGTGAAGTACCATGAGTCACAGTGTAAAGAGTCAATCATTATAAAGAGCTCCTTGTTCGGGCCGGCTGCCCCCGCAAATGCACCCCCCCCTCGTCCTCCCCTCTTCCGCCGCTTCCCTCCATTCAAGCACTCTGAGACGGAGGAATTTGGACTCGACCGCCTGCTTTGTTTGTGATCATGTTGGACGAGCCTCGTCTTCTCAAGTGGATTATATAAGTTTGCTGTTAGTGAATCTGAGGAACGCTCGAGTGTTTGCATGATGCAACGCACACATGCACAAATACAGTACTAAATACAGTCCTATCTGAAAGTCTGAAGAGTAACCGCAGAGCAGCGTCGGCAGAGTTAAATGCTCCGCCGACGGACAACAGGAGGAGGTGGAAAGTGACAGTTTTTTAGGTATTTAACTTGAGTATTTCTATTTTATTCAATTTTATATGGGAAGGGGGTAAAGCTGATGACCCCGCAAAGGTCCAAAATGCACCAGATTCACTGAGTGTCCAGTGACTTTTAAATAATAATGAACTGCTTATTTGTTGGTTTACTTTATTTGTTGTGGAGTGTGTTTACATTGGGATCTTGCCGCTTTTATTTATGATCTGAAAACTTCCTCCACCACTGGCCAGGGGTTTAGGGTTCAACATGACTTTCCCACGGCTCAGTGTTTCCCACACGCATTTCTATAGTGCCAACATTATGTATGGTGTATCAGATGACCATAAGTGTGAACATACTGGCAGCTGCTGTGAGCTGCACTCATCAACGTAATGACAGTCATGTTTTATGTGTTAAGTGCCTGTCTATTGGTCAGCATATTAATTCATGTAGTTTCAGAGTGCACAATGTAGATCGGTTTGGTGCCTTTTAACAGAAATGATTTTCTGATGTACTTTACTTCCGTGATTTTAAATCCACACCTCCACACAGTGTGGTGCCATCTGATATCCCCATGATGTGTCTGATACACCGTACAAAAGCAGTCAACACCCAACTTAAACTTTCAGGGGTTAAAGGTCGAGAGCACCGAGCAGGTTATGTTGTGGACTGAACACCCCCCCCCCCTCTGACACACACTTGCACTTACTAATGCACAGCCCATAAAATGGAGATAATCCATGTTGTTGTTGTTGATGCAAGGAGGAAACAAACACTGAGGAGACAACACAGAGGAGACAGGATGGCTCAAACATTCCCACAGTCACTGTCAGTTCTCCTCTCTCGGGACGATTCCCAGAAAGCGGCTGAGCTTCGTCTCCTTCTTTTCCCACGGCTGTGTCTCCTCACTGCGGTTTGTCACATCTGCTGCTCCACAGCTCGTCCCAGCTCATCCAGTTAATTACAGAACAGCACT
>JAOXYL010000105.1:3033758-3044642 GCA_028564955.1 Terapon puta | reverse complement strand
TACACAATGGATTAAGAAAAAGAAATATAAGGTCTTCATTAGTGAGCTTTAGAGGTGCTGGTATGCAGATTTTGTTACCTTTGGACAGACTTAAAGGCTTAAAACTAAAGTAGTTTCGAGTTTGTGGTTCCTCAACTTTGGATGATCTGACCTGATCTATGGACACTTTAAAAAAAATCTTGCAATTGTGTTAATTTCTTTTTACTTTTCTTTTTTATTCATTTCTATTGTATGGTGTTTTATTCTCCCTAGATTATATTTATGTAGCTCGTTTAATTTTGTTTGTTCAGCACTTTGTGGTGTTTCCATTCTAAGCTGCGATAGAAATAAAATGTCCTACTTATATCAGCAGAAATTAGTAGAGAAAATAACTTCTGGAAGTTGTACGCATTTCTGTGCAACATTGAAAGCAAAAAAGTATAAATTGTATTGACTGTTGTTAAATTTGACATGACCAAACTTTTTAATTTCTAAATCAGCTCATGAAGCAGAACAGTTGACTGTACAAATAAATGTCTTTTTGCATATTTAAACAGAGTGTAAACTCTTTCGGCGCTCCACATTATGCCTGTATAAATGTATCTGGCACTGTTGTTTTGACCTCATAATTCCAATAAGACCCTAAGAGTGTGATACCCTGCTACATTCTTCTGTGTGGATGATTCTGTGGTGTCTGGGTCCTGTTAGCATGTGGACACGGGGGCAATTACACGCATGTTAGTGCACGTCTATGGGAGCAAGATCATCTGAGAGTGGAGCAGAGTGCACAAAGGGTGGTGGTTAACCTCACCTTCACCCTGACCATGTGACCGCAGCAGAGTAAACAGTGATGAAACCATACAAGAATAACCTACTGGGAACCACTGCAGCATGAATGAAAACACGGTGTACTTCAAGTTTCCATCTCTTCCACCCCAATCACTCTTTATGGGGGTTTTGAAGAACAGAATATACCCCAGAGGGCCCTGAGACATTCGATTATGGGATGTCAATAATAAAAGAGTCAAAGAGTGCATCACATGGTCTCACAGACACTCACAATCAGGATCAATCAATTATTATTAGTCTTCAGTATGAGTAGTCATCATCATCATATTGTTGCATTGGTGGAATCAAGCACTGCAGTGTAACTTGTGCTGTGATGGTTTGTTTGTTAGCACACACACAAAGCTGCTTTCTGTACATGAGAACACATTTCAGTGTGCATTCAGTAAAAAATACTAAAAAAATACTACGCCAAGATGGTCTTGACTTAACTTGACATCACCAGAATCATGAGGTCTCACAATTATTGATTTTCAGTTCCAGACAAGAGGCTGTGAGTCAGTGTCCAGCGTGTCAAAAACCACAGTGCTCAGAGCTTGAGCTTCATAAGAACTGATCAGTTTCCTATTGTAGTCTATTCTGCAGCAGTCTCACATTGTCAAATGCTCTCTTTGTTTAAATAAATGAACAAATTGAATTAAAATGATTTATTCTTCTGTCTGCATGCTTTTGGATTAGATTGCACTATATGTTTTTTCCCCTCCAATATCTGATCCATTGACTTTTGCCAGTCTCAGACTGATACCAATACCACCAATACCAATCACCAACACATCCCTGGTGTTAAAGATGTTTGGATATGTATGGGTTTTTGAATATATTGGCCTTTCCTCAAATTTTCAGGAGAAAATAAAATAAATGAAATAGACAGACCCCTAGTGCCATAACAAAGGCCTGATCCCTCACTAGCTAACCCAAACCAGACGCACCATGGACTGCTGAGGACTGAACCTGAGACTCTGCCTGTGCACCGCAATCAACATGCTGCTGACTGGACTGACTGCACAGTACCATTAGTTGGTGCTAAATGTGTATATGTTGGGACACATGGTCCGCATCTGGGGCCTGCTCTGTTTTGGCACAAGTGTGACAAAGGTACTTTTCAATACAGACACGCACTCCTCCTGTACTTGTGTTTTTTAAGAGCGTCTGATGTTTCCTTGCTCAAACAGCTGACAGGGTTGGGCAAACAATCTTAATGACTGACTACCCTCCAATTATGTATTTCTGGTGTGTTTTTTCTACAGTTTTAAACTGCTGCCATCTAAATTTGTCAGTGCTCCGCCTGAAGAACCAAAACAAACGGAAGTGTGTGACTTAACCACACATACACACACATGCGTATGCACACGCGTTGCTATAGGGAGAGCTGCATAGCAAAGTCCTTGGGCTCAAACCGGCCACATCTAATTATAGTTTCTATTTCCCATTTTAAGGGGAGGCATTCTGAAATGGATTAGCCATCTTTGTTTCTCTCCTTTCTTTTCTTTTGGCACAAGTTGGAGGTGAAAAACATCCCCTGCCTTCTCGAAGGCAGCAGGAACAGACACATTCAGTTGATCATTCAGTTGATCTGGCAGATTATCTGAAATTGAAAGTGTTTGTGCAAAACACCAGAAGTGAAAATGACAGAACCTCCCACTGACCAGCTATCGTTTTGCTTCTGTCTTTCAGTCCATCTTCTTCATGTGGCCCCTCTTCTTCGCTCTTTCCCTGAGTGCTTTTTATTAGAGCAGTAAACCAATCTGCCTTTACTCCATCTGATCCCCACCGAGGCTCTTTATTGAGTTACACAGTCTTGTTTTTTTTTCATAAATGCATTAGATTTAAGCCTCCAGCGTGTAATTCCATTTTATTCTACTTGTTTCAAGCGCATGACAATCAATTAGTCCTCCATTTAATTAGTATCAAACTCATGTCACTTGGTTCAAGGCATTTTTTTCTGAATTTCATTTGCATCCGTAATAAGTGTAATTATCACACGCCCACTGGCAGGGTTTTTCACTTGTCCCAAGGAAAGTAGGCTTTTAAGACTTAATACAAGATTAAATGACCTCTTAAAATGGACTGAATCCCACACGTCTCCTGGGGTTCAGTTTCTTAATATGTCAGTAGGCTAATCTCCCCCTCTCAGTGATTCTGCAGGGAGACTTTTTTCACCATTAATCCCCCCGAGATTTACCATCCATCCATCACACGCTCTTTTGTTTACTGAAAGTGGCGATCCACACTAAAACCTGGACCACTGTCGGCCTCTGTTAACATCCAGGGAAAGACAAACAATATGTCCAGCTCGCCCCACATGAATGAACATTGACCCAGCCGCGCTGACAGGGCGAGCAGCCTCGTGGGATTCATTTACTGTAAATCAGCTCTGCAGGAGGAGAGAAATTCAAACATTTCATACGGCAGAAGGGGTCTTACCTTTGCAGATGTTGCTACAAACAAGCAGTCAAAATCACGGCTATATGAAGCGTGATGAGTGAAAGTCTGTGTGACTGGTGACGGAAAGCGAGGTGGAGACTTGACAGAGGGAGGGAGGAAGAGAAAGAAAGTGAGAGAGAGAGAGAGAGAGAGAGAGAGAGCATGGTGAAGTGTACTGTCACAGCTCAGCTTGCACTTTGCCCTCTGTTGGCCTGTAGTGTGACAGCAGTCCGCCCTGGTGCGCATGTGAAAGTGACAAAGAGACACTTACATACTGAGGCTTCTCTCTCATTAGCACTTGGCTGATTAAACTGTTTGAGGTCTGTGCTCCAGGGAAGCCCAGAGACACAAAGACATGACCAACATCTGAATGTCAAGGACACTGATCTGATGAAGAGGAGCCGAGAGAGTGAATCATATGAGTGATTTATTATGTTATTGTGGGGGTCAGGGGTGGAAAGAAACTAAACTCATTTACCAGTCTACTGTAGTTAAGCACAAGTTAGAGGTAACTGTACTTTGGTATTTTAATTCCCTGCTACTTTCTACTTTAACCTCACTACATGAGAAATGTTTTCTTTCTTCTTTTTTTAACATAAGGTCACTGTAAATTAGCTATTTGATTGCAGCTATTTTAGACTAGTATTTGAGTATTCTGTATGGATTCTGTAGATAGAAAAATAATAAATGGTTAATTTTCCCTAAATCCTGAATTTCCCTTCAGGAATTAAAGGTCTCCTTGGTGATAAGTCCTTTATCCCACTAGATGGAGCCAAGAGACGACTTAGAACTGTCATGTGCTGACTTAGTGACAAAAAAATAACTTTGATTGAATAGATTAACTAAATCAAATAAAACCAAATGAACAAACACTGTCTTGGTTTATAATCTTACCCTTGAAATGTTTCTGACCGAGCTAAACAACAAAGTAACGTAACTGAGGATAATGTTGCCTTCACTGCCTCGTTCAAGCTCGTATTCCGTGCTTCTGCAGAAACGCTGAGAAAGGAACAAATGAAGGAGGCGTTTGTGCTGATCTGCGAGGAGCCCTGTCTGATATTTATTGGACTGACAAAATGTATGAGAACACACGACCCACCATCAATTCTGATAAATTATTTTAATTTCAAACACTTTTTATTATATATGAATCTGCGGATTATTAGCTAAGTCAGGCACCTTAAAAGCAAACCTGGCATCTCACAGGTGTGTCTGCACACAGCTGTCTGTGAGTACTTTAAAGACTTTCATTTACGTGTGTGAATTCAGTATTCAGAGTTCAATATCAAGACACTGACTTTTGCCAGTTTGGAGGCTGTAAACATTTTATTGGTCAGTTTATCAACGTCTGTATTTCACCCCTTTGTTTTGTTTGCCATAAATACATTGTATTGCGAAGTATTACATGGTGTTGAATTTTTTTCATCGATAAGGGGAGAGTCTAACGGAAACGATAATAATAAAGACCCGTCTATGCGTTTTATTAAATGAAAAACCCTCATATCCCTCGCACTGTGACATGTGTCTACTGAGTGTCAGAAAATAGTCTTTCTTGACTGTCCATCACAGTTTCTCGTCGCTTTGTTTTTCTGGCTTTGTTCAACCAACAGGCCGAAACCCACACGTTTAGCAACAGTCGACTGTTGAGATCAAGACTTATTCACATTTCAGACGTTAAAAGCAGTTAATGTATGGCCAGCAATACAGAGGGCTGAACCACACCTCCCCAGTTTTTTTAAACCACGTAAAGAGGTCGTCGTCCTCCCTTTCGTGTACACGCCTATAAATTTTCCGAGCTGTCGTTTGGCCTCTGAAGGCGTCATAATTCATATCCAATGAGAGACCCCGCCCTGGTCGCCGTGCTGCCGCTGACCGTCACTCTCCTCCGGCTACACGGCAGCGGACGCGCCTACCCGCAAGCTTCCATGGCGACCGACTAGACTAGAGGAACGTTTTTCTCCCGTCGACCAGCCGGTTAGCTCCCGCGAGTGAGCTAACGGGCGTATTATGAAACGGGATGATGTAGCGGGACAACTCCTCGGACGAACCGCGCAGCACTTTAGCATGCTAAGCTAACGTGGGAGCGGCACTCCTCTCAAACCAGCCCGGAACCGGAGCGAGCTACGCGGCTGTTAGCTAACGCAGGCTGCTCCCGCTAACTAACACGGCTGCTAGCTAACAGGATGGAAAGTGTGAAGGAAAACGGGTGTGGGGCGCCTCCAACTTCATCAGTCCCGTCGCAGGGGACCCTGGATTCCGGCGGTGACGGCAGTTCAGTGAAACCGAGTGGATTAACGCCGCCGTCAGCGGGAAAGAGACCCTCCATCGGGGAGGATGACAGTGGGGGCGCAGAGGCGAAACTCTTCGGGAAGGGGCTTGCGGCCACCTCCCTCCTCCAGATTGCGATCAGGAACGGCATCTACCAAAACCAGGTGGCCAACGCTATCGGCGGGGCGGCCAAAAACATGAACATGAGTGCGGCGAAGACGGCCAACATCTACAGCCTGACATCAGGGAGCAGCAGCGCGGCCGTCGGCTCTCTGCTGAGCCGCAGGCGGCAGAGGCACCGGAGGAATCTGTCTCTGGGGGCTTCGCCCACCGGCGGCTCGCCCTCCTCCGCGGAGGCGGCCGGCCCGGCACCCACCGCCTCCCCGCTCAGCACCCTCAGCCTGGACAGGAGGACTTTCCTCCGGCAGAAGCAGTCCAAGCAGCTCCAGGCCTCCGATAAGACCTGGGTGAGAGCGGACCTCCGGCGGGGCTGCCTGCACGTCCACGACTGGCTCACGCCCTCCTACCCGCGGCCGGTGCTGTGCACGGCGGACACCACCGCCAGAGAGGTGGCCGCTAAACTGGAGGGGAGCAAAGCCGGGGCCGTGCTGAGGATTAACTGCAGAACTGCTGCTGTGGTGGACCTGAGTGATCCCTGTAGAGACAGCAACGGACAGAGCGGGGACAGTGTGGGTGACAGCGTGGAGGTGAAGCCCCCCCAGGCAGGGGAGAGTGACGCCCCCGCACAGTATTACCCTGATCCCAAACTCTCCTCCAACCTGTTGGACGATAAGACTGCGAGTAACTCTTCATCCGAGGTGTACCTGAGCGAGCTCGGGGTGGACCTGAGCCTGAGCGTGGCGGACTGTTACGGGGTGTGCTCGGGCTCGGACATGGAGAGCAGCACCTGTGAGGACTTCAGCCCGGGGGGGCCCAGAGGCGCAGAGCTCCGGGACTCCCTCAGCGACGGGCCGGGGCCGGGCACCGACTCCTCTGTGCTGAGCCCGAACTGCGACAGTGCCACGGAGGGTCCCGACCCCTTCGAGAGCTCCTCCGATGAGGTGGACCTCACCTCCTCCCCGACACACTCTGCGGGCTCCTCCTCAGCCGCTGACCCGCCCGCTGCAGACCCCCGCAGCGCCCCCAGCCCTGTGACCGCCTCTGCAGCTGGAGACACCGCCGACGACCCCCAGCTCATCAAGCCCCCCTCTAAGTGCTCCAGCAGCTCTCAGACCCGGCCCCTGACCAGCCAGCCTCCCGCCCAGCCCGACCCGGAGGTCCCGGTCAGCGGCAGCCCGACCCCGGCCCTGTTCGTCCAGCTGCACGGTGGAGCCGTGCGGCGGCTGGGCGACGAGGAGAGGCCTCTGCAGATCTTGAACGAGTACCTCACTAACCTGGGGTTTGAAGACCCCTGGAGGGTGCAGGGCGAGGGGATGAACCCAGAAATCGGCTGCCTGATACGCTTCTACTTTGGTGAGTTGTACAGAAATGCAGACGTGCTCTAAGTGATGCTGTCCACGAAGACGTCTGCAAACACACTGTCTGTTCATGAAAAGCTCCACAGCAGTTATGTGCTTCTTTTCCGAGTATACTTAATCCGTCAGAGCCGCCGGTCACACCGTGTCACTTCAGCTGTGCTCGGCCCGTCTCTGCTCTTTCATTGTCCTCCCATTCTCGGTGTACGTGAGCGCCGTCATTGTGTTTGGTCAGTCGGTGCGTTAAACAAGCGCGTTCGATTGTCCCGGTGGGACAATGGCCAGTGTTTGGCCCGTAAACCCGCCCAACCCCTGTGTGTCGGCCCGTGGGGAGACACATCTGGAGGTGACAGGTGTGCTCTCTCTGCACAGCAGCCACAGAGAGCAGCAGGCTTTATGTTTCTTTCTGAGTGTTTGTCCTCTGCTGCTGCTGTTGTTATTGATAAAGATCCTGTTTTGCTGACAAGCCAGCTAAGAGGATGGAAAACAGCCATGATCTCTTATGGGATTAACACAACTGGATATTGTTTTTGACCTTGTTTTTACACCCTCAGAAAGAGCAGTGGGGATGTAGATTTGAGGGGTGGTGACAGAGGAACGCTCAGAAAACCAGTTCCACCAAAACAAACACATTTAAACTCACATTCTTGATCATATTTTAAAAGATACTGAGTGTCCCACTCGGGTCTCCTTTTTGGAAGCTTAAAGAAGTCTTTCTTTTTGTTTCTGTCTTCTTTTAATCTTCTATGACAAACCATAAGATAGAACTACACATTCAGTCACTGTAGACATGTGCTGAAGACAGAACAAAACAGGCTTTCCTCTTTGCTGAAAATGTTACACGGGGAGCTGGTTGAACTCCCCTACACCCCCCCCGCCCCCCCATGACAGAGGAACAAAGCGAGGCGTAGAGGTCGGACTCTGAGAGCAGGGGCCCTTCCGGCTAATGCAGACAAACACACGGCCGTGAAATGAGCAGAGAGGCCGAGAGAGACGGGACGGTGCTGCTGCCGTGACGGAGACGAATACGTGACGATGAGTTAAATCGGAATAATTTACCACAACTCTGCAGCTGTCTTTCAAAGTATAATCAGCCCCTGAGTCATGTATTTCTAGATTTAAAGTTATACAGTGCCTCTTTTTGCTCTTTTTGTTCCCTCGGAGGGTTCAGTATGAATTGTTTGTTCATTTTGATGCTCAGAGTGAGCCAAAGGATTTTGACTCAGCATTATCCCTGCAGAACGTGCATTGCCAAGTATTCTCCCCAGACACACACACACACACACACACTTTCTCTCTCTCTCATACTCACACACAGCACACACAGCACACACACTGTGCTGACAGTAAGAGAAAAGTGACCTCAGTGGAACTCAGATTTCACCTCCTCAGTGTTTCAGATCTCTCGGAGACAGTCGCAGCAGCAGAACTGCAGTACCCAGAGGTCACTGCTTTACTTCACAAGGTGAAAGTATCATCCAACAAACTCTGATGCTCGTGCCTTAAACGCACCAGCACTCTCTGAGTAGCTGCAGGCTGCAGTGGTAAACTTATTATTCTGTAAGTGTGACCTTGGTGCAGTGTTTCTGTTAAAGAGCCGAGACGCTGCTTCAGGCTCGCACAGTGAGTTAAGTCTCGTAACTGCTGCTGTTAAGATGGGTGAATGAAAGGGTCGGACGCTCGGTGCACTTAAGGACTCCCGGTTTGTCTGGGACGAGACGCACCAAAACCTTTCAGCTGTAGCATGAACAGGAAATGGCCATCAGCTGCTTGATGAGAGACAGGATGTCCCCCATTCACAGAAAGAGACGGAAGGAAAGGGCATGTATGTGTGTGTATATTACCACGCTACGCCTCGCCTGCACCGCCCAGGGAAGGGCGGACCCACACAATACACATTCCTCAACATTGTGTAGTTTAAAATGAGGAATCAGACCCACCTTCTCCATCAGACGTATGGTAGATTTACATCATATTTCTCCAGTCGTGAGCGGTGTGCGTCTGGACATTTGTGGGAAAAGGTGACCAACAAACTGCTGAATTGCATCTCAGTAATGTTTTGGAAATACATAAAAAATGTTTCCACCATTTGGATGATGGATTCGTTGTTTCAGATGCCAGACCAAAGGTTTTGCTACTTTTAATCATAAAAATAACATTAAATTGGATATAGTGATATAGTATAGTGAAATATTTGTGGCCTTTTTTCTAGAATAAACTGATCAATGATTAATCAGAAAAATAATTATTTGATTATTTACTAATGATTTTGATCCTGGTAATTGAAGAAATAAAGAATAAGTCTCCAGTTGAACCTCTTTAAAAGTTTGAACTCTAGTTGGCCCAGAAAAAGTCTTGTACATGTTTTGGTGCCATGGCCAAAGGATTTTTGGCAGCTCACTCTGAGGAATGTAAAATGTCTTTCTACACAATCCCTTTTCCATTTAACAAAAGAATACAGAAGTTTTAAAATGCTGAATGTCGAACACGCCTTTGCCAGAGTAAAGTTCAGTCTAACAACAGTCAAAATTCATATTTAAATGAAAGGATAACTAAAGTCTTCTGATTTCAGTCCGTACCTAAAAGGTCGGGTTGTCTCAGTGAAACCTAAGTGAGGTTTAGTCTCAGTCACAGTGAGGATCTAGGTGCTGGTGTTAAAAGACATTACATAACGAGCTAATCTGATTTCAGGCCTCTCAGTGGCTCAGACTCTCCACGTGTCTCCCTTTCTCTTGTTCTCTGCTGTTTGTGTGATCACCAGAGCAGAGAGTAAAATGCACAGACAGGAAGCCACAGTTTTCTAAGGGAATGAATGAATATAATCGATCAGTTTGTATTTCCTGCAAACGCACAGTTGATGCGGGGGGAACGTCACGTCTGGTGTTTCGGCCCAGTCCCCCCGCGCTGCCTGCAGCTGAACCGTGGCTGCTTTTTGTGTCAGGAAGGGGTTAATGTGATAAATCACGCCTGAGTGACTGCTCACTCTCTCAGCCCACAGGCTATTAGCTACAATTCACTTACATAACCACACGGCTCTCTGTCGCTCTCCCTTTCTGAAACAGAAACCCAGCGCGGGAGAGTTGATTCACAAAATCCCAGGCAGCTAAAAATAGCACCTTCTATTGTGCGAAAAGGCCATTATGAAAAAATAAACTCGGGCTAAAGAACGAGTGCACTCGTGATCATCGGCCGTCTCACTCGGTCTCGTTAACTGGGCTCTGTCTTTCCCTCCAGGTAAGCCTCGAAGTGTGGGCGGCTCTGAGCGCGTGCAGCTCTCCGGGGTGTTCAACGTGCGCAAAGGGAAGCTGGCGCTGCCGGTGAACCGCTGGTCGAAGCGCCAGGTCACACTGAGCGGGACCTGCCTCATTGTCTCGTCCGTCAAACACGCCCACACCGGCAAGATGCACATCCTCCCTCTCATCGGCGGAAAGGTACATTTGTGAAACATTTGTGAAACGCTTGCTACATGTTCATCGGCCTGAACGGAGCAGTCACCCAGTCCCCAGCTAAACACAGAGTTGGGCACAGAAAAGTGCTGTATATAAATCAGTATGTATAGTAGAACTGTGACACATTTACTTCATTTCTTCTCTGACGGACACAGTGACTTCCTGGACTCTCAGCTGATGACCTGTTGTAAGGATGAAATGTCAAAACTGAACAATGCTCTTGGAAGTCACTGCATCCTCCCAGGAAATAGTTCTAGAAACTGTCTGAGGAAGAGTTCAGTTTTTATCATTTGAACAATTGATTGTCAACGACTTAATGCCAGTTTCAGTATGAACTTGCTCCATAATGCCTCTTTAGGCCGTGTTGTCAGGAGAACGTAGAGTAAACACTCCATCAGTCTCCTCTGTATTTACTTACATTATCCTGTAGGACTCAAAGGACG
>JAOXYL010000105.1:2988629-2999026 GCA_028564955.1 Terapon puta | reverse complement strand
CCGGACCGGGCAGGGTGGAGACCTGGGTCCAGCGGTGATGAGAGCTCAGTCCGGGTGGATTTTCGCTGGTTCGCTGCCAGAAGCATCTGGAAAGGAGAACACGGCCCCGGTCCCCCCTCCGGAGCGGAACCCACGTCTCAGGCGGTCCAGGCTCCGGCTCTGATGTGAGTCTGTGACCACACGGACACGTTTCCTCCCGGACCCCCGAGCGGCTCCAGGACAGGAGGCGGTCCGGGTCTCCGCTCCGGGTCCGGGTCCGGGTTCGATGCGGTGAGGATGTGCGCGGCCAGGTTCCTCAACGGCTGCTCCGAGGAGGCGGCCGGCGGCGCCGCGGGGGGGGCCGCCGGGCCGGTCCCGGCCTCCAGGATGCTGGACTGGACGGAGGCCGGTCCCCGCATCCTGCACAGCCTGGAGATGGGGACCGTCATGACCCTGTTCTACCAGAAGAAGTCCCAGCGGCCCGAGAGGAGAACCTTCCAGATCAGACCGGACATGAGGCAGATAGTCTGGAGCAGAAACCCGGAGAAGATAGAAGGAGAGGGTGAGTGTGTCACATGTGGTCTTTACTGACCCCCCCTCCACAGATGTTGTTTTGGGGGGGACGCTGCAGAGTCCAGTAAGAAGTAGATGATCTTCTAATCTAATCTACCCACCAAACCCAATACAATGTGGTGTTGTTCTTTCACTGCTTAAAGTAAGGCTACAATAAAACTTTATTGATATACAGTAGCATTAGTGGAGCGTTTTAAACCAGAGGAGAATAACAGCCCCGCTCTGTTTTTCCATAATGTCTGTACAGCATGCTGTCGTATGTGATGTGGTGTCTTTGTGGAGGAGTGTTGGAGTAGATCTGTTGTGGAAGGACGATGTAGAGAGTTAGTCGAACAGCTTCGTATCGTCTGTGGGGACTAAATACTGAAGTTCAGCTGCAATCAGAAGCAAAACCTCTACTCAAATGCAATATTACTGTAAAGATGTGCGAAACAAACACAGTGAGTCCCCAGATCACCACAAGAGACAAAAGTACTGCAAAGAAACAAAGACACACAACGTGACTACAAAGAGTCATATTGTGATAATTAAGAGAAACAAAACAACTACGAAGAGACAATTAATGACAGCAGAGCAGCAAAGCAGCTACAAAGACTTTAAATGACCACAGAGAAACAAAACAAATACAAAAAGTGACTACAAAGACACAGCATGACTACAAAGAGACACAACATGACTACAAAGAGACAATAAATGATTACAATGAGAAACTTAATAACTACAGAAACAACAACTACACAGAGACTCAAAATAACAAAGAAAACAAAGAGAAGCAAACAAATGTGTTATTTCAGTTTGGAGGTCTTACATCTACGTCCATGAAGTAGACTTTGTTTTACTTCCTCCACATCATTCATAGATTGTTTGCTGGTCACAGATTCTGGACCAGAGCATGTCCAAACATCCGCTGAAGCAAAATTTTTCTGAGAACATGCTGATGAATCCAGAAACAGAGCACCGGGGACAAAAAGCGGTGGTTCCCAGCTCATGGCTTGTAATCTTTCTTAAAGTAAAGTGGCATGTCCTGGTCACGCCCACATCATCATAGGTTTGTGGAGTCTCTGGTGTAACCAAAGACAGATTGGTTCCTGAAAGCACCGTGGAGCTGAATGGGTGTCTTATTTGAAAATCTAAAAATGCAAACTTCCGGTGCCTTAAGATTATTCACAGAACTCAGTGTCTTTACTTTTCACCGGGACCACTTCTTCATGAGAAAATATTTCCAGGAAACACTCCTCTCATTGGGTTGGAGTTTAGTGTGTGTTGGGTGTAATGGTGAAAAGATCCAGATAAGTTTAATTATAATACCACACATTACTGCTGGTTAGTTGGCTCGGTATAACAGTGACATTGTTTTTGGTAAAGATATGCTGCTGTTTAGTTTTTCACTTAAGTATTAGTTCAGCAGACAATTCAAAGTGTCAACACACAAACATGTTCTGCATTGCAAGACACTGTTATAGGGTCAGTGACAAGTAAGGTCCGGCTGTCATTTGGGTGAACTGTCCCTTTAAAACCCGCATGTCCATGGAGAAACCAGGGCCGAGTGTCCAACCTCACTGTGGTTTTGACTTGACCACCATACGATTTTCATTGCAGAGTTTTGAAACTATCAAGTACCAAACTGAGTACCTGGTCAGACTGAAGTCATTTTTGTTCATCATTTCTTCAGTCAGATAACCTCTGATTTAAATCTGAACATTTAGCCTCTGTCTTAGCCAGGCAAGGTTCTTGTATAGCAGCTACCACTGAAGAACCTTTTTCACAGACTTAGAAAAAGTCAATAATGACCCGAACTTGCAGCTGAGGCGCTGTCACCCCGGACAGACGTGTCATGACCCCGTGACCCCCCCTGCTTCCTCCGTGTCAGCCTCCCAGTAACTCTCCAGACATAATAGCGTGCATGCTGCTGCCACATGGATCCTGAGACCTCGCCCAGCCCCGAGCTTCCTGTCTGCCTGCCTGACACGCCGCCTGACTGACTGACTGACTGACTGGCTGGCTGGCTGGCTGTGGGCTGCTGGAGCGGAGTCAAGTGGCAGCGGTGCGCTGGAAGCGGCGGGCTGGGATCGGCCTGCCGGAGCAGCGTCCTGCCCGTCTGGGGCGTGGAGGCTATTGTCTGCGTCCTGGATTCCGTGGCCTGGGGGAGGATTCGTTACAGTGTCTGTTAACACTGAGAAAACTTATGGCATTCACAACTGGCATGATAGAGTTTCCCTCTGTCTGCCATGTGTTATTCTAACTATCACATTTTATGGTTGCACACTGTAAAAAAAAAAAAAAAAAAAAAGCCTCCTCCCTTAAGAGATAGAAATAAGTTTAACGAGAGCCCTTCAGGTTCGTTTCTCCGTCACCTCACTGAAAACACGTGAGAATAGTAGACAACATCCTCAGATCCGCAGATAAAACGAACCGGCAAAGTAGGGAACCCGATTCGACGGCACATCACGAAGGCGCTGAGGGTTCAGGAAGCACAGGCTACGAGAGACAAACCCAGAAACGCCGCCAGTTGCTCCAAACAAAACAAAAGAAGTTTCCAGGGGACACTAAAAACCGGTGCACAGGCACAAACACAGGAGATGTTGCCATTTTGTAGTCGACCGCCCCCGTGGTAGTCTGGATCTCACTCTAAGTCATTCATTGGACAAAGTACATCAGCTATTTGAAGTTGTCAGCGAAAGTTTTCTGGATGGTTACTTTGTCATTTCACATTACTAACAGAACACACACAAATATTCAACATCTTAAAAGCAAGCGCAACACTTATGGTTGCTTATCAGCGTAATTGTGCAAAAAGGATAACGGCATCAGTTCCGTGTCATTTAATTATATTGCAGTGTGGAACATGATATCTGCCGCATTATCGACAGTAAATCAGCAATCACTGTTGAAAACCGCCGTAAAGTTAATTGTTAGCCATTTGGCCTGTGCGGCGCTTCAGCCCTTCTTTGAGTTTTCTGTGTTTGTTTCGTCAAATCGGTCAAGCTCTCAGAGCCGAGTGACGGCCACTGCACACATGTAGGTGGTTGTTTCTGCTCGGGGGGGGGGGCCTCGTCAATTATTTATCCATAATCATAAACCGCATAAATGGCGCCTCGGCTTATCCGGGGGGGGGGGCAGATCTACGCGCGCTTTTGTAACCCACGTGCGGCCCTTTGCAAACAGCCCCCCCCCTGGACAAACCCACCAGTACATTCCAGGAACTCAGCGGGTCTCTCCTCCACTTTATCTCCCACGGCTCTATCTCTCAGCTACCCGCTTTTTTTTTTCTCCCTCCCTCCCCTCCTCCTTCTCCCTCGCCTCTCCATTTTCCTCCTCCAGCTGTCCTTTTCCCGGTCTCCCTCCCCCCACTTAAACGCCCTTCTCGTTTTCAAGAGTTTCTCCGACCTCCCATTTCACTTTCTCCGTCCATTTTCTTTCACTTTCTTTTTTGAATTTCAAGGTCATTCGTCCGACGCTTCGGCCTTTTGTTCTCGCAGACCTCGCTCGTGTTTATTGAAGTGACCCCTTCCCTGTGTCTCCTCTCCTCCCCTTCTCTCCTGCTTTTCCTTCCTTTGTTTTTGTTGCCTGATCCTTTGTTTTTTTCACTGTTTGCTTTAAAATAAAGTTTCTCCCTCGGCTTTGCCACACACACACACAGTCGGTATCTGTGTTTTTCTTTGAGATGAGCGCCTTGGCAAACGGTGGAGGTATTAAATCCTGAGGCACAGGAAGTGTGGGGTTATCAGGGAGTGTCTCGCTTCCCGTCTCAGATTGAAGGACTGGCTGGCTGCGGGAAAACAAAAGGTCCAGCATCTTCTGCAGGAAGCACAGACACGGACCACAAATGAGGCGCTGGATGCGTGAGATACTCAGGGTGGTTTGCACCATTAAGAAGTCATTTAAAGCACGTTCAGAGCTGACCAAAGGTTCCTTCAGCTCGGCTGGAATGGCAGAAACAGAATTAAAGAATTAAAGATCATATGGATTAGCCCTAATACTTTTTAAAAGTTTTTTTGACTTTCAAACTATTGATGTAGATGTTGTAAAATAAATGGATACTGATGAGAAATAAAAACCTGCTACTTGTCATTCATAATTATAAAAAGAAGTTAGACACGAGCTTAAGTCTTCTATCTCCCATCTACTACAAAGCACATCCATTTGTATGATGCATTATTATAGTGAGGGTGTATTTTAGGCTTTATGTTGTCTTCTTTGTGATGGATTATATCAGTGAAAGAAGTGGTTAAGACCTGACTAGGTTTTGACAAGTTAAACTATTTAAAGCACCAGTCTGTAAGAGGAGGAGAAAGTGCTCTTATTTTGCAAATTGCACAGTGGATCAGTGTGCAGGAGCAGTGATCGAAGCTGTGTCAGATCCTCTGCTCTGATTGGCTGTTTTCATTCAGGCGTGGTGGATTCTTGTCCAATGATCTCAGAGGCGGCAGGTGGAACCAGAGGAGTCTGATTTTTATCACAGAAGACTTCTGATGTTCCACTGGCAGCACATAGAGACAGTTTTAGTGAATATGACTGAAAGCCATTTTAAAATATGTGACCTGTTTCTTCTTCAGGATAAAGCAAAGGGAGGACTCTCACTGTTATCAACAGCAAAAGGTGATTTGTCAGGAGGCATAAAAGTAGATGGAAGTTGTATTAAATGTGTTGTTGTATAATGTTGTAATGGCTGCCTAAACACAGGTAAAAGTGCACTTACCAGTAAAACAACTGAGTAGCATTTGTTTTGAATGGTCAGGAAACTCTAAAGTGTGAGTTGTAGCCTTTAACAGCCTTTAAAAGACCATATGAATATGTTTACTAAAGGTTGTAAACACATTGATGTGGTTCCCATAAAACTGCCTCCCTTTGCTTTGTGACTTTTGAAATGATCAGACTTGTCCAGGTTATGTCCGTCACTGCTTCAGCTCATTTAAACACAGTTTAGTTCAATCGGTTTGGACACAACGCACATATATCAGAACTTTAACAAGCTCCTGGAAAGTTTCCTGAGGATGGGTGTGGTGAAAAGGCGAGGTTGAAAAAAGTGGGCGTTGTTGGGCTCATTTCTGCTGCTTCACTTCAGCGGAGAGCTCTCATGTGAGCGCTCAGATTTGTTGTTGCCATCGAGTTCGGTCCCAGTTTCACTGAAAACCCAAAGATTTCCACGGGCGCTTCGACGTTGTAGTCATCGGATCAGCTCGGCTTTGCTCGCTTGTGTTCTCCTTTTTTATCTATTGACTGAGTTCACTGATAGATCAGCAGGTCAGGCTGAACTTTAAGAGTGTCCTCTGTTAGAAGAAACAGCAAACAACTTTAAACTGATGGGACTGTGGGCTGTACATTTCAAATTCAGGTCATTGCAGTTCCAATTTGACATTTTTAGCTCATGCTCTCACTTCATTTGGAGTAAAAAGCAACGTCCCTAATCCGGGTTAGAGTCTGCTCTGGTTGGTGAAACCCTCCTCTCTGCCATTTCTTGAACCACTTTTCAGTCAGCGTTCCTTCTTTCCATCGGTTTATTCATTTTACAACCAGCCTTCTCGCCTCCATTTCTTCCTCGTCTCCCATCGTTGCCCTCCCTGTAATTTATAATCTCCGAGTCGACTCCTGCCATCTGGTAGGGAGTGATGTCACCAGCTGTACCAGGAACAGTTTGTTTCGCTGAATTGCGCCGCAATTATCAACGGCTGGTGGTTTCAGGTCAGCAGTGCACTCGAGTCTCAGGAACGTTGGTCCGGACCAAACGAGCCGACTGAGGAAAGAAAGATGGTTGGTTTACGAGCCTCTCTGATGATGAAACGCACAATAACATCCCATAACGGACTGATTACTGCGTGTTTGACTGTATCTGATACTCTGATGTATCTCCAGTTGGCCCACGGTGTGATTCCCCCTCACCTCTCCCTCGCGTTGTGATCATCAAAGTTTGTGTGTGTGTGTGTGTCTTTATCACAACCATGTTTAGAGCCTGGACCAGGATTAAAGACCACAGTGGGAGGGGTTGTGTGTGTGTGTGTGTGCAGCCTCTTCTTATCTAGCACTGTGTGTGTGTTGCGGAGCGAAGCAGGCATGGTGTGTGTTAACACTTCCGTGGTGAGCGGAGTGTGACGCCGGCCGAGCTGCGCATCTGTTTTCCTTATTGTCCGACGTCCAGACTAAATGGCAGGAAGTTATTAAGGGAAAGACCAGAGGGAAAAACAAAAAGCGGGTTCTGAAAAAAAAAGTTTATTATGGGCTGGATGAACGTCTGATACCAGCGTCAACAGGATACCTGAACGCTGAAACTGAATGAATAAAACCTCTCTCGTGCCTCATTGTCCCACTCTACAGTCCATAATACACTAATATTATGAAACTTTAAGCCCTTTCTTGCCAGTTTTGCAAAAAAAAACCCTAAATCCTGCCATGACAGTCAGTTTACTTGTTAGGTAAAACAAATGTGGGCGTTAACAGTTTTGAATCCTTATTGCTACCATTTCTGTCGGCCCTCAGAGAGGCCTGATGTAACGGCTGATAAATCATTTACCAGAGTCTAATAGTTCAGCTGTAAACCATTAATAGGAACAACATTTGGGTTGCCAGGTTGGGAAAGGTCTCTCCGACTGGCTTGTAGCTGCAAATGTGGCGTTCTTAATAAAGTTCCACGTGTTTCTCGCTGTGTAATAAGCCAGCAAGTCATCTGCAGTCCGTAATGGTAATAAGTTGGATGGGTGTTGGTCCAGATGCTCTGCAGCTTTTGTTTCCAGGAGGTTAGTGGTCAAACAGTCCAATTGAGGGTTTTGTCAGATGCATTCGAGAATAAGCCCGGTGGTGTTTTTTTTTTTTCTTCTTATTTTTCTTATTGCCATGGAAAGAGCAAAACCAACAATGTGTTAGTCTGTCTCTTAAAACTCTCAGACGGTCTGTGGCTCTCGGCCTCAACGCCGTCGGTTCCTACTGAGGAAGTTCATCTTTGAAAATAGGCTCCGAATAAATAGTCTGATCTTTTAGAGCGCTAAAACAGCTGCTCACTGTCATTTTTAGGACGCGCACCTCAAACAGGGGGAAATTTGTTGGGGACTATTTTTTCACATTTAGTGGGATGTGATTCAAAATAAACTAAAAACATGTCGCCCAGTGCAGCAGCGTGGCTCACTGGTGTGTTTTTAACAGTTTTTGGAGGTAGAAAAGGAAATAATTCAGGCTTAGATACAAACACGAAGCTTTAGGAAACATTTCATTTTGGCTGGGTTTTTTTCCATACTTGAAATATAATTATCAGAATATCATCCAACTTATCCTTTAATTCATTTTTGTTTTAATTCACTTATTAAGCTGTGCACAGGCAGGAGTTTCCTTTCAAAGCTTTAAAAAAAGAAAGAACAGGTCATCTTTGGGTAAGAACTCAGACAGTTTCTGTTACGTGTGCCCCGAGCCCCCCCCCCCATTAAAGTATGGACACGTTTCCATCTGAAGATAATGGACCTCTCTCTTAATCTCATGCCAGACGTGCTCCCTGCAGGAGGCTCAGATAGGAACCAGATTTCTCTCCTTGGCCGTTTGATTCAGGATTATATACAACCTGCTGAGGACGACGCGCTTTGCCCTGATGAAGCCCAGCAACAGGCTTGGATTGGTTACTTAGTTTTGATATCAAATGCGAAAAACTCCCTCCGTTCGCTCTAATTTATTCCTGTTTATATTTGGCTGCCGTCTCTCTGTGGTGGAAAATAGCATCCGGGCTTATAAGAGTGACATTCACTTCAATTGTGCGTGCGTGTGCGTGCACTACGGCAGCGCTGTGTCTGGTGTGTGAATGCAAGAGCATCTATGAACGTATGTTTATGTGTGTTTGCACAAGACATCTGCTATGTCAATAAACCGAGGTTTTCTTTGCGGGCGTGTCGACTGCTGCAAGTGTCAAACTAGAGTCCAGAGTTTACTTCATGCTCCGCGGCCAGTCGCCTGACTTGGCCACTCTGTTAACCCCTGTGGTGCAACGTGAGCTTCCAATAACTGCTCCTTTATGTATAGGTTACTTCCTTTATGTAGACATGAGACCAGACCAAAGCTTTTTTCATAGTGAGAAGAGAACGTGGTGTTACTCGAGAAAAACTAGACCCTCAGTTTAACATTGTTAAACTAACGTGAAACCTAACTTTTAAGACAGATATCCAATTGAAAATACTTCTGTTATCTGTATACATGCTCAGTTATATGCACATGTTGTTCCTTAACATCTCTGAAGGTTCTTAGGAGGTAGAGTGGGCTGCACCTCCCAAATTCCTTGAAAATGTGGTTTGCATATAGAATCCTGTTACCTGAGCTAAAGTGGTGTAATTTGAGATGTATGCATATACAGTATTGTTTGACAGAAACAGTATTTGGAACTATATAAAATAAGAGCAGAATTGGCCGACATGGCTGCAGAGGTTCACCCAAATGAATGAGGCCAAACTGGAGTCAGATCCAGATAGAAAATGAAAAACTGGTGCTGTGTCTTTGATGAAAACTTGTTGTTGGGGCGGTAAACAAATGGTAAACTCAATCAGTCACCAAAACACCAAATCACCTTGGTTATCCTCTGATTTTCAGCAATAAATCGGACTCTCCGCTCTGTATTTTTCTTGAGGCTGACAGACCGAGTTCATTCAGCTCAACCCGTCAAACAGTGACTGATAGCGACTGACTGACAAAGCCTAATGTTATCGAGCTCTTTCCTCTTTGGGTTTCTATCACAGCTGACGCCTGTCCACACGAGTGTGATATGAACTCAAACGCAGCACCACCGGGTCCTTAACTTTCTGAGCTGCAAACCTGACTCTTTTTTATTTTATCCAGATGGACAGAGGAGTCTTTGAGGACACGTGAACATGTTTGATGAGGCTAAATTAAGTCATTAAAACCTTAATCCTTCATGCAGGAACAGACTGGGGGCCTAAGCGGCGATTGTCCAACTCCACTTTGGTCTTTTAGGAGTCAGATTCAGACATGTTACCACTTAAAGAAACTTATTTCACCGGGTTTCAGGAGACTTCTATGCTGTACTGTAAATGTCTTTTTTTGTTAGAAATGTGAAGGAGCTCAAACGAGAAGTGACTGCACGTTTGGCTGCTGCTGCTGAAAACCTCTGCAGGCTTTCTGAGCATCCTGCCTCTGACAGCTGAAATGTTTGTGGGTCTCGCACACACACAGTCCGTTTGTTGAGCAGCAGATTTCTGCGTGTTTGGCAGGGAAACGACCAGCGCGCCAAACTGTGATTTATGGTTGTGCATATTTGTGTTCATGCAACACTATCCTTCCTTCCTTCCTTCCTTCCTTCCAGTCGACATACGAGAGATCCGGGAGCTGCGGTTGGGAAAGGGCTCCCGCGATTTTGAGCGCTACCCAGAGGAGGCCCGCAAACTGGACTCCGCCCACTGCTTCATCGTGCTCTACGGCCTGGAGTTTCGCCTCAGGACGCTCAGCGTGGCTGGTCAGTGTGTGTATGTGTGTGTGTGTGTGTGTGTGCGCTGGAGTTTCCAAATGTCTTTTTACAGTTACTGTTTTCTTCAGAGGCCTCTCCACCACAGCCCTGAAAGTTAAAGGTCACACCACATCTGTGCTTTATTTGACCCATATCATATCTGTTAATGTCATGATTTTCTATATGTTGAACTTTTTTCACTTGTCATTCTGTCACTGTTTCAGAAAACATACCCACCAAATTAAGACTTTAGATAAGATCTCTCACTAATAATGACTTTGTAGAGATCTTGTGGCATCTCCATTAAGAAAAACACAAGTCACAGCATCATTTATCACTCAAACAGTCTACAGAGCGACTTTGTGATTTGACCTGTGCTGGCTGTAGTGTTTGGTACAGGTTTGCTGCGGAACAGTTA
>JAOXYL010000105.1:2961175-2972509 GCA_028564955.1 Terapon puta | reverse complement strand
AATGATATTTGCAGTGCGCAAGTGAACGCATCACAGTTCTGATCGACAGTCAGCAGCCAATGACTGTGAGTGTGGGAGAGATACTACTTATATTTGAAACAACTCTCAGGTCAGTCTGCCGGAAAAGGTAATGTCGAAGGTGAACAGGTAAAGAAATAGTAAAATGATAAATAGTCTGCAACAGACAGACTAGTTCATCTAAAAAAAAAATGCACAAAAATGAGGGAATTAAATCACTTTACAAATAATTACATTATATGCTTTAGTTAACAGTATTTTGTGCATATTTAATTAAACAATTTTTTCAGACTTTCTAACTATTTTCAGTGATTACCACCAAATGATTGCGAATTTTTCCATATATTTATGTATTTAATAAGGACCACCACAACACTAAAGACTTTTCCTTGTAAGCCATTATCTCCAAATATTGATCTGTTAAAAGTATGTGTAAGTGTGTGGTTGTTCTTTCACCATTACAATGCACTCCTTTGGGTTCTCTGTCCTGATTGTTATCTAGTTACGTACTGCTGCTCCTGTATTTAGATAAAGATGTTAAAATTTGTCCAAAAAATGACCCCAGTCACGATATCATGTTGACATCGAACACAGTGGCACTAAAGCTAATGTTTGAATGCAGTACTGCGATAAAAGTCAATGATTAGAAAGGGGAACTAACATTGTTCTTACAGTGACTATACTCATTTTCAAGACAGCTCTATGAAGCGTTAAGGGACTGTCTTTATTATTATTTCAATAATTAATAATCCACTGTCGGAAAGAGCAGCCTGGGTTGATGTCTACTAAATACAGATATAAAAAGCTTCATGTTACCAGTGTGAAGCCTGCTCAGTGTGGCTGTTGTAAATCATTTGCATCCAAGATCACGAAGAGCTAAAAATTGACTTTTCATTGTGAGTTTAAGATCCACAATCTGCCTGAGATTACAATTTAAACCTGAGCTGTTTTCCACAGGGGACAGACCAAGGAAGGAAAAATGGAATTTCTGAAATGAGAAGATGAAGTCTTTAAGTTAAAGAGGCAGGGGATAGTAAATTGTTCTTGTTAAAAACCAGTGTCCAGGACTGAAAAAAGACCAAAACCTGACTCAATCTGACAGACAGAGACATGAGATGCTGTCATTCATCATGAAATAGTTCCATCGTATAAAGCAGATATTTCTGCTTGTATTCTGGTTTAAGCAACAAAATACAATGTAGTCAATGATTTCCAAATGTTTTCACTCATGTTAGAAGAATAGGTTCACATTTTTCAGGCCCACATTTACAGTGGAAGACACTGAAAGACGAGACCTTACTTGACTTGCAGCTCTTAAGTTGTACTATATGTCTTTTTATGCATCAAAACATGCACCTTGTTTATGTACACGTACCCAACATAAACTTGATGAATCTGAATAAACTCGATACTGATTTCAAAGGAAAAACACACAGGATTTCCACATGGTTTGATTATTGATTATACATTTACTCTGCTGTTTGTTAATTTGACTGTTTCTTGTTTTAAATAAAATATAAAATACTGAAGCCATTATGTGGTAGAAGCAGTAGTATGATATATCTGTGTTCTCTTGTTTCTGGGATTATAGTGACTCTGCTGAAGACACAGTAATGAAACCCTTCACTTTTAAAGGCCACAAATCAATCATGACTTACAGTGTTTAGAACTTCATAATGACATGAATGAGTACATGCCACATACATGCTATAGTCCGACTGCTTCAGAATATCCAGAGCACTGAACCACTTTCATGTTTGCTCAAAGAGTGAATGTTGCACTTGGAAAAAAATCAAGTGCCACAGGGAGGAAGCATATTTTGAAAAAGATTCACTTTCACAAACTCCATGTCAGATGAGGTTTATGCACTGAAGCACAGTCAGAAGTGAGTATGAAGGTTTACTCATCAAACAGGAGCAGCATGACAGTGATGGACTAGTTAGCCATTCACCTCTGTGGGGAGGAAGGAGATTTACAGAAAGGTGTATTGCTTCTGTCTGTTTTCGTAATTTGACTGCAAACCCTCCTGTGTCTGTCCGACCAAGCTCCTCAGATGATCTAGTTTTAAGATTGGAAACCAGGGTTAAATCATTCTGGCTGAAAAGCAATGAGCTCCCTGCAACATTTGAACCCCAGGGTGAGGCGGATAAGAGTCTCACCACACAGTGGATTACAGAGCCTGGCTGCACACATCACACAAGAGATGACACGGGTGAGTATGTTTATTTAAAGAATGTACAGAAAAGTCCAAGATTACTTCTATAATGATCTCTGGTATAGAGCAAGTACAGGTGTCAAGGAAACTTCCATCAAACCAGTTAAATATATTCTATAATGTATCGTTAACAGCTGATTCACCAAAGTGAAATTACAGTTTATATGAGTAATAATATTACACTACACTTTTCCCATAACACATAATTTGAGAGTCCTTAAATGTAATGGTGGTTTTTACAATCAGGACTGCACATAAATCTTTGTTGCATTAATATGTTCTCCTGTAGGAGGCGCAGAAACCCTTCAAAGAGGTGATTGACATCAGCTCGGTTGATGCTCACAAAGCAGGAATAAAACCCATCTCATTTGTTCGCCAGGTTCGTTTTATCATTTGTGCTTTTCTAAACAATATCTATTCACACACTCTTACTTTTTACACACTTTTAAAACTGTCTTTCTGATCTAGCTGTCAGTGAAAGCCCATCAGCATGGTCTCTTATGATTTTATTCATCTACTTTATGTGTCTAGTTATATTTTATATTTATTTTTATTTTTATTTATAGTTATTTGGAGTAATGAGTGCTGCTGTTTTGTGCTGCTTATTTCTTGAAAATCATACCAATGAAAAAATATCTATAGCTTCTTGTTCACATTTTCCTAAACATGGCCTATTGTCTCAGGTCTTGGCTGTGTGTTTGTACCCTGAGCTGCTGAAAAACAAAAATCTTCCTCCCGATGTTTGTCTGAGGGCTCAGGAACTTCTGGAGATCTGTGATGGGGGAAGTGTGGGTGAGGACTGAAAGAGGGCCCTTTCTATGCAATCTGTCTTTTAATACACGACTAACTAGTATTTTCATGAGAAATGTTCATGTGACATACCCACTGATTGATCCATAGGCTCCTATACACCCTCGTCTGGCATGAACCACGTCAGGCAAAGCATCGCCGAATTCATCAAGAGACGGGACGGCGGAGTGCCTTCTTACGCCAGAAACGTCTTCATTTCTGCTGGCTCTCAAAGGGCCCTGATGGTATTGCACTGCGTGTGGCATTTCAGTGAAAGATCGGTCTAAATAAAGCACAAACAGACCTCAACCTCTTCATTTGGAGGTAACAGTGAGAAATGACAGGAAATCGAGTAGAGCTCGTCTCAATTGAACCAGGAAGTCAGCCTGTACACTGTGATGGATGATTGCAAAACAAACTTACTTTTAAATTTGATTTTGTCTGATCGTTTAACTGGCTGGCTCACTGGATTCCTGCTCTGTCAGACTCCATTTGAGCCGAATTCCCCATCTTGTGCAGGTAAAATGTCACCATAACTGATAGAGATACTGGTCCAAACCCCTGAAAGTAATATTCAAGTTAACATTAACCAGAACTATTAAGAAACTCTTCAATACCCACCAAAACAAAACACAGTAAGTTTTCTTTGTTCTGGTGTGTTAAGCTGATTTTGCACCTGATGGCCAGCGGTGAGGGGGAGACTCAGACGGGCGTGTTGACCCCGATGCCCTGCCCTCATACCCTGCCCATGGTGCTGGACGGGGCCGGGGTGACCGAGGTGCCGTACCGGCTGATGGAGGAGCGAGGCTGGGCCGTGGACCTGGACGAGCTGCACCGAGCCGTGAAGGCCGGTAGGGGGCGCTGCAGGCCCAGAGCCCTTTACATCAGCAACCCAGGAAACCCCACAGGTAAACAACAGACAGAGGCAACATTAAAGCCACCTGTTTAAACTTCCTCGCTGTCATCCCTTTTTGTTTGCTCTCCCAGGTCATGTGCAGGACAGGAAGTCAATCGAGGAAGTGATTCGGTTCGCAGCAGCTGAGAGACTCTTACTGCTGGTTGATGAGGTGATTACATACTGTGTCTTCAGACTGGGGGGTAATTCAGTTACTGGCAGCCTTTTGCTCACACAGTCTCTCATTATCGATCTGTGCCTTTCCTCTGTGCTCCAGGTGTACCAGGACAGTGTGTTCGGACTACACAGAGTGTTTATATCCTACAAGAAGGTCTTGTCTGAGATGGACAAAAAGTACTCAGAGACAGTGGAGCTGATCTCCTTCCACTCTCTATCCAGTGCCTGTACGGGAGAGTGAGTTCTGTCTCATTTTCTTGTGCTTGAACATATGAATCGATTTTAGTCTGACAGTATTGTGAGTTTGGTGAGAGCGTCATACAATAAGTGGCTTCAACTCTGAATACACGGGACTCATCTTATAAGATCCCAGTGATTCTTGTAAAAATCCACAGGATAAGGCTGGTATTACTTATTGTTAACAAAACCCATGAAAATAGCTACCATTCAGTAGTTATCTCTCAATGCTTTCTGACGTCCCCTCTGTAGCCTTCAATTCTGAACATACTGGTTCATAATGAGGATGCAAATCTTTAAAAAAAGTCACAAATATATTATTATTATGCATTTTTTTAAACAGCTTGGTCATTTCCTAAACCAGTTGGACACTGTTGTTTTTAACAATTGTCCCTCAACGGGGAGTAAATAGTAAATTTGTTGTCACTATTTTCATTGTCAGATATATATAGTGTAGTGTGACTACAGCGTATGTAGGATATGCTCCAATTAAACCATAGAAGTCATGTTCATGGAGCTCTGACCTTCAATGTTGTAGTGAGAGAAATAACTTCACTGACTTTTAAGAAAAACATTACAAGTGAAACATATTAACAAATATTTTTGTAGACAGAGAAGATGTGGACCATTTTATTTCAGGGTACACTTTATAGCCCATATCACACATATTAATATTTAAAAAATACATTGTAAATGAGCAACATTTTAAAATAGGATAATGAAATATTACAGTTTTGCAGAGGCAATTGCAGTCAAAACTCATTATCACTTAATTTAATAAAGTGCATCAGCAATTATCATAAAACAATAGATGTGGAAGTGAGTGAATCAAATAGGTTTACCTGTATTTGTGTCCCAGGTGTGGCCTGAGGGCAGGATACATGGAGGTTGTCAACATGGACCCGGAGATGATGCCCTTTGTTAACACTGCGCTGTGTGCTGATATCAATGCTGCCGTCACAGGACAGCTCGCTCTGGATCTCATGGTCAACCCACCGCGACCTGGACACCCGTCCTATGACAGATACACACAGGTGACACATCTCGAGGATTACAGCAGGTTATTAAAGAGTCCTGCAGCATTTGTTCAGGCAGATGTATGCATCAGGGTGTGTGACTGTGCAGTATAAGCCCTTTTCCTGTCTTCTCTTACTTCTTACAGTCAAATATCTGCTTTGTTTGTTTTGTTCATTTTTCAAAGGAGATTCTCCTCACTCGGGCCACTTTGTCTCAAAATGCTCAGCGGGCTCAGGAGATCCTCAATGACCTACCAGGGATGAGCTGTCAGCCAGCGATGGGGGGAGCCTATCTTTATCCCCGCCTGCATTTACCGTCTGAGATAACAGAGCAGGCCAAAGTGTGTGTTGTGTTTTTGGTTTCTGAAGTGTTTTTTAATCTACCATGCTGCCTGTCCCATTTCCCATCTTTCATTCCTTTCAATACAAAGTAAAATTCAGCTTTTACAAATTTTCCGGACTTTCCCAATTTACCTCAGTAAATATTCTCCTCAGTTTCATCAGAACACAGCTAGTATAACAAGTCAGAAATTACATCACTGTAAGAGCCTGTAGTTCTTTCATTTCTTTTTTATGCTAAAATGTACACTTACAGTGCATTATTAGTTAGCTCACAAGTACTTCAGATTGCAGTCATGTAAGCTCAGTTTAAAAAGTTAGTTATCAGGAGCTTTAATAGCAAAATACCAATGACATCATTCAAGGTCAGCAGTAAGATAGTGAAATCAGTCACATGTGTTTTTAGATACTGGAAGTGGAGGAAACTGTTCTGTACTGTCAGAGGCTGCTGGAGGAAGAAGGTGTGCTTGTAGGAGCAGGAGGTGAAACAAGTGGCAAACATCATCTGAGGTGAGAACACTGACCTTTGACTGTTTTACTGTTTAAAGTTAAAGTTACAGTTACTCTTGATGTTTTGACTCTATATTCAGTT
This sequence comes from Terapon puta, assembly GCA_028564955.1. Lineage (NCBI taxonomy): Eukaryota > Metazoa > Chordata > Actinopteri > Centrarchiformes > Terapontidae > Terapon > Terapon puta. Next base: position 2,966,231 of record JAOXYL010000105.1, on the reverse strand, counting down.
TTTAAAAAGACATCTACAGGTGCCTCATTGAGTCACTTTGACTGACAGCTGACATGATGTCTCACCATGTTTTCATCAACATCAAATAACTAAATAAAATCCAACTGATGAGAGACCAATAAATGAACACTTGAACGAACATCAGTGAGATAAGAACTAAATGTAAATCACAGTCCATTCTTGGGAAAAAATCATTTGAGGTGTAGTTTTTATTTGGTCCTGCAAACATGGAGGGAGCAGGGTTCATGAGCTGTACTGCAGCCAGCCACCAGGGGGCGACAAAGATGTTTTGGTTAAACTTTCAGGGAGCTGTCATCCATCTTTCTCGGTCTGTAGGTGAGAGACATGAACTTTGCCACATAAGCCAGGTTTCTTATATTTTTGTAAAAAGTGAGTGTATTCAGTGTTCTCTCTCTCTCTCTTTCTCTTTCTCTCTCTCTCAGGTTATGTATCCTTGTTCCCTCTAACACCCTGGAGGAAGCCCTGACTCGCCTCAGTTCCTTTCACCGTCGCCTCTTGGACACACTTCCTCACCCTGACAGTGTGTGACAAGCGTGAGGGACATGTTGTGACCCAACAAATCCTTACTTCATTTGTCAAACAGGCTGAAAGAATTCCTGAAGGCGCAAGAATTTTTGCACAAAGGGACTCTGAAGTTATTAATTTCAGCCTTGACTTTTGGCTGGGATGACATAGTTGCCACGGTGACAAACAGCCCAACAGGTTGGAACAAGTTTCATGATTTAAGTGAGTTAAATTAGAGATGGAGTTTGAGAGGTTTCAGCCTGTATATCAGATTATGCTTCATTTCTTTGATACACTATTTACCTATCACACTCTTTGATTGCACTGCAACAGATTATTCTCATTTAGGCATAACATGTGCAAAACTGTTATATTTCCTCTGCAAAATGCAAATAAAATCATCTTTACTGATGGAAAAAGCTTCTTGATTTCTAAACTGATTCTTACACTATAGACATCAATTAAAATTTAATTGAAATCAAGAAATTAAATGTATTTATTAAATCCCCAAAGCACAAACACTGTTTGCCTCAAAGGCTTTACAATCTGAACAGTTGTGACACCCTCTGTCCTTAGACCCTTGAACCGGGTCAGGAAAAACTTCAAAAAACCTTTATGGGAAAAAGAAGAGAACATCATCATCAGACATATATGGAGTTAAACATCTTAATAAACTGTAGATAAATGAGTTCATGGGTTTAGTCCACGTGTGAAGGTATCACAGGTGCAAATGAGTTCAGGTGCATGTGTAGATGTCCTCATATGGATCTTTTCTCCACCACACAGACACAGATCAGAACCTATAAAACAATTACAGTGCAATGAAAGTTACAATATGCCTCCAAAACAGCCGGAATGCAGGATTTAACAGATTAAACATTAGCCCACTGCACAGCCAATGTATCACCCCATGGTCTTTGGACTGACTACAGTATAAAAACACAGGTGCCCTTTGATATTTAGGGCCTTAAACATAATGCTAACTGCCATCAGCAGTGTTAATAATGATAATTATTTCTGTCTCCCAGTGTTTTCCTCCATAGTTGTCCGATGAGTACTAGGCTAGAATCATTGTTGGTACTGTAGTAGTAGTGGTGCACAGTTCACTAGCCCACATGATCACTAGTTAAAGTGTGTGTCACACAGCGCTCCTGCACTGTGCACACACTTCTCACCAGGCCCTGAACTCATCACACAGGTTTTATGACAGCATTGATCCTCCTGCAGCTCTGAGTGTGGAGCAGCTCATTAAGAGCCTGTGAGTCGGACAGAGGACAGGCGGAGATGAGCTCTGTGCAGGAGGTGAACCCCAGGGTGCGGAGGATCAGAGCCCCCACCGGCCTGCACCGTCAGGCTGGGGGCGTCACGCAGGAGATGACACAGGTGAGTGGCAGGTGTCATGTACCTGAGCTGGTCTGAGCTACACTGTCAGAAGGGAACGACCTGCAAGACATTTAAAGAAACAACGTTCAGGTGGTCTGTTTGGGGGTTTCAGCACTTTTGAACACATTTGAAATAATGGGAGCAGTTATCAGCAGTGGTGGAGGACGTATTCGCATCCATTTGTGTAGTAACCTGTAGTAATCTCAGAGTCCTGCCTTTCTTGTTTTAGTGGCAAAACTATACTTAACAAAGGTTATGTGTGGTTGAGTTTATTTTAACATGAATGAATTAAACAATGAATTAAAAAAGTCAGGTCCCAGTGCTTCATTCTGTGATTGCTTTAATTATTAAAGAACAAAAAATTAGAGACTAGAGATTAAAATCTGTTGATTCTTTCACTTTTCGGGGATGAGAGTATTAGGTGGTCATCAGCATCAGACTGTGCTGAGGAAATGAACGCTGCCGATACAGATAGTGAGTCAGTAAAATAAGTAGATTATATGTAACAATCACAAAGCTACTTAAAGCAGAGGATGCTAACTTGTTTTAAAATTACATTCATTTGCTTTTAGTTATTTGCTAAGCGCTAACAATTTGACGGTTGCACATGAGACAGATAATCGGTGATAAAAATCCATTTAAGAAGAATCCACCACACCCGAATCAACGCAACCAATCAGAACAGAGCGCGAGGCTGACGTGGAAGAAAATGATGCTTTGGAGGCGAGCTGGAGCGCTGCAGAGAGAGAGAGGAGGAGAGCTGGAAGTTGGTCAAATAAAGGTCGCTCTCTTCTCAACCCTACTGACTGTAGCTTCAGTGTGGAATAGAAGAGGGTGTTTGGATGTTGGTTGGTTACAGAGATCAGAGGATGGAACGAGATTGTCAGGGTTGAAAAATCTGATCAACCTGAGCTTGTGTCTGTTTTCTTCTCAGGGAGAGAGGAAACAGCTGATTGATGTCAGTTCAGGTGATCCTCACCGGGCAGGGATGGCTCCCGTCTCATTTGTTCGCCAGGTCGGTGTGTGTGTGTGTTTTCCTGCGTCCCTGTGATCAGTGTGACGGCTACAAACTGAGCATGTCTGTGCCTGTCATTGCCCATTTGTCGTCCCAGGTCTTGGCAGCGTGTTTGTACCCCGAGCTCCTCGAGGAAAAAGCCTTTCCTCTGGATGTCAGGCGGAGGGCACAGACACTTCTGGGGCACTGTGCAGGGCAGAGTGTGGGTGAGAACGGGAAGGATTCATTCATTCGAGCAGATCTGAAAGCATTTGAACCAAAGGAGCTCAAAGAATTCCTTTGACCCGCATCTGTGCTCTAAGGGCTGATCCGTCCGCCTTCTCGACAACAGGTTCATACTCTGTCAGCTCCTGTGGTACGCCGCAGGTCCTCAGAAGCGTAGCTGAGTTCATCACGAGGCGAGATGGTGGAGTGACTTCACACCCAGGAGACATCATCTTTTCTAGCGGCTCCCAGAAGACTTTGTTGGTATGATGAAAAAAAATGAGTGTTTTGATGTATTATTTGCAGGGATTTACAGGTATGAGGGAATTATTTAGGGACACAACACACATCTGTGTTGTCTGCTATGATTAAATGTCCATTAATTATCTCAGGATTCATATATGTAACTTTACTCTACATATATAAATTTTTTTTGTTTATTGTGTTCAGATGGTTTTGCACCTGATGGCCAGCGGTGAGGGGGAGACTCAGACGGGCGTGTTGACCCCGATGCCCTGCCCTCATACCCTGCCCATGGTGCTGGACGGGGCCGGGGTGACCGAGGTGCCGTACCGGCTGATGGAGGAGCGAGGCTGGGCCGTGGACCTGGACGAGCTGCACCGAGCCGTGAAGGCCGGTAGGGGGCGCTGCAGGCCCAGAGCCCTTTACATCAGCAACCCAGGAAACCCCACAGGTAAACAACAGACAGAAACTTCACTAACACTTTAATGTGTTGTGATTCTCAATATCATTTGTCCTGCCAGGCCAGGTGCAGGACAGGAAAACTATCAAGGAAGTGATTCGTTTTGCTGCGACCGAAGGCCTCGTCCTGTTGGCTGATGAGGTGATCACAAGCTCCACAAAGAAACTGGCATCTAAACATTGTTCAAGGTTTAAAAACATTTTTAGTCCCACAACCTCTTTTTTAATGTCTTCTTGCATCTTCTAGGTGTACCAGGACAGTGTGTATGGACATAATAAAGAGTTTATTTCCTATAAGAAGGTCTTGTCTGAGATGGGAACAGAATTCTCAGAGACAGTGGAGTTGATCTCCTTCCACTCTCTCTCCAGCGCCTGCATGGGAGAGTGAGTATTACTGATGTTTCTTTGAGAACAAACATCGGCTCCATTGACCCCAGTAAGGTTATTGCTGTCCTCAAATAGCACTTACAAGGACATGTTTAGGAAGGTGAATATAGCAGCATTGTGCTGATCTTATATCTCACAAAGCCTGGATATATGAGCTTTTCTTATCTTGTGTATCTTGCACCTTATCACAAGGTAATAAAAAGCTGTTGTAAGATAATGAGCAATAAAAACCTGTGACCTGTTGGTCACCAAATGGTCAGTTACAAGGTTTCTTTGTTACATCAGGAACAGGAGAGTAATTTATAGAGAGCAAAAAGAAATGAATGAAAATAACTTTGGTTGGTTCAAATTCAGTGTTTCATTATAAGAGATGACAAACCTTATATTTTCCATCCTGACCGTAGATTCACTGCTCTGTACTCAATCTGTGTGTAGGTGTGGTCTCAGAGGAGGGTATATGGAAGTAGTTAACATGGACCCAGCAGTGAAGGAATATTTAAGAAATATGCAGGCCACTGGGAGTCCTCCAGTTTTACCACAGCTGGCTCTGGAGGTCATGGTCAATCCACCGTCACCTGAGAGTCCTTCTTATGAAACATACTCACAGGTAAGGAGCCATCAGCATTTTATAAAGCAAGGGCTGAAATTGTAAATTGCGACTGTCCCATTGACCAAAATCAAATTCTGTTATTCACGTTTTGAATGGGAATGGTGTCCAGGGCTAACTCATAACCACTGTGTCCTTTTTTCCCAATGGAAGGAGATTCTTCACATTGAGACGACTCTGTCCTCGAACGCTCAGCGTGCTTGTGAGTTCCTGAATGATCTACCAGGGATGAG
>JAOXYL010000105.1:2853092-2868320 GCA_028564955.1 Terapon puta | reverse complement strand
GGAAGATTTATATTCTAAGAAAAAATACTAGAAGACACTTCTAGACGATTCACCGTGACCGCTCAGTGCAGAGTAAGTCCAGATGCACTCGATAAAAACATTTAGTCCGTTTCAAATTTCAGACTTTTTTTTTGATCGTCTCTTGGTGATTGACGTGTAAAATCGTAGCGAACCGCCTGCTTTGTGTGCCGTTGAAAGCACCTTCTCTAATGGAGACACCTCTCCATGTGATTACTGATGACCTACGCGGCCTTTTCCTGAGAACATCATACAAATGAATGGTTTCGGAGTTTCGGAGACCTGCAGAAGCTGTTCAACCAGATGTGCAAACTGTACCGGACAAAAAGCTGCCTTAGTGGGAACTTTGTTAAACTCATTATTTTACCAACACAACCCACATAATCTAAAATGTAACTACTTCACTCTAGCAGCTGGTGAATATTCAGAAGCTGGTGAATATTCTGAAGGTCTCAGCTGACTCGTGTTTGCAGTGACCGCTGCAGAGTTGCTGCGAAGCTTTTTACGCAATCTCTGTGGAAATGGAAGGAATTGCCTGATATTTTTGAAAACACACTCATACACCTCATTCCTGAGCTCAGAAGCGTAATCGCACTCTCATATCTGTGCAGTAACTGTCATATTACGGCCAGCAGCTGCTTAGCTTAGCTTACGGGCTGGAAACAGGGTCAAACAGCCGGCCGAGGCAGGACGGCAGAGACTCCAGGAAGTCACTGCATCTGGCAAAAACATAACCCCCGTAAAAACCACAACTGCTGTTTTCACTCTTCACGTTTGGTGCGGGACAAACGCGACACATTAAAGGTGTGAGTGTACAGTCCTGCGGAAAGCCTGTTGATATCTGTCTGTTGAGTTCAGACACGCAGCATTAATGTTGAGACTGTATGAACACAGACACACAGGACAGGCATGTGCACTGAGGAGGTGTGTGTGTGTGTGTGGAGATATAATCTGCTGAATCAGAACAGCAGATTGCACCTTCAGCTGTTGAGCTTTAAAGTGTTGGAACCTTTGGACTTCCAGCCTTTATGCTAAGCTAAGACAACTGTCTCTTCACAGTCTCTGTACAGACTATAGAGTATAGTTCCTCTTATAACTCATAAGAAAAATGAATCACTCAACATTTCTTTGTAGAATCACTTTTTATGGTACATTCATGGTACAAAACTGATGAAGTCCTTGTGTTGTAGGGCAGTGTAAATGTTACACTTTTCATTCTCATGCCTTCAACACCAAAAACAAAATCCGTGTTAGAGGAGATGCAAAACAAGGCTTTAATGGTTAAAACAGTCGTTGTTTTTTAACATCAGAAACAGTAGGTAAGAAATGAGGTATGGAAGTAGGAAAATAAAACAGACTAAACCAAATTCATGTTTCTGAGAAATCTTTATGCATGTAAAGTTCAGTGCGAATGCATCGTAATGGTAGCAGATGTCCATGCGCTGTGTCTTGCAGGAGGTGGGCTTGTTGAAAAAGACGCCTAATCCAGAAAGACGTGGGACGTTAGATCACATCCTGTCGGCCCGTTTTGGCAGGCTACCTTCAACTTCTTAGTTTATGACTGGGATTTTTAGGAGAAGTCATGTGTCTCTCATCCAATGAGAATTATGTCAGAACATGTTGCTGTTAACAACATAGAGGCGCAGATTATTGTTTTCAGACATATAACATCTTTTGCCAATAATCACTTCAGTGGTCTTATATTCATCCTACAATGGAAAACACAACGTGTTCAGTTGTTTTATTCAATGCGTCCTCACAATATCTATTTGAAGCTCTTATCCTCTGATTGTAAACTCTCATGTGGGATTGGAAAGTTCTTATCAAATCCAGAGGAAAATTGACCAAACTTTACCAAACCAAGCTCTCACAACACAGTCTTATTAGATTAAAATGGAACAGCTACATTGCTGCTACACTGAGGGGAAGAAATATGAGAAAAAAGGAAAGAATTTGTGTTTTTGGCTCCCACTCAGGTCAGAGCTGTCTCTCTTACTCACTCCCTTCCTTTCCTCACTCTCGTCTGTTCCCCTTCCTTTCTTTCTCTTAACTTTCCCTGTCCCACTCCCACTCTCTCTCACATCTGGAGGGTATCTGGTGTGGCTGTGTGACTCCTCGCCTGCTATGGGACAGCCTGTGTTTGGACTGGACGTCAGACCTCAGTGCTTTTCAGCAAACGTTGGTCAGAAGGGGTAAAGTAGCAGCGCAGAAGCGTCGCTTTTGCAGACTTTTACTGCTGCATGTTTCGTAGGTGACCGTTATGTTATATGAGCTTAGACTGAGCTTTAAGAGTCAGCCTCACTCATCCATGCATGACAGGTCTGGCATGTGTATTTTGCATGATCCGCTGCTGCCGCGCTGCAGGAAAACCACTTTGTGAACTCTGCTCAGCTGAGAAAGAGCAGAAGACTGAAAGCATGACGACTTCTAAAATGTTCGGCATGCTGCTGATAAAGAGCGCTCTCACCTCAAGCCTCTGAATTGTGAGGTCACATGAGAGTGCTGTTGACTCTCTGACCCCTGCATGATATGATGTTCTTATATGAGCCAGGGTTATCACTGTACAATAAGTGCAGGAGAGTGGCCAGGCTTTTATTTTTCATTTGCTGTGGGTGTATGCACGCCGCTGTGTGGGTTTTCTCTGTCTGCACTTGTGTGTACGTTTGCCACTACCCCTGTGGTAGTTATTGTGGTGTGGCGAATAGAAAAGTATCCTCTGATGGATGTTTTTCAAGCTGCCTTGAGTGCCTATTTGGAATATTTCTTTCAGCACTGGTGGAGCAGATTGGAGGGCTTGTTCCTGACATTACTAACACATTAGCCTCACATGTGCACTGCAGTCATCATGCTTGCCAGCTATATTCATATCATTCTACTTTGTTAGTACTTTTATTTGATTTTCTTAAAATTGTTGATTTTTCTGAATGTTTGTCTGTGAGATGACAGGAAAGCCCGATGACTGCCACGGTGATGCTCGTATTCTGTTTTTTTTTTATTAATCTTTGCAGTTGGTGAGGACTGAAGCTTCAGAAACAGCAGAGGAGGGAACAACCATCTCTTGTTGTTGGCCTGGTGCGTTTTATACACACATATTTAGATTTACCCATTTGAGATGGACCTAGATTGACAATAATTGAATTGAAGTGACGCAGTACCTTATCATACAGTACTCAGGAGACTGTGCTAAGTAAATGCATGTGTGCTTTTGCTTGGTTTGGTTTGGGGTACTTCCATAAGGCGAGGAGAGAAATGAAAATAAAACAGGACAAGATTGAGGCAGCAGAGGCCAAACGTCCTGATGTTTAGTCTAAAGTATGAATCAAGCTCCAAAACTCCTGCTTCCTGTGCTTCCCTTATGGCCACCTAGAAATCATTACCCCAAATCATTACATCCTCCCTGCGAGGTAAACTTTTCGATTCTACACCCCCAGGTTGCGACAGGCTTTCTCTTATTCATGACTCGTACGCTCCAAACCCAGCCTGAGACCAGTCAAGTCATCTTAGTAATTTCACTAAGCTTCTCTCGCACAGCCTCGGGGAAGTCTTATTACAGAAAAAATATTGATATGGAAAAGTGTGCGAGCAACAAATTGGTAAACCCAGGATCCATCAATCGAGAGCCACTGCAGAGATGTAGCCCAGTCCAGACTTGACTGGGCTACATCTTATGGTTTCTTACTTTCCAGGGTAAAAAGTGGATTTTTGAAATTGTTCTAATACAAAATTCAACATAGAGCCACCAGAATTGAATTTCATCTTTAAACCCAAGTAGAAGTTACTTTACAAACAGCTGGTTTGAACTATTTCAGGCCACGGCAATATCTGGTCATGCTCTGTCGAGAGCACAGATCGATAGACTAACTGCACCATCATACTCGGAGGGCCAGTCCTTCAGGTTGTATTCATGGAAGAAAAACTATTCTCACATTGATCTTTGATCTGCAGAGTACCAAGAACCACACCAGGGGCTCTGTGAGCCATCAGCATGCTAACATGTTCACAATGGCAATGCTACGATGTTGATGTTAAGCAGGTAAACTGTTTAACTGTCTTACTTTAGTGTGGAGCAGACAAACATTTGATAATTAGCACTAAACACAAAGCTGAGGCTGATGGGAATGTCAGGTGTCTGGCAGGTATTTGAACCAAAGCATTGAACAAGCTGAAATGTCAACCTCATGTTGGTGCAAAAGTCAGTAGGATTCACCCTTTGGACACCTCTGTAGTGTGGAGAGTGTATAAAGTGCTCTGGGCGCATGTTGATTGCACAAGTGCTTAAGGGCTTAAATATAGTTCAATTGTTTTCAAAAATCATCACATATTTTCAGGTTTGAAAAATAGTATTCTCTAGCACCTGTCCTCTCCTGCATACTGCACACAATAGTCTTTTTTCACAGCAAACATCTTGACTTCTTATTAGCAGGGAAAGTGCCAACGTTACTAATAACACGGTGGCTTTGCTGTGTTCCAAGCAGCAAGCTGTCCCCGTGAGCCAGCATGAACAACACCATGACCCTGAAAATAAAGTAACTGAATGGAATAATTCGATTATATAGCTGTGCATTTTCTGTCAAAATGCATTTCATGAAAAAAGGATGAGTATCAAACTACCACCCAGAGCTATGTATAAATCAGTGATAAATGATTAAGGTGTAGTTTATCTGTGAGAAAGAACATGCAATTTTCCCTTCTTTTCTCTTTAATAGTAGGTACTTTCATCTTGCTGATGTGCCAGTTAAATATAACTTTGCATAACATTACATTACTTAAACTACTTTAATTACTACTTTAATTAATTATATTTCCCCTCATTTGTTCTGAATGTCAGATAAATACTTCAGAATTTACCAGAACAGCAATCCATGTGCACACATTTCCATGCCAATATTTGTTTTCTACCATTTCTTCCAAAGCCACAGGGCCATTAAACAGCTGTTTTCACAGACTGAGTAATGCTCCCTGTGACTCATAAATAGATTTTGACATGTACAATATGTGCAGCGGCCCTTTAAAGTAACCCCGTGCAGCGTTTTGCCTTGACGCAGGATTTAGTTTCTCATCCTGCAGTCTGTCATTAAGGATCAGTCAGCCCCCCTCTGAAACACTTGCCTCGCACCATGACGGTCTGCCTGATGCTCACAGGTGCTGTTGTGCTTTAAGCCAACAGGTAGAGAACGCAGGGAACCTAAAGCAGGACGGCAGTGTGTGAGAAAAAGCACTCCTCCTGCTCACAAAATGTCATTTCTCTGGATCGCTGCTGGTGTTAGGATCTTCAGCTGTCACCTTAGTCGAGTTCTCGAATATCAGCACGAGTTGGGGTATAGGACAGTCAGGAAGTGTGTTTTCAACCCACGTCAGTTTCAGAGCTGCAGCCACACATCTGTAGTTAACTTGGGTTTGACGCTTGATGAATCATGACAGAAGTTTATATCTTGGTATTCAGTTTATATTGTGTCATATTACAAACCCAGGCTGTTTCACTGTTGGACATAGTTGCGGTTTAGCTGAACAAAAGTGTTAAGTTTGGTTTAGAAAAACAATTGCTGCAGTTTGAATCACAAAAAATATATTTTGATCTTTAATACAAATTTAGCTTGTTGTTAAAAAAAATCTGTCTGTGTGCTACTGCAGGATCAAATATCTGTTTATTAGCTTACATTAAAACAGCAGTGAGAATCGGTCTAACACTCCTTCGATGACTTTTTGAAATCTATTGAATGAATGGCCCTGAAATCTAGCAGACACCTTCATCCTTCCTAACTGATGAATCCTTACCTTTTCATCTCACTCCATCATTAAATCTAAATTTTAATTTCTTCAGGTCAGTGCTTTACATACGCCGTGCATACTGAATACACGCTACAACAAAATCCTCTGTGACCTTGTGTTTTTAACTTTCACTGGCTTACTGTTCACGTGCTGGTGCAGCAGCAGAGTTGTGGACATGGCCTTTCCCAAGCATTCCATCCTGCGGGCCCTGAGTGTGCTGCTCTTGGCCTGGGTGTTGGTGCGCTGCCAGGCCCCTCCGCAACCAGAGAAGGAGGAGGAGGAAGAGGCCATCGTCTCGACGGCGGCGACAAAATCCGAGCCCGTCGAGTGTCCGCCGGAGTGCAGCTGTACGGCGGAGGGGGCGGTGGACTGCGCCGGAGTCGACCTCACAGAGTTCCCCGCCGGGCTGTCCGACAACACCCGCCAGCTCTCTCTGCAGGTCCTGCTCGCAGCCACGCCCACACATAGGCGTCACCAGTAGTACCATTGTCCATTTATTGTTATTCTGCACGCACGTTAGGGAATCGGTGGTGCAAAACTCTCTTCTGTCGTTGTATTTACTGTCTGTGTGTTGTCCCCCGATGCCAGAATAACAAAATCGAGGAGATAACAGTGGAGCACATTTCCCATCTGCATCAGCTCGAGACTCTCAACCTTCAGAACAACTGGCTTACCACAGATGGTAAACACTGTAAAACAATTTCAACTGTTAGCAGGAACCTGGCGTAGAGCAGGGGAATGGATTACAGAGATGTTTGCAAGGTTGTTTTGCTGGACAAGCGAGGCTGCTGAATTCCTGCTTGTCCTTTGCACAGCTGTGGGTCTGTTTTGATTTAATCTGTTCCAAGTCTGAGTATTTAACAGCGAGGTCAAGCTGAAGCGATTTTAGTTTATAAGTAGTCATTTTTTATTGAGGCAACATCTTTTAAAAATACAGCCAGCTGTGGCAGAGGGGCTGCAGTTTATCAGGCTCAGTGTCAGATGTTGCCCCATTCATCTGCTCCTATGACACTGGAAAGGTTTTTTTTTTTAGCATACTGTAATGCTCCAAATCACGTTTTACAAAGGGATATGCCACATTGTTCCTGTTAGCTTTGGTTAATTCGTTGTGGGTCACTGTTATCAGCGTTAAATGGTCAAACGTCTCCCTAACAACTCTTCGCTCCCACTGGCTAAGCCTTTATTGTTTCTGCTACGTGTGGCTGGATGCCAGTCGGTCATTATGGTTCATTATGATGATCAGTGCTGACATAATGAACGGATAGCGTGGTGGAACTGTAGTTGTCCCGGCCAGCTGTGGCCCCTGCCAGCTTGCATTTCTGTTGTTACTACAGTCTCCTAAATCATTGTGAATTAAGAGTTTTGTTGTGATGGGAGCCCTGGTCGACCAACATGACCACACAGTTATGAAAGATGTCAGATAATTCAACCAGGTGCCTGGCCACGGTGTACGTATGAGTAATTTAAATACATTTTCACTCATGGGAGGTCCACAACTCAGTTAGCAATACTTGTGCAGCTTTACCTGTTAATCAGCTAAAGTTTCTTCTGCAGCCTCTTTTTGAGCTATCTGATGGCCCACTTCAGATTTTTGTAGGAATTCATTCTTGGACACATAAACCATTGCTTAGCTTAGAATAAAATTACTTCAGTCACTGACAAAAATATCACTACTATTGAAATGAGTGATGTGTAATTTCCACCTCTGCACAGAAGATGTGGTGTGGTTTTTAAGCTAGAAGTGTAGCCGATGTTTGGCATTCCACAGCTCTATCTAGATAGAGTTTAAGAAACCAACTCCTTGTGCATGGTAAAACAAGAATATCTTTATTGAAATACCTTCATGGAAATAAAGGTTGTTTTCATCGGTACCGTGCGTTTGATAAATACTACGCAGGCTGTATATTTGTTAATTAACCCATGATTACAGGTGAACTGAGTCATAACTCCCAATGTTTTTCTCTTTACAGGCCTTGAAGATGAAGGTTTTGAGATGCTTGAGCAGCTGGCTTATTTATACTTGGCAAATAACAAAGTGAGTCATACACCAGACTTCCAAATGTTTGTGCTTAATGTTGGCCTCAAATCTGCTTACAAGATGCATTTATGTTTTTTTCTTTCCATCTCACATTCGGCATCGCATCATTTGCTCAACTTTCTATTCTGTCCTGATACGCTGACATAGTGCCAGCTGGCAGAGAGGGGTGGCAGTCTCCTCTCATACACTCTGTGCGAGCTTATGCTTGTAATCACTTCCAGTATGGCGGTGCCAGCTGGTCAGAACTAAAATGTTACTGACCCTTTTGGACGCAGAGTGAGAGAGAAAAGATGGACAGATTTGTTTGTGCCCTCACAGGGATGAATAGGCAAATGGGATACAGGAAGAATAGGGGATTTTTAAGTGCTCACTAAGCCTCAAAGACACCCATGCTGCTTTAATCCATAAACCATGTTATAAAGGAGAGAGCTCTAAATGAACATCTAATCTCACCAGTGCTTCTCGGATTTCTATATTCTCTGCTATTTTGTACAATGCAGCGTCTGTTCTGGTAGAGAGGAGTGAGGGAAACTGCTTTTGCTGACGGCTGCACAACTTGTCATGCAGCATGTCTGCTTTGTGGCAAATTAAGTAGTTCCTGCTTCTTAAGTGAGAATAGGCTGCATGTATCAAAGCAAACACAGGAACCACAAAAAAAGGCTGTTTGCCTTTCAAAACAACACACATACCCATTGCATTCATTCGTGTGAGTGTTTCACTTTCCACCTTTACAGTTAAAGATTTGGATAGCTTTTACCAGTACATTGTGAATGAAATCTAACAGACTATTCACTTGTTTTCTTGTGGTCACAGCTCACCTCAGCACCAAAGGTCTTACCACCATCTTTGGTTAGTGCTGATTTTGCTGCTAATCAGCTTACACGGATCTTCCCATATACGTTTGGATATAAACCCAAACTGAGGTATGAACGCATGTGTTTGTGTAAATTTAGTTCGCGCTCCTGGAAATGTGTCCATTCACACACAGCAATGTTCCCTGATCGTGGCTCCCAGGTCTGTGTATCTCCATAACAACAAGCTGACTGACGCAGGGCTTCCTGATCATATGTTCAATGGTTCTGACAACCTGGATATCATCACCATGTCCAGCAACTTCCTGCGGGTTGTCCCAAAGAACCTGCCCTCCACCCTCTACCGTCTCCATCTGAAGGTCCAGCATCTGTTAAGTTTGCATTTCGATATCAGGCAGATGATGCACGTCTTGTCACTTTTCATTGGTGGATATGGTAGTGATGAGAACATAAGGATTGCTCGTATTGTTACAGAACAACAAGCTGGAGAAAATCCCAGCGGGGGCCTTTGACAACTTGTCAAACCTCAGAGAGCTGTATCTCCAGAACAACCTCCTCAGCAACGAGGGCATGGACAACCAGACTTTTAGGTGAATAAAAATCCTCTCTCGCAAACTTCAAAGGGCTGACATAACCTAATGGAAATGCCTTGTTTATAATTGCATGAGCTACATGTGTTTTCAAGCGTTTGACAAGAGCACCCAATCCACAAAGATGTGATATGAATTCTCATGTTGCAGCACGAGTCCAGATAATTGATTTAATGACTTCCTCTCCCTCTCTCCTGGCAGCCAGTTGAGCAGCCTGGAGTGTCTGGACTTGTCAAATAACAACTTAAGTGTTGTCCCTAAGGGTCTGCCTCGCAATCTAGTTCTGCTACACCTGGAGAAGAACTCCATCCGCAGCATCCCTGGAGATGCTCTGACTTCTGTCCGGAACCTTGAGTACCTGCTCCTCCACAATAACAAGCTCCGCTCACGCTCCATCCACCCAGCAGCCTTCCAAGTATGTCGCTTTTTCATTTCATATTCTTTGTATGTTTTACAGATGAGCCATGTAAAAACATGGACTTTTTATTTTCATTTCTAAGAATGTATCGGAAGCTATGCTCATTTGCTTTGACCTTATGCGTGACAACTGATTCCCCTTTGAATCTTGCATTTGTATTTTCCGAAGGGCTTGAAGAAGCTTCACACTCTCCACATGTACAACAACCTACTGGAGAGGGTTCCCAGGGGCTTGCCTCGGCGGGCCAAGACACTAATGTTACTCCACAACTCTATTTCTGAAATTGGCCGAAACGACCTTTCCCTGCTGTACACGCTGACCGAGCTCAACCTCAGTTACAACAAGCTGACCAGCTCCAAGCTGCACCGCGAGTCCTTCAGGAAGCTCCGTATCTTGGAAAAGCTGGATATGTCGGGGAACGGCCTCCACACGTTCCCAATGGGTCTCCCTCGCAGCCTGCAGGTGCTCGAAATCAAGAACAACCAGCTGAACACCATACCTGATGGAGCGCTGACGGGCATGGAGAAGCTCCGCAAACTCATCCTGAGCGACAATGAGCTGAAACTGAATTCAGTCTACCAGGGAGCCTGGATGGAGCTCAGTGCGCTCACAGTGAGTGGCTGGTGGAGATAGAAACACATCAGAACATTTTTTTTAGCCCTTGTCCACTACAGTTTAACAAATTTAACAACATGTAACCTGGGCACCAGGTTCCATTATGTGCTTTGTGATCCTCTATTTTTCTGTAACCTCTGGCCATCTTTGTAATTTTTTCACTCTACTGTTATGGCATATGGGCAGCAGATCAGTCTGTAGATAAAGTGTCAAGACCGCACTGTGTCAAGGGCAGAAAGTGTCTGTGTGTGAGGAAAGGGAGCTGGATTCACAAGCAGCCAGGTCGATTCAGGTTGTGACAGGTAAACAGGAAACAATCTCAGAAAGGAGGACATTTGGCTTCAGATTCAGGCAGAAAGTCTGTCAGTCACAATCTTCACTGCTCACAGAGCTTAAGTGAGTTTACAATGCTGTTGCAATGCTTTCCATTTCAGTGACTGACAGTTAGTTTGGCAACATGTGAAAGTTGATAATATGGAAGAAAGAAAGAGCTTTCTTCAGTCACTGACTCAGTGTAAACCCAGTAGATTCTTAAGCTTGCATGCATGAACTATCATTTCATGAATATTGCCAAAATTTTGCTCTAGGAATTTAAAGACATTGGAGAACACTGGAAAAAAAGCAGAACCTGTGGCAATGACTCGTATGCCTTTGGTTTGTTAGGCTCCTGCAGCTGAAAAAGGATTCTTGTTAGAAATATACAAATATTTCTGTATAATTCTCCACATTTTAAATCATTTATCACACAGATCAGCAAAATGTTTAATTATGTTCATCATTCATTTTGTTATTTTAGACACTAGACCTGTCTGGGAACCAGCTGTCACACATCCCCTCTGACCTGCCGGAGTCTCTGGAGTACCTTTATCTGCAAAGCAACCGCATCTCCAGTGTTCCTGCTTCGGCATTTGAAGGCACTCCGAACATCAAAGGCATCTTCCTTCGGTAAGAGCTGCACAAACCATTCAAAGTATTAGACTCAGTCATGTTACCGGAAATTGTCGGCCGTTGATTTTTTTTCCCCGTAAACAACAATGGAGCGCTGTCCGTCTGTGATTATTTGCACAAGCCGTTTTACTTCAAAGAAGCCGTGCTAAACCTGACACTCTGCATCATCCTCAGGGCTTTGGAAATTTGGTGGGTGGCTCCTTACATAAGTTTCTTTTCCGTTTGTATTGATCTCCTCTCAGGCAATGATTATGCAAGTGCAGATGATGAATGGCTGCAAAGAAACTGTTGCTTTTGTTTTTCATTCTGTATTCTTTCCCTCTTTTATAAAACATATTTTTACAATCAGCCCAGAGGAAATTTAGAAACAATTGATCGATTTGAGAACCTGTTATGATTATGAAAAAGGAAAAAAAAAAAAAAAATCACTGTGTATGAAATCACACTCTGAAATGAGCACGCTGAATATAGGAAAGTATTGGATCCATAAACTCAGTTAAGTTGATTCTAAAGCTATAGTCAGCAGGTCCTTAGCTTAGCTTTGAATCAGCTAGCCTGCTTCTGTCCAAAAGTAACAACTGTCGGCCTACAGAAACTCTAAAGCTCACAAATAAACATATTATATTTGTCTGATCCATACAAAAACCACCAGATGTCACGGCCAGGGTCCTCAGTTAACCTGCTGTTCCGGCGGTAGCTCCATTTTATTACTGCACATATGACGGCGATAAAAATCTTCTTACCTAACGCTTGCCAAGAAAGCAAATGGGTGTGTTTCCCAAAATGTCAAACTATTCATTTGCAGTTTTGAAACACTGCACATGAGTATAAACCTGATATTACAGATGTTGAAATGTTACTCTCAAACCTTACTTTTAACTTTGACACTACAGTTAAAACTGTCAATATTTACTTCCAGTCTTAGAAATGATAGCTTCAGAGTAGAAGTGGATATTTTGCCCCATAGAAGTGAACCATGTTATAAACTTTTCTAAAAATATCCCTTGTGCCCTGGTCTGTCACTAATCAACATTTTTTTCTGCGTTAGACAGTCTGACTGAGCTTCATTTTGCAGAGTACTGCAGTGTGGTATCTAATCTCTCCATCTCTGCTAACTTGTGTGCATTCAGCAAATTTCCACTTTGGTTTATTCCACATAGTGCAGGCTTATGCCCACAACACAAGAGAGTAAAGAGGTTTCGGTCAAGCGCTTTCACTGCTTTTGTCCTGTTTGGTTTTCAGTCTGACCTCAACCTTGCTGCTTTCTGGGTCATGTTTACGGGCCTTGACCCCTTCCAGGCTGTTGTGCTCTTCGTGTTGTTCATATCAGCTGCCACCACTTTTTTTTTTTTTTTTCACCACAATCCCCCTATAGATGGGATCCTTTGGCCTGAGCCAATTTAGAGCCCGCTGGAATGCTTACAGCAGTGGGGGAAGTGGAAGGGGGATTTATGTGTGTTAATAATTGCATGTGTACTGCACGTTGGCTCATTGTCAAAGTTCATGGGCAACATATGCGAGCATTTTCTCTGATGGAGAAGACGCGGCGGATTCCAGGTGTTTCAGCGGTACTCTGATGTAAAGCCACTAAAGCACCTGTGACTCAAAGCATTGAAATGAGTGCAGTTCAGTGTGACGTACGAGCCCAAAAAAATGGATCCCACTGTACCGAATGGAGAGGAACAGATTTGTAAATGTCACCTTTCTGTGTGTTTCCCAGCTGTGACGCTGATCGACCTCACAAACTTGCCTCTCTCTTTTTTTTCCCCCCCTTTTGAGGTTTAACCGCCTGTCTGTGGACTCTGTGGACGAGAGCTCTTTTGCACACCTGTCTGCCTTGCAAGTGCTGGACATCGGCACAGGAAACCCTGACCTCCCCTTTAAAAGAGAGGAGATGGAGGTTGAGAAGATGATGGAGGAGGAGCAGGAAACATAAGACGCCTTCAATTAAAATTACATTGGACTGCACTGTCAAGGACAGAAAGGGCTTTTAAATGGTAATGGGCCTGTGAAAGTCATTTCGCAGGCCCATTATTGTATTGTGTGTATTGAGTGGTAGAGTTACATATTTCTGGTGCAGGATACCGGATGAAGTTACTTTAATTTCCATTTTTTGGGCTGGTTAGTATTGCACATCTTTATATCTGAGCTTTAGTATTTGTTCTCCACTGTTCTGCGTCTAATTGTATTTTTTGTGCTTTTCTAAAAAAAAAATGCATTCATAAAAGTCAATGTGAATTTTCCCATGTAAATACTTCTGGATCAATACCAAAAATTTAAGGAGAGTGAAAAAGGGCCGGTGTTGTTCACACTGTGTTGGTCTTTCTCTGCTTTGCCGTACTTTATTAGTGGCTGTCTAATCTCCCTGGCTGAAAAAAGGTGATCTTACTAAAAAATACTGTGAAAAAAATGTTTTTTTTAGGGCAGCAAGATAAGCATTCTGACTCCACTGAAATCAGCAAAGAAAACTGTAAAACGAAACAGCCTCGAATATGGCTGCAATTAAATTTCATTACTGATTAATTTAGTGCTTACATATTTTATTAACTGACTGATCTCTGTCATGTCAAAACGTCATAAATTAGAAAATCTTTTCAGAAGTCTGAAGGGATTTTTTTAAATGACTTATTTTGATAAGATGTTACAGTCCTTTAAATTATCGTTACACTTTGGGCCCTCCTTTTTAGCATTTGCCATTCAAATTCATTCTCATGCTGTTCTTGTGTTTTCTTGTTATTAGCTGAGTCTGCTTCTGATGGAATACAACCTAAGTATCAACCTGCAAAGGATTCTCAAGAAATGATGCATAAATGTATACAGTACATATTCCATGCACTTTGATCAGGAGTTCAGTGTTTCCACGTTGGATGATGCTGGTGACTGTCTTCTCTAGTCTTTTTTATTACAGCATCATGTTATTTGGCTCTGCACAGACAGCGTCCACTCAGAGTGTGCCAGCTGCCCCAGCGGTCAGTATGTGTGACATTTAGAGCACAACTCTTGAACTCGTGTTATCGAATGACTCTTTCTGTTTCCACAGCTTCATTGAATCCAGGACTGAAGCCCTAAGGATCGTAACTTTACCCAGCAAATTAAATGAGCAAAACTTCTCCAGATAGCAAGTTACTTTCCTTTCAGCAGTTTCAGCTCTTTGCTCAAACCATCCAGAGAGGTTGCTGAAGATCTGATGACAGATGCACAGTGAGGAAGAATGACAGCAGATAATCTTGGACAGCAGTAATTTACCTACAATGCAGATGACTTGATAATCTTCACTTTTATGTCACTCTTTTGCCATGTGCTTGTGAATGAAATATTCCAAACATGTCATAAAAGTTATTTCAGCATATCGGAAGCTTCAGTCCACGTTGCTGCTGCTACTTCAGTCCATTCCTGTTTTCTTTTTTTTTTTTGTTCGTTTGATTTTTTTAAAGATAGCAAATATTTTTATATGACATTGAAAATACTCCTATTACAATCACTATATTGCTATGAATACAGTGTCACTTTCATATACAGCAGTTTAGTATTGTCACATATACAGTCATTGACCACAGCAATAAATTATTTGAAAAGGCTGAAGGAGACTGTGCGTTTCTAACATTCACCACAACGTCTGATCAGGGTTTCAGCAGGTTCTCCCTCACAGGGCAGCGTCACTGCTCATCCCTCATTCCTGTCAATATGCAGCTAGTGCAGTTATTATGTCCAATATGAGCCACTTGATAATAAAAACACATTTCAGAAGACAACCTGTTGTGTTCCTGTGAAAAAAAAAAGTGTTGGCATCCTGTTGCACATCAGAACATCAGAAGCACTCTGAAGTAAAATGACATAAATACATGATACTTACTACTGGACTGAAGTAAACTGAAGCCTTTAGGTGACAAGAAGTAAATGTACCGTAAAGAAATTGCACATATAAATGATTCATATTAAAAGATAGAGTCAGATTTCATAAAGTCTATCTTAATACATTACTCACATACATGATAATTCCTCTCGATCATCATGACCATA
>JAOXYL010000105.1:2673676-2684463 GCA_028564955.1 Terapon puta | reverse complement strand
TCTTGTTGCTTGCCTGTTGTTACTTAAGTGTGTCCTTCCTTCTTTCCACTTTTTATATTTTTAATTGCTGTTGGTTGTGAGCGGCTCCTTTGTCTGTCACTGGCTATTTGCTGGCAATCAAATTGTAGAAATATATGAAGAATATGTTGTCCTCCAGTCAGAGATTTGTAACTATGAGGAAATTCAACAGACGCATCATGTTCTAGTTGTAGTAGTATGTACGGGATGGTCACATGGTACAGTGGAATGTAGTTCAGCACTGATTTAACCAATATTAATGCAGAAAATTGACAAATGATTGATCGGTGATAGAGTTGGCCTATGGTATGCGCCTTAACCATTTAGCTGTAATGACGCCCTGGTTCAGGGTAAAGTGCACCTGGCAGTGACAAACCAGTTTCTTTGTGGGTTATTAGCACCACCACTTCCCCACATTTGTACTACATTCCCCATAAACCCTGTTGCTTCCTGTATGGGCTCCACCGTGTCTTACTTTTTAACCAAGAAGAACAAACAAGTTTATTTTTGCTCTTGTGATTGCCAGGAGGTTTAAAAGCAGTGTTAAGATTTTCATTGGGGGAAAAAAAAAAAAAAGCCCATTCTTCCTGTTGTGAGCCGTTAAAGAATCCAGCAGATTTCCTGTGAACTCTACCCGGCAGCGCACAATGTACGAGGCAGGATAGAGCCCGAAGACGCCATCGGTCTCCAGAGTGATGGTCACGTCTGTTTACGCCCGCACGCCCGAGGACGTAGCGACATTGTTGGTTGGGTTCTCCGGTCGAGGCGCTTTGCCGCCACTATCTGCGTTAACGTCAGGTCGGCCTTATCGGAGGGCTTCGTTTCCCTCACTGTGGCTCCCTCATCTCGGCTGTATTTAATTCTTCATGAATGAACCGCGACTCTTATGTCATCCAGTGTTTGTGTGTTATTTACATAAATAGCCTACATGCACTCGTGCACCGCTCTCATTTTCATAGCAGTCATCAAGAAACAAGTCAGTTTGTGTGCGGCAGGAAATCGGTCCCATGTCTGTGCTGCTGCATGATTTTTATCCTGAGTTGCTTCATGTGTGTGTGTTTTTTTTTTTTTTCATAGCAAGCAGTTACTGACTTTGAATCGGAGCTCTTTAGGCCATGAGTTAAAGACAAACAACACACCCAATTTGTTTGTGCCCCGTAGGAGCATTTCACCCCCAACTTTGTCTTTAATTTCACACCCCTAGTCCTAGTGTAGTTTCACACGTGTAAACAGTTCTCCATGACCTCGGGAGAAAGATAAAATGACACCCATGGCAGAACCCAATGACAGTCTTCACCTTTCCTGCTACGGGTGTAAAGAGGAAGCTGGTGGGGGGGGTCGGATCTCCCCTGAACTGCCGGGCGTGTCAAGAAAACACGGCCCTGATGTTTGGATGCGTTTTGTGTTTTTTTTTTTATTGATGCAAAACCGCTCCCACGAGGTTGTTGAATGAAAGAAGAAAAAAGTCGTCGTTTTTAAGGTTGTTCAGCCCACAGTATCGATTCGGTGCAGCACTTCGCCTCAGAATGATCTTGCACCTCCTCCAGAGTGTGTCCCCATTCTCAAAATACACCGCAAACATGTCAGACACTTCTCCTCCACTGAGTCCCGAAAGAAGAAGAATTCCACACCTCCTGCAGAAAAAGGCCCCGTCCCCGGTTAACCCTGACGCTCCAAACCTTTTTAGTGTGAGAGCAAACCAATCTCAGACTGAAGAGGCAACAGAAAGGGAGATCGTTAAATAGAGATAAAGCCGGGGTGATAGAGCGTGAGACTGGGCTTGCCACTGCTGCATTTTCATTTGTCCTCATCTCGGGCAGAGATAAAGAATTGTACATCTTGTGGCTTAGTAAGAGTCATGCAATTAAACAGTCTCTGGATGCCACAGAAAGAAATATGCACAGAAATATATCACAAATATTACCCCTGATGTCAGGCCCAAGCATGGATATTATCATTTATATCTGTATTTCAGTATTTCAAACAAATTCATTGTCAAGTTTGATTTGACAGCTTTATAGTCATTTCCAGTTTAACTCTGCACTTCCTACTGCAAACATATTGGTCTTGTTACTTACCAGCTGACACCTGCAGCAATACAAGGCATCGATAGTAAGGCTAGCTCTTTATACCAAATGTTTAAAACTGCAACATTGATCTCAATCTGCTTTTGGGGATCAAGTAAATCTGTATTATTTTTTTCACTTTTACACTTTAGTTGCGATGCACGCTGCATTTACAGCACTGACCCCTGCAGGAAGGGGGGAGCCAGAGAGCCCAATAGAGTGGAGGATATAATAGCTGTGACGCACCATCCATTTTTATTTATCCTTCCTCCATCAGTGTGGCCCAGCAAACTGCTCGACAAAAGAGCCGTGGCTGGTAGACAGTTATTAAACGGCACAAATATACATCTTGAATAAACTGTGTGAACTTATTGATTCTTTGGCGACCAAACAACGGAGAGTGTTTTCTCTTCAGTAATGAGTAAAATCCTGAGAACAGGGAGTGCCAGTGAGGGGAAAACAGCACAGAAAATAGAAAAAAAGGAAACTACTTTAACCATACGAGCGGCTGTTACTATGTCATCTTGTAGTTACAAACTTCACGAGGATATGCAGAGAAATTTCAGTTTATTTAGTTTATTACATCACTTACTGTTCTACTAGTACATAAAACATATATATAGTGGTTTACTTTTCCTCATCAAAGCAAGTATCTCCTAACAATCACACGATTTGTTGTTCAAGACTGTTCAGACTGTAGGTGTTTGTCCGATTAAGTTTTTTTTAGGTAAAGCTTTGCAGTGAACTATAATTATGTTAAAAGCTCGGAAAATAACAACCACGTTGAAAATAACAAAATGCTGCCTCTCCACTCAAACACGCACGAGGGTTTTCACACCTGTTAGATTCTTGCGTCGTAAGTGACCGTCACAGGTTCACAGAGCTCGCACATGACTCGCACATTCGCTTCAAAGAAATATTGTTTTACGAACGGCGCTCGAGGTGAGCGTCATTCCTCCGGCAGCATGTAAAAGCAGGGCGGTACGCTGGGAGGTCAGTGGGTTCGAACACAGGTAACAGAGTTTATGGCATTGTATTAGAAGCTCAGACGCCAGCCTCACCCCACCACCACCCATAGTCACCTAATACCCCCGGCTGTCAATACATTGGCTCATCCTGTTTACCGCGCTGCCCCGGTTTCCTCAGCCCGTGACTGAAAATAGACGCCCGTCTGGTTCTCGGCTAAGGTATACGGATTAACAGCTTACTATGATAAAACCACTCTAAACAACTGAAAACAGGGCTTTAGTCTGGGCTGCAGCCAGTGGTGAAGGTAAGTCAGAGTAAATTTAAATCAATGGATGTCATCAATCAAACATCAACAGTAACATGGGACATTTAATACATTTAGAGCTCAGACGATTCATGGATTCATTGATAAGTAAACCACTACATTTTCTTTATTTCATAATAAATCAACTGGAAAGAGTTTCTCCAGTCTCTGATTTCAGATTCTCAGATACAGAAGATTTTGGAGATCTGGAGATCTCAAGACTTGGAGGACATCAGGCTTTGGGAAACCATGATAAACTTGTTCTTTTTCAAAAAACGAATCAATTTCTGGTGAAAATGATCAAAACAGTAATGAAGATAATTGTTAGTGTCAGCCTTATTGAAATCAGTGTCAGACGGCATATTGAATGTTCTCTCTCATGTTAGGCATTGGCTGTTTACGTATTAACGTAATGATGATGCTTCATATCATCAGCTACAGTTCAGGTGTTTTATATTGACACTGTGTATTTTAAGCTTAGCTGCACCTCAGTCTGTAGTTTCTCGTTCTGCTTTTTTTTTTTTTTGACGTTTTTAGTCCTTTAACCTGATTTCACTGTTTGACTATAAAACACTAGACATACCACACTGGACAATAATGTTTTTTCTGTGGTGCGTGTCTCCTCGCACATGTGATCAGTTGTGGTGTCCAGTCCCACAGTGTCACAGGAAGCCGGACCCACGACTGGTTTCTGATATTTTCAACACGTTTGACCTTCTAAAGCGATTCTTTACGTGATTGGGATTCCGACTTAGGCGAGGTCTTCTAATCCAGGCCGGCACGACGGCTCGCGGCGAGATAACCACCACTGATTCGGTTGGCCCCCGCCGACCCGCTGCATTCAGATGGACACGAGCTGCCCAGAGCAGGTTTAACTGCCCATCAAGCGAGGCCGGCTGGCAGGGCCTACACGCTGCCATCTGTCACCGACAGACAGCTAGCCTCGCTGACCTCGCACAGGCCATGTGAGGCAGGACGAGGCTTGCCAATACAATCTGTCACTCTAAGAGCTGAGGGGGAGGGAGGGAGCCACATGCAGATTGGAGTTGTGTGTGTGGGGGGGGGGGTTATAGTACTGGTACTTGGTATGAAATCTTAAGTCTGTATTATTGTGAAGTAGCTGCTTGGGGTAGGCCTACAACACAACTGCACTCACTGACGGTTTAAAATGAGCCCGTGCAGCAGAACCAGACGTATCGTCCTCTACACTTCACAAGTTCTTCCTCCCTCTCAAAACCCGGCGCCCACGTTGCTCAGTGATTCAGCCGTGTTGTGTTCGTAGTGGCTTCTGCAGCCTGGAGCCACCGACCCCAAGCAGAGACGTGGAGCGGCCTACAAAGATCTTCTAAGCTCACTCATCGCCCGTTTTTTGTTTCTGACCCCACTTTACACAGTTGATCAGATGTCCTGCAGCCCCCTCTGAAACCACACAGCCTTCATAGATCTTTTTCACACATGCAGTGGTGCTCGCCAAGGCCCGTAAACAGACTTTGATGTGCAAAATCTCGAACGCCGCCTCCTTAAATGAGCAACGAGGTTGGTGCCACTACAGGTGTGTTCCCGTCGAGCGTTTCGCGTTTTTGCACGTTTGCGGTCCTTTTGTCTGGCTCGTCGCCGTGGATCGCTGCCGCCCGCCTGTTAGCCGTCGCCGGCTTTTGTTCGCAGCGCATTTCGCTCGGCGGCACGTGCGAGAATCCATTTCCCATCTTTGACTCTTAACGGGGGGACAGAAGTGAGAGACTATGAAGATATCAGCCCTAAATCATCCCCTCATCATCCCGCCGCCTGAATTTCTCTCTACGACTTCCTTGAAATAGACCCGAAGCGGCAGGTTCTCAGACGGAGGCTTTAAATAGGAACGAGCCCCGCTTCCACCTGCAGAGCCGACTCGGAGCGGCAGCAGCCGTCACAGCTTGGGTCTGCTTTACGTATTGATGCAGCAGAGTGTTCAAAGGACATGAAACCGTCGCGGTGGATATTATTAACGCAGACTGGGGGGCGGGGGGGCGAGGCGACAAAAGGACACACATGATGCAGCGAGACACATCTGTGTTGGGTGGCAGTTTGTGAGTTTCCTCAGCTATAGTTTCAAGACATGCACCTGCCATTTAAAGAGGCCCTTCCTTCTTCACACGCACATAAAATACTGTTGTGCTACGTCCGTTTGAGTAACATGCATTACTAGAAATCCAGAGAAAAAGGAGACGAGTGCGCAGGGACCATTGAATACATGCAACATCACAGAAATGACAAAATCACTTATACAGTGTAGTGTATTATTAGAAACAGTTACAAAATAATAAAGCATAGAAAAATTAGAAGAGGATTTAGGAATAGTTTGAACTCGAGTAGTTTGTATGGTATCAGTGTACAAGTTAGCCATTGAGTAATAAACCAAAGTACCCAGTTATCCATATCAGCACTGGTCTCAACCATTCAGGGCAGCTGTGCAATAGTTGAGGTAAAAACAGGAATACCTGTACCATAGGAATTTGTTCTCCACAGGAACCTTCACCATCAGTGTCTCCGTGGTTGTTTCCAGCATAGTATACCCACTGCTTCATGTTTGAGGCTGATACTGAAGCCCCGTCCGACAAAGAACATTTAAAAGGTCTGATAAGGATTTATTGCCACTGCCTTTTTTAAAATCAAGATTGTAAGGAGAAGTTAAATTAGATTCCTATAAAAGAATGACCACACACACATTCTGGGACGTTTTAACAAATGAAAAATGAACCTGTAATGTTTTCTAAATGCCATCCAACAAATTCTTGGCATATCTGCACTGTGTTTTATTGCAGAACATATATGCTCAACACACACAGAGATATATAGATACTTCCTCTAATGATAGGCCCAGACGTTAATCTATTTTTCAAAAAGTAAATGTGAGGGCATGTCGTCCTGTGACCGTCCATTGAGAAGGCCCAGCAGAGAAATGTATTTTACAGTGGCTTTAAATGGTGCGAGCGGTGTCTGTGCGTTCACCTGTTAACCCGTTGCTGATGGCGTAATGTAAACACGCACAGAAGACTAAATGACTCTCTGCGTATTGTGGGTTTTTAATGCACATGCATTATGTCATCGCCTCTGCAAAATCTCCAAAGAAATACGGCTGAGTGATGGATGGCTAAACATGTTGTGATAGAAAGTAGAGCATCAGTGCATATTGATGGGGTGTTATATTTTTATCGCAGCTCTTTGAGTGAGCTAAAGCCTTTGATTGGATGTGTCATTAGCCTCTGTTTGAGTTAATGAATTATGTATGCCAGCTGATAACCCAAGGTAAATATGATTTAATTAGTGATGTTTATTTCATATTGCGAGGGACACGAGCTCCCTCAGTCTCATTAATGTGAACCCTCAGTCACGCGTCATGCTCGGGAAGCGGCTTGTATGCCGAATGCGTCCAATTGGCACGTCCTGTGTTTTTAATTTTTTTGTTTTCAGCCGCCGTCCCTCCCTCGCTCTCTCCTTGAGCTGTGACTTGATTTAAGATTTACTGTACGGGCCGGTTTGCCAGTGGCAGTGGTCACAAAGGGAGAGAGAGAGGGGGTGAGTAAGGGAGAGAAATAGAAATGCAGAGAGAGATTCCCCTCTCCTCGCCCATCCCCCCCCTCCTCTGTTTCTCCCACACTGTCAACACAGTGGGTCCTGGCTGCAGACGGCGGCTCCACAGCGCCACTGCAGCGCGATGGCGGCGGAGGTGAACTGCAGCTCTCTGTTTACAGAGCCGCGGTCCTCCCCGGGCAGTGCTGCTGTCAGAAAGGATTTGAGCAGAGGGTCTTAGCGATCTGTGACTCAACAGTCTGCAGGTTTTCATTTCAGCCAAACACAGCAGCGGGTTTTCTTAGTCTAGTCTTCACTTTGCTGGTTTTGCTCTGCCTCCCTTATGTTTTGAAGCGTTCAGACCAAATTAGCTGCTGTTGTGGTCGCTTTAAATACCAGCAGCCTAAACAGTAGTTAGTGAGACAAACCATGAATTCTAATGCATTGTTCCAGAACACTTGTTAATGTCAATAGTAATGTTATAATATGGCTTACATTGACACAGATTTTTTTAAAAGAAAATATTTGTGCATTTTCCTGTTTGAGGAATGTGACTCTATGCATTCTTATATGTAAATATGTCTGGGACCAGCAGTCAGTACAACAGAAATTGGATGAAATGCTGTCAGTTCATTTGACTTTTTGCTTTAAACTCACTGACTTTGACAGTCGCAGTTGTTGACTTCAAAAAAGGCACGTTGGAAGATTATAAGGCATAGTGCTGTACTCCACCTGCCCCAGTAACTCAGGGAATTATGCCCTCAGTTCCCTGCAAGTGGAAAATAATGTCATCAGAACACGGCTGGATCACTCAACAAATAGTATATTGTTATTGAGTGAGCAGCTGCTGATGAGCTCTTACATCATGTTTGTATACTACACACCTATATGCAGGTAAACTGATATTTTTGCATGTATGTATATATGTGTATGTATGAACATATGTGCATATACATACACAGACGGGAGTTCGGTGCTTTCTCACAGTGGTTATATGTCAGGTCCAGTGCAGAGTTTCTGCCCTCTGGTGTAAATGTTGATTCAGTGGCAGGTCCCTCTCCTCTGAGAACAAACGTCTGCAGGAAACATTAGATTTCTGTGAATATTTGAGGATGTCGAACATTAATATATATCATAACATTATCATAACACAATGTAACACTTACCCGTTCAGATCCATTTGTTTGTGTTGATTGTGTGTTGTTTCATTTTTAAAGCTGCAGTTAGTTGTAAGTTTGTAACTGGACTGTGTCTAAATGGTCCTCACTGATATTTCCCCACTGCACAACACCACAGACGAGCTGTAGCACAGCATTGCATCAGAGCTTTCAAGTATTCATGTCACGCTTCATGTTTTTTATTTCTGTGGAGGCGTCATGGAGATGTGTAGATGCGATCTGGAAGATCAGTATCAAAGCCAGTTGAGTTTTTTTTTTTTTTATTAACTGGAGCTGAACAAATGCTATGACAGTGTGTGTGTGTCTTCGCCCTGCTGTTGTATTTTCAACAGTGGCTGTCATATATTTCTGTCATAAACACACAGCAACCACAAAGTACAGGGGTGTGGCGTGTTTTTGAGTTAGTAGGCAGCTGAAATGTTTGCAGTATGGGGCGGTTGTAAATTGGAAGTGAAAGCAGCCGCGACAGCTGCTTATGATTTAATAATAGGCCTAATTTAGACACAGTGTGTCGGCAGCCTGTGTGTTTCATGGGGCAGCAGTAACAACTCATCAACATCAGCTGCATCATCTGTAGCGGTGTCTATAATTGGTGATCGCTGATGTCCTGATCAGAGGTGGTTTGCACTATTACGTGGTCCCTCCGTCAGAACAGTCTGCTCGCTGACAGTCGTCCCCGTGGAAAAC
The DNA here is from genome assembly GCA_028564955.1 of Terapon puta. Taxonomy (NCBI): domain Eukaryota; kingdom Metazoa; phylum Chordata; class Actinopteri; order Centrarchiformes; family Terapontidae; genus Terapon; species Terapon puta. Next base: position 2,675,692 of record JAOXYL010000105.1, on the reverse strand, counting down.
ACAACCCCTTCTCACCGAGGCTCAGATAAGTTCTGCTGTCTCGGCCACAGAGTTGCTGGCGGTCTCCTGGGTGATGGACTGATCCCCGCACACTTTATTCTCCCGTGAAGGTGATGCAACCGCCTCAGACTGCTCCGTCTCCAGTGTGGAGTCTGCTGCTGGTGATGTTGTTGTCGAGGCTGGACTTTACAGGGTTATAAAAAAAAAAAAACACCGGCCCTCTCTTACTTTACACAATGTATTGTGTAATTGTATCCTGCTCACTGTTGCAGACCAGCTTCCCCTCAGGTTAGCATTAAAGATTCATCTCCTCGTCTAATTACCTGTGGGGGGTATTTGAGATGACGGCGTCACTTTGGGAAGTCTATGGTTTGTTGATCGTGTCGGACGGGCGTCGTGATCCCGGCCGCTTCCCGCTCTCCCCGAGTTTGACTTTGTGCAAGACCACAGGTCAGCTGGGCCAGATGACCAAAATCTAATATCCTGGGAAATGAAATGTAACCTCGAGCTCACAGTGCCCAGGAGAGTGTTTCATCCACTTAAATGCCATTAAATGCACAGAAAGTCTCTTTCTCCTGGGAGAGGGGGGCTGCACACACTCCAGGAGCTCCGGGCATTACACGGCTGATTATTCTCAGGGGAGACGGGCTCCGAGCTGGTCCCTATTTAGAAGCGACTCTCCGGCTCCCAGTGATCTTTTAAAGTTGTGGTTCCCAACCTTTTTAGTCGAAGAAACCACAGACAAAAGCGGTGTGGAATCACAATCCCCAACATGTGCCTGAAGAAGTCGGCCCACAGGAGGCGTTGCACTTAAAGTGATTTTTTTTTTCTCCCCCTCTTGTGTTTTTCATTTGAGGAGTTTGTAGCGAATTGGAACCCAAATTAGCACATTAAGTGATTTATAAGTGGTCAGGCAGAGGAGCAGCGGCTGGAGTGTACTCAGACTTTCAAAGAGGCAAACGCTGAAGAAGCACAGCAACAGAACAGCTGAAGAAAATACCGACTGACGCACCTCCACACATCCATACCAGCAGAGCCAATGCAAGGCCGTGTAGTGCAAGTTCATCAGAGCGCCGGTCGAGACTATTTCAACAATGTGGAAATACACCAGCTAGCCCGAGGCTTCTGTAAATCATCCGACAACGTGCTCAGAAACGGCAAAATGCACCTGGTTTTAATGAAACGGCCTTAAACTGTGGAGGCTGCAATGACTTGTCTCAAAGTTGGACGAAACACTTTCGCTTCCCCACTGAAACAGAGAAGTTGTAAATGGCTTGATCATCGTGTCATCGCGGTTTATTGGAGAATACACTTCTGTTGCCTGTTTGTTTCAGAAACTTCCTTGTGAAAAGGCAAAACCTGTGGAAACTTATTCAGTAGCCTTGTTTGAATGTCGATTTTACTTAAATAATTGCAATTTGAAGAACACAGAGGGCTCAGTCAGTGGGGGGGGCGTGTCGCCTCGGGTACCGGTGAGATTGAGAAACACGATCCAGGAAGTTCAGAGTGATACATTCAGGAGTCGGAAAGATAATAAGCCATCTAAACAGAACTCAGGGGCGAACCACGCTGCGAGAGAGGCCGCTTGTTCAGATGATCGTGGCGATAATCATTTCATGTTCTGTCACGAGCATCGCGGTGTAACCGTAGAAACGAAGCTCCCGCGATGCAAAGTCACCTCCCAGGAATGCGTGCGATTGGCCAACGCAGCGCCTCGCCTGATGACATTCCAGAAAAACTTGAAGCAGGTTCACATTTTTCGGTAGAGCCGCCCGTCGGCTACCGTCCAACCAAGTATCAAACTAACTGTTGGTTCTGCCTCTCCGCCCGTAAAGGCTGCGACAATCTGCCTCTAGTACACCCTCCTTAAACTCCACTCCTCTAAAAAGCTGTTGTGCAGTCGTATTTAAGTCGTACATTCAAACAAAGGTACGGAAATGAAAAACCCCACAAGATGGATACATTTTTATCAGCTCTCGCAGCGTCTGTCTGCACATTTTTAGATCTGCACATTTT
>JAOXYL010000105.1:2639692-2650799 GCA_028564955.1 Terapon puta | reverse complement strand
CAATAAGGCTTCAAATACACATAGGTGCTCTCAAAGACTTAGCAAGGTTAGAGGACTGGGATTTGAAGCGGTATAACAACCATGTGCTCCGAGCAGACGCTTTAAAAAAAAGTTAAAAAAATCCACTAGGGGGCAATGTTGGTCTGTGAGAGCTGAAGCTCTGTCAGGTAGGGAGAGGACCTGTCACTGAGGTTGTCTCAGCCATGTGGGTCACAGGAGCTCTGCTTTTTAAAAAGATGAGCAATGAACAGTGATGGGTGGGGGGGAAGAATAACACAGAAATAAAAATTCATGCCAAGCAATCAGAATGAAAAACGGTTGTTCTGCAAATCAGTGGAATGAAGGAGGATTTAATGGAAAGGGAAGGCCTGAGCCAGGGAGCTATTACAATTCAAAGATGCTTTGAAATAATTACATATTCAGTACAAGGGCTGTTAATTGTGCACATTCACACAATTATCTCCTGATGTATCATCACTGTCACCTTTGGGCATTAATGGAATAGCAGACTATACAATCCTGATGACAAAAAGCTAACTTAGTATCGGAAATGGCAATATGATGCTGTTTTATGATCCCAGAATGCAATTGGACAACGTAATGGCATAAAGAGAGTTTCATGCCTTCCAAATTATTTAAGGGCTGAGCTCATGTCAGTGGATGTTATTTGACATTATGCCGAATAATATTCTACCTCAGATGACTGGGGACATTTTGGAATAGTTGCTTTGATTGACTACAGTCATGTTTTTTTTAGGTTTGGACCTCATCACTATCCATACCTACAGTATATATTCTATAAATAAATCTGACACAGCCTCACAAACTCACAAAGCTTGAGTTGAGATCCTCTTATAAACTGTGCTTTTCCAAGGTCGAGAATAAAATGAATCAAACTTCAGGCCAGGAGGTTCTCAGAATCGTGGAAAAGTTTTCCACACCCCAACTTTATCTGCTGAGGAGAACTGAGAACTGACGCAACTGAAATCTCGAAGTGAGAGAGAAAGAGGATCTTGAGTTGAGATTGTCTGTCAACTGTTGTTTTCAAGGTCAAGCAAAAACTTTTCATTTCGGTTTTAAACGTGCAGTTTCATGGTTCTGTGATGAATCTGCATCTTTGCTAATGGCAGCCCACCTGATTGTGACAGAACACAGTTGGAACAATAGCTGTGACTAAGGAATATCCTTTCATTGATTTAAAGCAGGAAAATCCATTTAAAAAATATTTTTGGTTTTCTATTTAGAAAAATCCCCCTTAGCCTTGTAGCTGTTCTGCACAACTCGATATCAATGGTTTGGCTTAGTCCCAGGATCACGTAAGGGCTTGTTCTCATCAACCACAGAGTGACCTCTGGAGGATTATTTTAGTTCATTTGATCAGGTAATAGCAATGCCCTTTGAACATCTGACATTTACAGTAAAATCTTGGCCTTCAATCAAAAATATGGTGGGGTTCATTCCAGTAAGTAAAAATGTAATCCGAACAGAGTACGGGGAGGAGACTCCAAAAGACTTTTATACACGCAAGGACAAACACAGAACAGAGAGCAAACTGTGCTCTGGACTGATGCTCATATTCATGTCTTCTACATTTTTTAATTTCCCATGGGTTTAAGTTATATATTTACTGGACTGGAATAAGATCTTCGGACAGGCAACCAAAACTAACCGTTCAGCTGGTGTCTTCAGAAACATATGAACTGTAAAAACGTGTCCTCGGCTACAGAGGTAGGTCTGTGGACACAACCTTCTTGGGTATGATAAAAGGTGAAAAACAGGACAAGAGAGCGCCCAGAGTTAAGACTCACTCTTCTAATGAGATATTGGAGAACAGCGGAGGGGGGGTGTAGGAACGAGGAGCGGGCAGGCTGCTGGAGTCAGGCTGGGTTGTGGTCTCAGCAGCCGTCCGCCTCTCTGGTAACGACGTCTGGGGGACGATTTCCAGCACTGCCCAGCACCTGAAACACACAAACACACACAACCGCGTGTTACTAAAGCAGCTGAGAATCAGTATCACGTGAATAAAAACAATTTGTTAACAGCATACCTCCGCTCAGTGCTGCTTCAACCATCCTCCCAAACAATTCTCCTCCCCATTACCAAATCTCAGGATATGACCAGTTTCATCACAATAACTCGAATTCTCAACTATTTCAAACACAGCACCTGACTATTAAAAAACAGATAGATACAAAGCCTATTTAACCTCCAAAGACAACACAGCGTCTAACTGTTTAGCCACCACAGCCACTCTACTGCAAAACATTTTGGATCAGTAGTTTTGTTTAAACCAATATGATCTTGATTTCTTTTCACTACATGAGGTCTTAAATGGTTATTGGATGCTTACTTGGTTGAAATAGCAAATTTAAACAGACTGGGAAAAAGTTGCCCACAAGGCTTGGTGACTTCAATGCGCTAATTATCAATTGATAAAGTATTTTTGTAATGTGAACAGGAATATAGTGATCAGCACCACAAAGAACTATCGTCCAGCCATCAATCACCTCAGCTCCAGCAGACAGCCGTTTTCAGCAAAAAGGCTCCGATCAACCCAGTGTTTAACCCAGAGGAGCATTTAGCTGCTACACAGCCAGATATTTCTCTCAGAAGTTGGTGGAGAACAAATCAGAGCTAAAATGCTCAAACTAATGTTTTCCCAATGACACTAATGTTTGTATGTAAGATCAATTGCCGACTGTCAGATTATCTAATTAAATAGATAAACGTAAATGACTTCTGTTCTCCACATTAGTGGAAGAGATTTAACAATAAGAGATACAGCAATAAGCAGTAAGAGTTTTACTCGTCTTAATTCTGAGACTCTCCAAGAGCCTGTATAAAGTTGGATCTTACTTCAGAGCCTGGTCTCACTTCTTCCCTTGTTGAGAATGAAAGTGGCCCGAGCCTGACATGGGAACAGAGACGTACCGATAATGACACCATCATGAATAAACATGACGTGGCATTTATCAGCAGGAGGGAGCCGCACTCGGCTGAGAAGAAGCATGGTCCAAGTTCTGGCAAAGCACTCGATCATAAAACATGTTCAATTCGGAAAAGGAGGCTGAGCGATGCTTCTTCAGTCGTATTCTCGTCTGAATGCTGCGGAGCGGGTCAACGTGGACACGCGGCACCGTCTGTCCGTCTGTCTGTTGGTGTGGTGGTTTTTCACAGCTTCCACAGTGGTGATAGGATAAACAATAAAAATGGCTGTGAAGGTGTTTAAATGAAATGGATCTAGCATAATAAATGGCCGTATCGTATCGTAATTGACGTGACAGCGGCGTCTGAACTCTTGCGAATATTAAGAATGAAACACGAGACACCACTTTTGCTGAACGAAAAGAGTGAGCAGCCGTGTGAAATGGCACTGCACTCCGGCACAGCAGATTTATTAATGTGTGTGTGTGCTGCCTTCAGACGGCTGCAGAGACTTAACGAACTGAGGGAGAAAGTTTAAATAAGGCATAAAGCAGCTGCGGACAACAGATACAGTAATTGGGCTGGTATCATGTAGTCTGACCGACATTCGACCCCAACTTGTTTTGCGTGGCCTCATTCCAATGAACCTCTTGCACTCTGGCACCAAATTACCACACGGACAGGCAATGTCAAGAAAACACCAAACTCTTGAGGCACGTCTTTGCCCTGATAGTTACACTGCCACCAGCGATATGAATAACGACGCTATAAGTAACGGCATTGGTAACAGGTTTTTCAGTAACAAGTAATCTATTGGATTACTCTTCCCATCATTGTAACGCTGTTACTGTTACGGCCAAAACATGCAACGCGTTACTTTGATCGAAGGCAGCTGTTTTTCAGCAGATGCATAAATGATGACGATTGGCTGAGTTTCATTAAAATTCCACGGTCAGCCAATCAGAGATGGAGTTGGGCGTGTGTTGTCAGACACACATAGATACACATTCACGTGAGTCGAGGAGAAACAGGAACGTCGAGCCTGAATAAACGAAATGTCGATCCACTCTATAAACATTGTAATTATAATATCTACAATAATCCAACATTTTATTGGATGTTAATCTCACTTTCCCACAGCAACGTTAAAATAGTTTTTGTCTACTGTGGATTTCTGTTATGTTTTATATTAAGTGTCCATTTCATTATAATATTTAGATTTATCAAATAATTAAACATGCACATGTAGTTTACCTTCAGTCAAAGAGGGGTGGAGGTGGGCTCCAAATTCTTTGATACATATGAGCATTTAAAAAATGACTTGAAAGTAACACAATAGTTACTTTCCAAAGTAACTAGTTACTTTTATCATTTGTAACTTTGTAACCTTCATGCGAAACACAGGAGCTGTGTAATAGTAGAAAATACCCTTCTGCCTTACTCATACAATCTTTGTATTATGTTTTTTTTTTTTACCAACAGTTAATAAACATTGTCATTAAGAATAGTTATGATAATGGTAAAGGAAATTAATAGAAAAAACATTATGAACAAATCCACCTTACAAAAACTAATTTACTTTGTGGAAACATCATATTTTCTTGCTTAAATAACACCCTGAGGAATCATTAAATTTGCATCAAATAACTGAAAGAAATATGCTCATTATCGAGCAAACATCTAATACAAGTGATGTGGAAAACATCTCAGAGTCAGTTTGATGTAAACAGCAGAGCGCTCGGCTTTGAAGATGACATACATGAAATGGAACGATTCCTCAATCATTCTTACAGGATCATACCCTGCTTCTGCTCAAATGTTTGGATATATGTGTTGTTTTATTATGCGATTTTTCCTTCCCTTTTTATCATCTATTGACTTCCTCTGAGGCGTGATGCATCGCTGCCATTACTAAACAGTTGAATATGAAAAAAAAAAAAGTTACAATGTGTTTAGAGACGTGCCAGAGTTCAGCACACACTGCAAAGGTAGAATCCTGAACCAACGCTCGAGAGATTCCCTCAGCTAACACGGTGGTTACTACCCTGCAATATCCTGAAACTCACACTCACTCATACCGAATCCAAGGTCAGGAGGAAACTCTGGGTCTCAGCTGCTACTATCAGCAGCTCAGATATGTGTATTATTAGAGATGATCGTGGCTGACCGGCAATACGAACCGGGCCCACCGACAGGGATTTCCTCTTAGAATGCGTTTGGGTCCGGAGGAAAATCTGCCTGATAATCATTCGGGGGTGCAGCTAGTCTTTGAAGGTTTTTCTAAAAACAAAAGCAGGAGCGGGAAAACGGAGGATGAATCACAAGTTCTCTGTCTGAAACCACAGGCCATAAAGTTCGGCTGCAGGGAGAGAGAGAGAAAGTAAGTCATGGACAAGTAAGTTTTCTCCTCTCTCTCTCTGCGGCACTGGCTGCTGGTCTCTTTGAATCGGCAGTGCAGAGTGCGGCTCTGAGAGATTTATCCATTCATTTGTTGTGGCTACGCTCGAATGCACCCAACAACACACCATTTCTATTTTATTCTACTAGTCTTTCACTCTGCCGGGCGGCTCAACAGAATTATGTCCCCGACGATAATTATCAATCAAAATTATGGTCTAAAAAATGGAGGCAGAGGAAATTGCTTACCAGGACGTCAAGCAGGAACAGGGCCCCCAAAAAGAAGAAGTGTGATAACAGAGAGAGAGAGAGAGAGGCGGGAGAAAGCGAGGCGAGAGAGAGAGAGGATTTGCATCTGTGCAGGGTAAGCTCGGATGATTTCAGTCGACTCGCGGTGACAAACTGTGCCAGATTTCAAGCTTTCTGAAGAACAAAGAAAATGTCGATTGAAATACGTCGCGTGAACCCCGGAGTTCATTTATCCCATCACAATTTTGAGCTACTACACAATGTAAATCGTTTATAATCTCTGGCGGTCTGCAAAAATGGGGGAGCGAGCGGAAAAATGCGCGACAGAAACAAACTCTTTCCTATAAAAGTCTTTCCAATCAATGACTGAATGCTTTTTTTATTCGCAGTAAACAGGCTCAAACTACCTTGAAGTTTGCGGCAACAATTCAGTCAGCAAAGCACTGAATGAAACATCAACAAGCCGGCTACCAGGATGTGTTTCTCCTTTGGATATTCCACCACTTTCTTGACCATCTCCTTGTTATTTCCACCAGGCTAAGACCCCCCGTCACACCAGAGACAGGAACATTCATGTGTGCGTCTTCATGAAATAGCTGGTGAGAGATTGGTGAGGTAACGACCGCATCATCAAGTGTGAAGCTGTTGACTGTGGCCATTACATGCAAATACATACAAGAGCAAATCTCAAGGGTTTAGATGATGATTGTGACTTTTTTTAGTCAGCGAACAGATCAGACGGTCCATCACGCGGCAGAAATCGTCAGCCAGTCGGCAGTTTTTGGGGCTTGGACGTCAAAGTACATGCCCATTTCCTCCAGCAAAGTGTTGTTTGAGCTGCCGGTGAAAAGCGGATACCGTCTTATAAAAGAGGAAGTTCTTTGCTTTTCATTCATTTCGCCTCTCGCATCCAGCGTGACCGCACCGCTCTCCTGAAGGGGCTGCGGCGCGGGACGGTTGTCGTCCAAAGTGGAAGCATTTCATCCACCTTACGCTCGAATCGCACACAACGCACAGCCCTGTCAGAGAGCGGTGGAACACACGTGGAACATTTTGTCGAGGGCTCGTCTAACCGCGCATTTACGAGCAGTTTCCCGCGGAGCACGTGTTGACCAAAGGTCTCCGTATACGCGGCGAGAGAAAATGAAGTCTGTTTACAGCGCACTGAAATAACCGTGAAATGTTATCGCGAATCGATAAATGGAGCTCCCATGTGAAAATACCTGCCATTGTGGAGCATCGCTTTGCCATGGAACACTGCTTTCAGAATGTGGTGTGTAGGTTGGACACAGAACAAAAAAAAAAAAAATGCAGCCTGAAGCACATAAATCTCAGAGAAGCATCCCAGAGGAGAGAGACTTATTGTGTGGAGCTGCTCTAAGTTGTTTTGCCAGCAGCTGATGAGTAAAGTACACCAAAGGTCAGATACAGCCAATTGTTGGGTATAGCTCAGTGAAAGTTGTCATGGATGTGCAAAGACTAACTCATGCAGCAGTACAGCTACAACACTTTCTTCAGTATAAAATCTTATCGTATTACATTTTAACATCCTGGCAGTCTGACAAATTTCTCCAAACTATTTTATGAGATAGAAACAACATGATTTTAGAGCGGCTGAAAATCTGATACAGGATTTAATGGATATTGCATCATATTTGCCTGTGGCATTTGGAATAAAACTGCAGCGTTGGTCAGCTGTGTTGTGAGGGCGGTATTGATCACGCTATACTTGATATATCAGATATGCACTTAAAGCTGCAGAAAATACATTTATTTATGTGTGTTGTCAGTATTGTGGTGCTAGAGAAATTGAAAAATGATTAGATACTATCGTGCAATGGAGCATGACTGAGGATAGAAACAAGCTTGAAGAATCAAGTTAGAAATGCACTTATTTAAGGGAGCTCCTGTTCAAGTCAATGTTTGTAGGAAAATTTAATCCAGAACTTAGCAATCCACTTCCATTAAGTTGGGGACCTCGCTGGTCAAACCAAAATTAGGCAAAGAGACTGCAATATCATGACTTTTACAGCAGTGTTTTCTTGGAGTCCGGCTTAAAAAGATGCATTCTGCTCTTCCATCAATGCAACCAAATAGTATATTTTCTTAAAACCCCGTCTGCTTGGTAAACTGTGATGTCTTTTAAACTCCACATACTCTCCAGTAAAACTTTGTTGTCTCCAAGCGAGTAGAACTCATGATTGGTAAATTGACTCAGACATGTAAAACCAGCGGAGTAAAAATTCTGTCTTTCCTCTCTTTCATGAGACTCACTGAATGATAAAAAACATAAATATCCACAAATAAGGTTAACTCTACTCTAGTAATACCATTCTAATATTGTTGGCAGCTGTAAGTATGTGTGTGTATAATGGAGATATGGGAATTACATTTACTTTACCTAAGGTAAATAAAGGCACTCTCTGAACGCACACACACACAGTATGTATCCCCACAGCATACACTCACACACAAAATGACAGAATCAGCCTCATTGTTTCAGTCAGCATCACTGGAGACACATGTCTGTATCTGTGCATATAGTGAAGAGTGAGGTTTAAATACTGTTGTAAATTTAAGTGCAGGCAGACTCGAGGCATCATACCCTTGAGGCTTGTTTCTATGTCGAAGGCAGGAGATAGCAGGGTAAGTGTTCCCCCCAAATGCACCTGTCTTATACTCTTCAGCTGGAGAAGGTCTCGGAGGCTCCAGCCTCTTCAAACCAGTGTCAACTGTCTCTGCCTCCCATATGTCAGCAGCGTGGTCACATGTAATCATCCCACCACAGTGCTTAGTAGGGGTTGGAAAAAAATATTGATATGAAACTATATCAATATATTTTTCTTACGATATAATACCGATTTTCTATGTCTTAATATCTATGTAAAAAAAGTCATGTTTGGGGCTGATTGTGAACAACTTCTGTACGTCCGCTCCACAAAGCATTTTCTGAAGTGGTGAGTGAGTGGCAGCTGGGGCAAAACTGACGTTTGGAGGCAAGGAACTAATAAGCTGTACAAAGGATAGACAGTTTGAAAACTGTGTTTCACTCCAGTTAGATATCCATCGAACAAAAAATACTCTTTATTTTTCTGATACATTCAGCTCAGTGTGTTCAGTGACACACAGTACTCGTGCAATATGCATGCACAGATACATTTTTTCATCTGTTCAGTGGAGTGACACATTTTTGTTCAGGAAGACAGTTGTGAACTATTTAAGTGACATTTAAGTGGCAAGAAACCTGATCCACTTTTTCTGTACATGTGCATGTCTGTTCAATAAATTGGAAATGGATAATTTGTTTTTTTAACTCGATTTGTCCAATGAATGGTCATCTGATTTATATAAATATATAATACATACATTATACATTAATGTTTTTACAGTGGGTCAATACCACAATATTGCAATTATGTATTGTAAGAGTTCTACACCTACTGTCCTCGAAGCTGTTATATATATTTTAAAATCATATGGATGTGTCACATATAGTTATATTGTTATCACAAGGCACAGTGTAAAGTGTTCCCAGAAGTTTAATCCATTTTTTTCCTTCGCAAGGATTTCAACACATTAACCAATCCGGATGATGTCTGAAATCTAAAGTAGTTTATACCTAACGATAACTGTGCCTCCTGAATTCCCTGCTCCCATAATCCCTGACCCCTCTGTCTGTGGAGAGGTTGTGGCAGACTTTCACAGAAATAGCAAAGTGTCCTGTGGTGCTCTCCCCAGGGAAACAATACACCAGATGCTCTCCTGGGGGAAAAATCTCTGCTGTGGTGCAACAGTAGATTCAGACAAACTTGAAAATGGCATGTTGTGTAAAATAATCTTTTTTTTGTGTTACAGCTGGGTGTGTTGACTTAAAACTTTCTTTGCTGTGTTCTTTTTTTCCCCCAATTTCCACACAAACATGACTTTGAAGGACAGTGAAACTTATTTCCTGTTTGTGAATTCTTTATAAATAAAGCATGTTAAGACCAGGACAGAGAGAGGATGACGTGCTTACCAAAGGATGTTGAGCACGGTGCAGGTTGTCAGACCTCCGAGCACAGCCCTCCGAAACCACAGGATCTGAACATGAGGAAAACCCAGAACATGGTGACCAACATCCTGCTCTGCACTGTCACACAGCATGATGACGTCATCACGATACAATAACAGTGAATTTAAAGAAACAATGATACAGAGTTATCAGCACGTATGTACAACCAGTTGAGACGGCTCAACATTTCTCGAGAGAACTTGACTTAAAAACGCCGCTGACACTCTCGCTTTCAGCTTCTACACTTGCCGGGTATGACCTTGTCTTTTTTATGCAAAATACCTTTGTTCAACGCAAACGATCCATCATCAAGGACACTTTGAAGACAAGGGCCTCAAAACATATAAATTATGTCAGGGATGATGATACATTTTGTAGTGTTTGAGCCAAGTCAGACGTAGGTGGTTATTTATATGAAGGAGAATATGTTATTTTGTGAAAGACACTGAGCAGCTGAAAGGCAGGTGGGAGGACATCGTGTATATGGCGTACTTTCCTCTGAAGGGTATGTGTGTGTTTCTTTTTTATTTCTTATGCGGATTCTGACTTGCTCATAAAATAACCTGGGTGGAATTAAAAGTCGAAATGTTGCAAAAGGTGGCGAAGACGGAGACTCAATTTAAGAATCATCACCTTTTTTGCAGTATCTCGAGGCGCACAGCTTGGAACATCCACGTAACTGTAGCAGATGGACTTTTTTCCAACAAAACTAGACCATGCGCCTAAAAAAGAGCGAGGCCCTAACCAGCAGCAGCTCTGACCGGACCAATAAAGCCTGACCCGGCCAGCGGGCAGGGTTAGTGGCCCGGCAGGAGTGGTACCACACAGCCAACGGGAAGCAGCAGTGGGTATTAAAGCGTGTGCAGCTTAAATTCAGTACCAAGCGCCGAATTCAAGCTACCATATCCACCAACTGTTAGCTGTAGCACTACAAATAAACTAGGGGAGCTGCCCAGTATAACAAGCGTTCTGTTGGTCGCTGAGCAGCCTCTCCGCTGCTGCCACGTGGGCGAAAGAGACGGCCGAAAGGTCACCGCAGCATTTCAGCCTTACACCGCTCCCCGCGCGTTACGTCCGATCTGTGTCAGCGTACCGATGCGGGAGAATAACAACACGGTGGAGCTTTTTTTCCACGGATGCAGGATCTGAGCAGGATGCGGTACCTGTGTTTTGTTGTGCGAGATCTGTGAGAACAGCAGAGGCATCACGTTCACGATCCCACCTGTTGACACACAAACACAACGGCAGGTCAGTCTCGCAGACCGTGAGATATGTGCCATTTTTCTTTCTTTATCAAAATGTTTTCCATGTCGTAGTGTATCTGTGGGTGTTTTTTATTTTTACGATTTACAATTTCAATTCACTCCAGCGTGCCACTGTGTCACTGCTGTTCTGCATGCTTGTAGTGCACATAAATGATAAAAACTAGGTAAAGCCATTCCTCATGATAACCAAACACATCTATTGCAGTGCTTGAAAGATAAT
>JAOXYL010000105.1:2587344-2602193 GCA_028564955.1 Terapon puta | reverse complement strand
CCGATCATACCAATCATCAGTTATCACAGCTGTTGTACTTCGGTGGATAGTTAGTCAAGAAAAACTAGGCTGTGCAAAATACTCCGGGTCTGATATAGTTTATATTTAAGAGTAAGTGCAGTGATGCCCTCTTTGTTTTAAATTAAACATTTTCTGCGCCTCTGACCAGTGTTATGAAGTACGGTCAGAGAGGGCTTTGTTGCACTTTGTTGTACTCAGACACACTTCAGCCTCACTGTAGCAGGGTGAGAGCCAGAAGTGTTGCTGGAGAAACATTAATTTTAATACGTGAAGTTATTTGGCCTCTTCTGTAGTTTTTCCCAGTTGTCTGACACCAGCAAGAACAAAGACAAAGTGCTTAAAATGCTCTTTATTGCATTTAAAAACAAGAACCGAACAGTTCAGAAGAAAAAAAACATGCCATAAAAATCCCTGCATAAGCTACTTAAGTTATTTTGTCATGCATAAAGAAACCAGCCCATTCTGAATCATCAGATGATTCAGTTAACAACAGTGTTCAATTCGGCTTATTTAAAAGTTACATTTCAAATTTTTCATTGGTTTTAAAGCAAATTCAAGCCAAACTTTTTTGGCTTGAAGTTGATTTTAAGTACAATGCAGCAAACTAAGTACAGAGTACAGTGTTAGCACTAGCTTGGGGTAAATGCAAAAGTTCTGAGATTTTTTTAAACTACAGTAACAGCACAGAGAACATTCACTTTTTTGTGCAAATTCCACAATACAACAGTTTTCAGTATTGTCTAATTCTATTAAAAAATATGTAACATTGCATATTAGCTCAGCCCAACTGTCCAAATTTTCAAATAAATACTGTACACAGTAAACAGTTCATGGTTCAACCAAGTCAAGCATATTTCAACTTGTGAGTTGAGACCTCTTAAGAGGTAGGGTGAAGGCCCTGGCTGTGCAATGAAGTCATTTGTACTGCAAATAATCACATTCATGTGTTATGTCTTACTGATATCAAACTGGTGAATGGCCGTACCTTGTTACCTGTAATTATTAATTCAACCAACTTATTAGGATAATAAACCATTTTCAGAAAGAAGGTTGAGAGACACTTTTCTGTACAACAGTAACATATGATCATGAAGTAATAGCACAATAATGAGAGAGTAACGATGAGTTCTGCATGGGTGCATCATCATGCAAGATTAAAACAAATAGCCAAAACAGATGCAGAAGATTCATGCTGTGCAGCAGACTTGTCATACTGTAACATATCAGGCCATCTGAATCCAATTCACTTCACAACGTTATAAATCTGTAAAATGTGTTAGAATTGTAGAATAAGTAATGCTCTACCCAACACATTTAAATCTGTATCAGTGCTACATAATGTTCAGCAAAGTCTTACTTGTTTGAAAGACTGATAAAATACAGCCAACGTGTTGGTTACATGTCCATGATATCTACAGGAAAACCTGATGCTGCTTGTCTAGGAGCTGCCTGAATTTCCAGTACTTCTTACAGTATGTTAAGTTTGTGCCACAGTAACAGCATCAATAAATATACAGTATGTCTCACAGTTAAACAATACACATTATACATTGTTCTTTTAAATTGTACAAAGACCAACCAACAACACATTTTAGTTGAAATGGGGAATGTATCCATTTTAAACATTCAACATGATCTGAAATCAACAGCCGGCATATCATTGATTGTTTTTGTAGTCTACTGATGTGCTTGATTTGTGTGTATGTTTGTACCTTTGTCTTTTTAAAACAGTATTTTATATCACTCTGCAAGCATTTTTTTCCTGTAAATTTAAGGCATCTCCAAGCTTTCTGGACAAATTATAATATTTTCATACCAGAAATTCAAAGTATTGTGCCAGTATCATTATTTTGCCTATATACTTTATACTTTAAACTAGCTAACGAGAAGAAGGTTTGTTAGAGTTTGCATAAAAGCCAATCTTACATGGAATCAGACAGTGTCAACATAGTCAAACAAAACCACTTAATTATTAAACAAATGGAGAAAGAATGAAACTCAGTGAAGCAAAAGAGTAATCTCAAAGGCCTTAGTTACTCTGCAGCACTTTCTTCCACGTTTTGTTTGCAGGTCTGACACATGGGCGGGTTCTTTTCAGGGATGCAAACTCATTGGCTAATAGGTTTTGGTGTGTCAGTTCAGTACCGCGTGCATGGTTGAGTGCGGTAAGTGCAGTTTTCGATTTTGGCAGACACAGACAGTCACTTTTTTAACTGTGAATATATTGTTAATTTACTATTCTATAATTGTATTTTCTCTGATTACTTTTATTTTGTATTATTTATTTCATTATATTGACACTCATCTGATTTCTTAGAATAAGCAGTTAATGCATTTTGACCACACATCAGTCTGTCAGCTTTTGCTTTCTGTCTTTATTTAACACAAGCAGTCGATGCACAAACTGTGCCTAGGTTAATTGTGACAATCTTATTTTTGGAATGATTTTTATTTTGATTTTATGAGAAGCTTCCATGCTGCATTTCTACCATAGAGTGCTGCTTGATTTAACTCGATTCACTTGAAACAAATTTTTCTGATTTACCATTGTAGATACTAAAGTAGCTGGTAACCTACTTTTTCTAGTGCGTGAGCTGAGCCTATACTTAAGGGTAACGTTAAAATACTGCAGACAACTGATTGGTTACTAGAATCATATGACGGAGCTATGATGAACTTTCTGGCAAGCATACTAAGCCACATAACCATATAAAGCTAACACTAAAGCAGATAACATTAGGTAGTGCTACTGTTGTGCCATGTTTGTTACTTTCTTGATTTGTTTTGTTTTGTCGTAGTTTGTGATGGTGTTGCTGTGATGATCAGTTAAGATTGAAAGACACTGAGGTGGTACAACCTGCAGTGGAAATGAAACTGAGAAAGGTACCTGTTGCCAAAAACAAATTAGTTGGAGTCAAGGCTTACCATTCAGTAGAAACGCTGCTTAATAGTTCATTATCATGGGACCAAGTTTTTGGTATACAATTTGACTTTACACTTATAAATTAAAGCATTGTTTTCTGATAAAAGGCACACGATTTAAAGCGATGAACATTTGTACTTTTGATCCCTGAAAGACTTTTCATTCTAAAATCAGTATTGCAAGTCTGCCTATTTACAAACTGGACGATTAAATACAAATAATCAATTTAACTTACAAATTTCTGTGTATCAAATCGCTTCTGCAAATTGATATTCAATCAATTTTAAAAAATCAAGTTTAACTAATTGAAATGAATCATTATGACTGTGGAAGCACTAAACACTAGAATATTATCTGGGCAAGTAAAGAAGAAGCTGTAGACAGCGCTGTAGGTATCCTTCCAGGTACTAAATGTTCTCTCATTCTTAAGTATGTAAAATGTACAAAATTCAGATGTAATAAGAAGTTGAAAAATCTAAGCCTATCCCATGCCCTCCCACCCCTTCCATCATGCTAAAAAAGTCTATCACATTCAGACTATTACAAATACAGTATGGTATGAAATTATTTTTTCCTATTATAAAATAGTGCCCTATTCATTTCATTTCACACAAAGACTATTCTAGCAAACATCATGCCTAAACTACAAAAAACCTGAAGCTCCATTAACCAATAGTTTCTACAAACATGTTGGATCACACACTGATCTGTGGTTTGCAGCTTCAGTTGCTTAGATTGAGCTACTTTGCTGCAGCTTGACTTCAAAATTCACTATTGCTCTTCCACACATTTCCTCACGGCGTTAATGCTTTTTGAATATAATTTCATATTATTAATTCGTTTTTGAACAATAACCAACAAAAGAAAATATATTGCTCAGGTCTCCATTCAGGCTAAAACCAGCACATCAGCCTGAGACAGCTGAATCTCCTCATGAGCACAGCAAACTGCTGCACGCTGAGCGAGATCGCTGGATGGTGGCATTCATTCAGGAGAGAATGTGAGAAGAATGAGGAGGAAAGCGGAGGCAGACTGCTGCCACTTAAAACATTAAGAGTTTGCAGGGTGTAGCGCAGTCACTGGGAAAATGGGAGAGCGCGAAGTGGCGATAGAGAGCAATCGTCAAACAGTGCAAAATGGTTGTAAATGCATCCAGCTGGAATTACTGTGTGTTGTGATGCCCATTCTGCTGTTTAATTTTCACTTGTTTATGCTAAAGAATTTGAGTGCTTTCGGTGTTGGAGGCTCGTCTGCTTGGTGAGGTTGTCATGAACGCTACGCAGCACTGGGTCTCTGGAACGGCAGCATTTGGCTGTTTTCAAGAGGAGGATATCACCTTTTGTCTCTGATGTAGACTTATATCTGTATTAACAGCTACCATCATAAAAACATAGAGATTTCTTTTTGTCATACTTGTTGAATGTAATTATTTTGCTATAATAGTTCCCCCATTTTCCCACAGCGATAGCTGTGCGTCTCTGCTCCCTCACCTCTCACAGCTACAGACGTGCTAACAAAGGACATGGAGTCACCAACAGCTTCCTTCCTCCTGACAGTCAGGAGCTATGCCTGTTTTATCAGCAGGAAAGGCCAGTGTGACCAACAAGGGCACACTCCCCACCAGCCTACCTTTTAAAACTGACGCCGGGCTGAGCCAGCGGCGCTGGTAACCGGGTGTTGAACCCAAGTCTCTGCCGCGATGACTGTTCTATGTATTTAACTTTTTAGATGCTGTTCATTTCAGGACATTTTTATTGCTTAAAGCTTTCGTTTCCTTGAAAAGCTGCATTCAGATGTTTTAAATCTCAAATAAATGAAGTCCGCGAGCCTTAAGACGCCGTGGCTTAAAATGACGTTAGAGCAGCTAAAGGGTGTTGTTGAGCAGGCCGATAGGAAAATGGCTTATTGCTTAAAAGGCCTTTTAGGTATTAGAAGTTTACAGCTGTCATGTGAATCAGTAACTCTAACCCTATAACTCATCCAAAGCAAGTATTGTTGAACCTGGGCTGTATTCTCATAACTCTGGCCATTCTGATGCACACTTTGCCTTTCCTTTGTAGACTTTGGAAAAATAATGCAGTAAACAATATAAATTGGGGCAGGTTTCCAAATAAAGTTGATGCTTCACATTCACAACTGCAGCCAACTGCATAGTGATCTACTGCTACAGCAAATACCCACACAACTGATTGGTTGGCCAGTTAGCATTTGATTTGACTGGAGCAAATGGAAACTTTTTTGGGGGAAAGTTTTAGGACTGATTGCCCAGACATACCTTGTTGGTGTACCTTGGTGTTGTTTTACCTGTACCTCTACAGCGGCAGTGCCAAGAATAGCCACAATTATGAATATAAGACCCGAGTTATAAAACACCAAAATGTATATTTATGGGCAAATAAATGTGTGAAAACATAAACCGTCACAAAGTAACATTAACCAAACCTGGACACGCTCCAGGTCACAGCTGTCTCCTGTGTGTGCTACTCACATGTAAAACACATATAAACACTTCTCAAACACAGAGACAGAACTCAAATGTACTAAGACAAATTTGAATCTCTCTCTTTTTTTTTTGTCAAGTAACTAATTTTGATTCGGTGCTTTAGTTTTTGCAAAACCTCCTATGTTGGGATTTACCTATGAAAGAATGGATTAGGATTTGGAAATTTTCTAGACAACATGCTGCTGAAAGAAAAGTTACTAAATGCCTATTACTGGTCTGCATTCATTGGAGGAGGGTATAGTGCAATTTAAATGACCCCATTGTGTCAGTATTTGCATATCTAAGATTTAGTGTGCAACATGTTCATTTCAATACATTCATCAATCAGAAAACAGACTTTTTACAACCCTTGATATAAGCAACATTCACAAAAATGTGTCAAACTTATCACTATATTTTAAACTGCACACTGGGATCACTGATTTAGTGCTGGTCATGGAATTAAAGACACAGAGTTCAAATCTCTTTTCTGCTGAGCAGTGTCATTACTCATTTAGCAAGTGGCTTCCCACTGATTTGCGATCTTCCCAGGTCAGTAGTATAGTGAGTAAGAGGAAGTTTTGGGTGAGGTCAGGGTTGAGGGCCAATTGTGTTTCAAAATTTGCATCGTATTTTAACGTTATCCAGCGGCAGTTCTTGCTCTCCAGTGCGCTTGAGCTCACTGGTGGGTCTGTGTCAGCCAAGATCATTTTGTGTCATTTGGGTAATTTTCAAACAAGTCCAGGCCAAAACAAACCAGCCTCTCAGCAGACCGCACAGCCCTCAGGATGAGAGCCAGGGACTGGTTCACGGTGCTGTGGCAAAGTACGTCCTTGTCTGCAGAGTAGTGTTTGACGGCTTTGCTGGTGACGTTGCAGTGCAGGACGGCGTCCTGTGAGAAGCTGAGGATGGAGAACTGAGAGGTCTTCCCCGGAAGGCTGTATAACAGGTTCCTATGGAGAGAGAGGAATACAGGGGAGAGTGTCAATGAATAAATTAGTTTGCACCAGCAGAAAATGACTGGAGAGCTATGATTACAACAGTCTGTCAAGCTGAACATATCAGAGAGCAATAATTCATTTCTCACGTGAGATATTCGCCCTTAACTACAGCATGATGATTTCAAAATGTTTGCTATGCTATGCAGTGTGGTGCAGGAGGATTTTTATCAATGGGATTAACAGTGCCAGTCTCTAAAACCTGAAATCAGAATCTGCCAAATATGTGTAGACGTACAAGGAACTTGACTGCTTTTTTTCATTGCTCTGAATGAGCATTCAGATAAGTACATATAGAAGTCAAGGGCAACAAAACTGGACAAAGGCAGAAACAAAAATACTAAATGTATAGATCACAAAAAGTATGTAAGAGGATGTAAGACAATAATCCAATAAGAGCTGGACAAACAGGTGGATATGACCGCACATGTACTCATTGTTCTATGAATTGTGGCTGACCGCTAGAAATGCTGGATTTCTACCATCTGTGGCACTCGCAGGTGATTTCTGTTTTTCATGTTGAAACAGGAGGGGCACGGTCCAAATTGGAGAAAACGTAACAATTTCCCATACATGGCACGGTCCTGAATTGTTTTTCTCTCACATCCATCCCATGTCATATTAGGGTCATATTAAAGCAAGTCTTTAATATGACCCTGTTCCAATTACGTCAGCCAACCTGTAGCCACGCGATCTTTTTCTGGCCAACTGACGCTAGACTGCTTTGGGTTGGTTTCCCACTCACAGACCCAGTGGACGACAATCAGAAATGAAAGAAGGATTATGTAAAGTTCTTTTTTTAATATAATTACACTCTCTCTTCATTCATGCTGCGCAATATGAAATATTGTTCTTTAAAGACCTCCTGTCTCCGTCCTTTGTCTCCCTGTCACACTGTGGTACACACCAGCACGCACACACACAGAACAAAGCACATATATAAACACAGACAAGCCTTTGGGGATTGCAGAGTAGTCATTTGTAGGTCAGAATGGCAGAGACTTCCAAGTGCTGCTCTCCTCAGGGCTGAAGTACATTGATTTCTCTTAAAGTGGCTGAACGGACAGTCTTAGAGAGTAAATGGAGTGATTCTTCATCTGTTAAGACACAGGTCGTGAGCTGTAGGGTGTGAAGGAACACTGACCTTCAGCACACAATTTAGACTCGAAGTCAGAGGACTGTGAAGATTCTGTATCTACCACACGACACCATTAAATGACACCAGTGAGCGCAGTCCTGCGAGTTAAGGGGGTTTAGGCTGTTGTGGTATACTACTGAGTGTCTATGTTTACAGACGTAGATGTGCAAATGAATCTGTGCTTTCAACTGCATTATAATGGTAAAATACATTTGATACACACAGGTTTTCAGAGAAACACCATAGTGAGAAAAGCACATATTTAAATGACAGAAAGATGGAGGATTAAGTTCAATTTAGCTGCTGAGAACAGTCAAAATGTGAAAAAAAGTACAAAATACACTATATCATGTTTAATGCTGTATTTTTACCAGAGATCATATTGTGATTGTTTCTGTGTGTAATGCTGCTGCTACACTGCAGTTTCCCAGATTGGGATCAATAAAGTCCGTCCGTCCATCTCGAACTTAGCTGACATACTTGAGAATAAATCTGAGCCCAACTTAGCAGAGTAGTATGTGTGTGGCCTCTTATAAAATGTCCATGTTCCACGTCAGCTTCAATGGAATACTTTGGCTAGCTCAAGCAAAGTCTGCACTGAAGCAACAAACACTGGAGGAGACTTTTAAAAGGAAAGAAAGTCCTTCTAGACAGTGACAAGGCAAAGGACATTGGAGAGAGATTTTATCCTAGATTTTGTAAAAAATCTAAATTATGGAACATTAAGGAACTGCTTGTATGGAGGCTATCATCGTCTTAATGGGTTGCAGAGCTATTCATTTGTAAAGTATATACACTGATACATTTGAATCATTTTTATGTAATTGTTTGCACTGTGGAATTGTTTTATCTAGGCAAATATTTTAGATATAGTGATATAGTTAAGATCAGAGTAAGATCATTCACACATGGATTTGTCCAGTCACTTGCACAAAAGCTCTAAACACAACATCGGCTAGGGTTAGGCAAGCGGAACATTGGCTAAGACCGAGAAAATGTTGCGCTTACAGCGGGTAAGAAGAGGGACATGATTGCAAACGTGTGACAGGACCACCACCGCTCAGCCTGCCACACCCTAACTTTCAGCCTCACTCCATTAAACGCATAGGTCATACTGCTTGCCTGTATTAGAGCTGAATTCTGGCACTGGACATTAATGTGAGTCGCCAAATAATCTAATATTGGCGTAATTCCTTGGATACTGGCATGAGAAAAACTACATTCAACAACCCAGAACCCTTTACAAGCTTTGGAACATCATCAGAAATAAATATGAAGACACCGTATTTGATCAGATGATGATTTAGAAGCCTATAACATGCATAAACTCCAGCTATAGTAATAGTAAAACCAGTTGTGGAATATGATTTAATGACACAAAAAAAAAAGTGATACATGCATTATTTAGACAACACTGGATGTTGCAAACAAATATATTTTGGAAAGAGGAAATATAAAGGCAGTCAGAATAAAACTCTTGCAAAAACGAAAGCCCGAATGAGCTAGCTCCATCCATTGCCTACCATATTTAAGAAATCCACTTTGATTGACTAGTAGGTGTAGAATAAATGTTGCTTTAAGTATGCAAACCATTGAATGTACAGCTTTTAACGTATTACCACTTACATACTAAAAACTAATACAAGAAAAACAATTGGAAACTGAAGTAACAACAAAAATGAAACAAAGGACACAAAATGGGAGCAAGGGGTTGCGCAAGTGTCTCAGAACAAATGTAATCCTGTCTGTCCATGTCCCGTAAACAACAGCCTGTCATCCACCGTCTGCCTGTGAATATCCAGTTATGAAAGAAGTCTTTTTGAAGCACCTCAGAGTGTACATAAAGACATCTGCTATCGATCGGTGTGGCCCATGGCAGCCTGACATTCACTCTTAATGGAGGCTGTCTCCAGCACCGCAACACAACAAATTGGGTTTAAACTCTGTCGACTGGTCCCAGGTGTCACTCACTCAGGAGCAGTAGCATCCATCCAGCACTGACAGCTGCATGTTGTGCCTCTGTGCTGTAGTACCTTGTTGTGAGAACCAATTTGAGGTTTGGTTTCAAAGTGAGAACATTTTGGCTCATCCTTCCTTTTGCAGCAGCACATTTAAAGTCAGGAATTGGTTTTAGGTAGGTTATTAGCAAAAAAAATCCCTAAGCTGTGTGTATTAAATGGGGAAAGTTGGACATTTGTGAATTTAATTTTGGTGAAATATCAGCAAACAAGGTGAAAGATCCAACTTCCAGACTGCCAAGGCAGGGGCAGGGTAACATACTGGAAAGGGAACTTCATCCATATGCAGAAAATTCATATTTGTTTTGGGAGTCTGCATGATTTGAAGGTCAGTGTATTGATTTTGGTCCAGTTCCAGGTCTTTTACCAAAACTAAAAATGGTGCCTTCAAAACCCAATATGGAAATTCATTCAAATCCAATATGTAGCTACAGATGTTGTTTTTTTCCCCTGTGTAACCTACTTGAAAGGTACCCTCTGTGCACTTATGGTCATATTGGGTCTGGATGTCAGGCTCGAAAAGTCACCTTTCATATCTTATATGCTGATCTCCAAAATCAAGATACATTTCTGAATTTCTGAATCCAACAGGCAGCTGGGTTTATGCATTTTTGTGACTTGTCCCTTTTTAGTTTCCCTCTGTGGGAAAATGTTAGTTTTGCAAGTCAGCATATTGATTTTGGAAGTCACATTTCCTGGTTCTTCACCCTCCAAATCAAGTGTGGTGACTTCCAAAATGTCTTTTCCAGTTCCTGTATGAAGGGTCGCAATTTAATTTGAAGCTCCACATCCATCCGTCTATCTTCATCTGCTTATCTGGGACCAGGTCGCAGAGGCAGCAGTTTGGGCTGAGATGCCCAGACTCCCCTCAACCCAGACATAATTTGGTCCCTTCCAAAAATACAAAATAAATAAGTCCTCAGTCCCATCCGTGTGGCTCAACTGAAGTAGCCACATGGATGTGACTGAGTAAAACAAAAAACAAACAAACATACAAAAACTGGTCTGAATGACTCACGTAACCCTGAATATCTGTTAGTACCACAAGTGTCTTCAGTGTACAAAAATAAATGTCATTTCAACATCCATCTCAATGAGACACCTTGCAGTCAGTTTAACTAGCAAACCAGTGGGGTTTATTGCATGAATTACCATAAATACAGTCTACTGGAGCCACTTAACACTTAACCTCGGAACCATGGGAAAATTAGTTAAATGAAAAACATCAAGATCAAGTCTCATGTGATTAATGCAATTGTAAGCAACTGAACAAGTTGTCCTACCTATAATTCAAAACCTCTTTTCCAGTGCTCATATATCATTCAAGGTAGTAAGCAAGCTGAATAATAAAGTTTCCTTGGCATGTAAATGATTTGGCTTGTACAATAATAGCACCCAAAGTATTATCATTAATGTCTAACAAGATGGTTTGATTCGTCAAATGTAAAGTGGATTTACAATGTTACAAGGACATTGTATCTGATCATCATGTTGAATAGTAATGATAATTAAACTATGAGGACCCTTTCTACAGTATCCTTGGTTTTAGATGTGAAGGCAGCACAAGTATTGCTTTGCATGAGCGGATGAGCCATGTCTAGGAGTCCCTATACTGTGTAGAAGCTGACTTATTCACCCTGCTGTGGGCCATCTTCACCAACAGTGGCAACTTTTTTGGAACTAGTCGGTGTCATGTATCCCAGTGACAGTGACTGTTCCTCAGGCTGAGATTCGGGAGGTTCATCCATGATGATGTTTTGGCTGTGTGAGCACTGAACAATGTTTGCCCTTTTGCACATGCACAATACAAAGGTCAAGTGTGTGGCTTGAGTGAATGTATTGCCTGGTTATGCAAAGAAGTTTGACTCATCTTTCTGAATAGCTTTAGTTAACCAAACTAGATTTCTCCCTCAAGTAGCTTTACTGTAGTTCAACTTCTGGCAGTGTAAATGAATTGGTGTGTAAAGAAGCAATGCTTAAAATGTATCATCAACACTATGTATCAGTATATTTATTTCAGTTTTAGTGTTGCTTGGGGCACTGAATTCTTTTTAACCAAAGTGTATATTCAGTATGTGACATGAGCTGCACAATGTAACCCTGCATAGAGCTGCTGGTATGTGAGTGTGTGCCCTTTGCAAGTTTCTGTTCACTCTGCTTCAATAATAAGAAACATAATGCCATTCCCATGACCAAATTGTCAAGATGAAAGGACACAATTATAAAAAGGAATGGGCAGATATCCATCCATTCTCTGTTTGTTCAATCTGCGACAGCTGCTTGATCTTTGAATACTTGAACTGGTACCTTTTGTGGGCAGGCACAATATTTTTTTATGCTTTTTTTAAATGGCAGTGTGTTTCACTAGATGGCTGTTTTCTTCAGAGTTATTTTAATATCAACAGAGGTATGATTTTCTATGAATTAGAGTTTTATGAGGTGATGGTTTTAACTTTATTAATAACAGGCTAATGGGAATCATTCGTGAGCTGTGACACTCTAAATTTCAATTGAGGGCCTAAAAAGCCCGTTCTAACTTTATCACATCTTTTAAATGAGTTATTTCAAATAATATACTATGCAATGCACACTGCAGTGTTCAGTAATGAAGTGCAGCAGGAATGCATTTATACTTTGTAGTTGCTTGATAGATGTATAAATCAGGATAAAAATGGCATTTAGAAGTGAACCAGAGCTCAAATTCCCTGTGGCACACAGCAGGGCCACCTACTGACCCTGCTGGTGACTAAAAGCACTTATTATTCTGAATCATATCACACACCAGTCTCTGCAGCAACTGCATCTTGGAGTTGAAATATTTACAGCTTGGCCACAAACAGGTCTGCACTGACTTACCAAATACCCCTCACACTGTCTTACAGTGGTCAGATACGCAGCAAAAAGGATCCTCTGTAAAGTGTTTTGAGGTTCAGTGTGCAATTTAATAAGATATGCCTTTACTGATCACCAGAGGGACAATTCATGTTAATGAGAGGTTACCTAAGAACACAAGTATCATGCACATAACTACAACAATACAAATTATAGGCATAGTTACAAATCCGCAGTACTGCATTGCTAGACCCAAAACTGGTATCATTATGTGTTTTCTGTTCCTTAAAATACTACATAAACCATCAAGGTAAACATTTTAAAGACTGTTCTGTGCTCTTAGTCTAATTGTCTCGCTCCTGTGAGGGAATGGTAACTTCCTTTATAAATGAGTGCTATTAAGCCTTAATGCTTTCCGAGCATGATGGAGCAGCTAATTTTAGCTTGGATGCTAATGGCAGTCTAGGACAATTAACATGTCTATTACTGCCATAAACTGTGAATAACACTGAAACGCTGGGCCCATTTATTCCGTTAGAATCTAGTTGAAAAGTAGACAGCTAAAGAGCTGTGGGAGAAGACAGAGTGTGTATCAGACACGGTGAGGACACTAAAATCAAATACAACAGAGGTGTTACTATTATGAGATATAGTCGCTGAGAAAAAAAGTCTCCAATATCAGTCAAGGTCAGCTACTCTCCAGCTAAATGTGATGTTGATATGATTTATAGTGTTTATTCTTCAGCTGGACACTTTGACTAAAATAACCTCACCAACTAATCTGGAGCTCTCACTTTTTTGTCCATGCACTGTGCAGAGCCTATGAATTACTGCTGCTCTGCTGCCTGGAAAGGATTCAAACACAGTTGTGTGTAAAATATTCCACTTTTCCATTTTTTTGTCAGAGGGAATAAATATGTGTTCACTGTGAAGCTCAGGTTTTATGTTACATTATTGCTGTTCTGCTCCATATGCAGAACATGCAGAAAAGAAGTGGATGCACTTAGTACAAGACAGAAGGCTGACGGTGGAGCTAAATCATGAATCTAACAATGTACGACTGCATGGAATTTAGGGAGTGTGCAAAAATTATTAGGTTGGCGAGGGGGAGTGAGAAACTCTACTGAAGATAGTTTTTTTTCCTTCTCAATTTCCTTAGGAAGATGGGATGTTAACTCAAGTGTAAGTGAGAGTTTGTATCCATTGTTTTGTTTAGATGATTTTCCTGTGACCAAATATGGTCACTTCTGGTGCCAAAAACACCTAAATTTGAGGCTTCAAACAGGAGGCCACAAACCACAGGTCACAGTGTGTACATTCACGTCTTTTATACAGTTTGATAATGAGGCAAAGGTATTATGTTTTTTTCTATGTAAAGGGGTGTGTACCAAGTTAATGCAGACCTAGTGTATGTGTCTATTTATTTGACAAAAACAGCTAATCATCTAAATGTCTCTTTACCAGAAATAGGTGGGTGCACATGGGCAACATCAGTCAAAGTGAAATGCACAACCAATATGAAGATTAACAAAAAGCTCTTGAGGATGAAACTCACTGAAAGTCTAAATATCAAGCCTAAAACGTTCTTCAGCTGTAAAGCCCTGAGGCTTTGACTTATTGTAATTCACACTGTACAGACAACAAGCACCTATAGATAACTATAACCTATAACTTTGATACTGAAGAGAAAGTCAGAACATGATGATTATGAGACAATGAGCGAACAAATGCATTTGTTCACAATTTCTAAAGGGAGGATGTTTTTTCTATAAGAAGAAAAAGAGATTCAGCTACCCACCCTAATAACTTCCACACAGTCCTTTACTGTAAATCCATTATCAGAAAATATGAATTCCCTGGTTTGGTCACATACATTTTTGCACCAGAAATACTACTGTGCA
Source organism: Terapon puta (assembly GCA_028564955.1). Lineage (NCBI taxonomy): Eukaryota > Metazoa > Chordata > Actinopteri > Centrarchiformes > Terapontidae > Terapon > Terapon puta. Next base: position 2,587,880 of record JAOXYL010000105.1, on the reverse strand, counting down.
TTCCGTTTCCCAGGTGAAGCAGGAACTGTCTGAATGAGTCATGGATATTCATGACTCATTCGAACAGTAGGCCATGGGCCATTGTGCTGAAGCACATATCACCTACCACCTTGTTCTCTGTCTGCCAGCTTGTTCTAAATGAGCCATTTTCCCACCGCATCAGTGGGCAACCTCTACAGTCACTCATTATTGCCTTGTTTCTCATCGTCATATCCTCACACCAAGGCTTTGGCAGTATAAATAATAAAGAATTAATGAGGAGCTTTTTAGATTAGATTAAAAAAAGACTTTTTGGAATCACGCCATAAATTCAAATAACTGGGGGATACAGTAGCCTATATAGCCTCCATAAATACACCTTGAACTCTCCTTAAATAGGGTGATGAGTGACTGAACAATATAGTGAACAGATCAGAAGATTCAGGGTGTATAACAAAAGCTCTGTGAGAATTCATTCTGCTCACCATCATCGCTTTTGCCACTCATCATTCATTCATTCATCATGAAATTGCAGCAATCACTTTCACTCACATTGA
>JAOXYL010000105.1:2546933-2558282 GCA_028564955.1 Terapon puta | reverse complement strand
AGGAAGGAAACATTTCAGCTCCGTGTTGAAACTTCGCAGCCCGTGTAATGGCTTCGAAGGCTCGCGTTTTATCCGCCCGGTGTCGAGCCGGTGCCCCCCCGACGTGCCGCCCTCCCGACGTGCGCTGAGGTGCGAGGGCCCGTCCAATGCTGCTTGCAGCTTTAATTTCAGATAAGGTTTCTGCAGTGAACCAGAAATTCCTGAAGGTGAAAATGAACAACGTCATTCAGGACCATATTGTATTCTTTTTACACTAAAAAGACAATTTATATAGACAGAATAGAGAGAGCTCAGAAACAAACGAGATGGGGTTTTAATGATAATAAAGCAGCTGTGACATGCGAAGAAAAAACCCAAATCAAAACAAAAAAACACCCCAGGAAAAAAAGACAGAAGAGAGGTGTGGTTCAGACGCTGCTCACTGCTCAGTACCTCACCAGAGCTATGCTACTGACCACTAATATCCATTGATTATTGTCTCCTTTATCACCTCCACCAGTCCAGTCCTCAACCCTGTTTCTCCTGCAGACCACCTCACCACCAGTCTCCTCTAAGGTGTGAGAAAAAACTAATAATCATTAAAGACCTACGATCCCGAGGATTCTCACAAAGATCTGAGGAGGATACGAGCTGCGGCTGCTGTTTCACCAGCTGAAAATACCTAGGAGGGCTGAGGATGCTACAAAACATTGTTACGATTCTTTGGCTGAAGCCAAACATGATTTCCCTCTGTGGTTGGTGATGCTCTGTGACTAAATAAGGCAAAACGTGTTGTGACGGAGAAGCAGCTTTTCTGATATTCACTATGCTCAGTGTTTTATCTGTGTAGCCAGAGGAGCATGTTGTCAGTTGGGGAACATTACATTTGTGTGAGTTTTAGAGATGTTCAAGGGAAATGACATAGAAAATGTCAAACTGTCTTAACAACAACATCCACAGTGTTGAACATGGAAAACTGTGCTCTTACTTTGTGTTCCCACAAGACTTGGATAGCGCCTCCTGTTGAATAAAGGTACATGACCTACTCTGTGCTGCCAGACAAAGATAAAATATAAAAATATATTTGGTGTAAATTGAGTACTACTTGAAAATATAATGCCATAGAAAAGTACATTTTCTGGGAAAAAAGACTTTTGAATGTGCAGTAACAACAAATAAACACTGTAGGATGGATGGATTTGAGTTTTAAGATGCCTTTAAGAAAATTAGATACTGGTCCGGTCTGTGAGGTCTACACCTGAGGCTAATATATTCATTGATTAGAATAGTGAATTTTAATAAGGTAATGACATTACGTCTGAATAATGGAGACTGTCCTCCCGAGAAAAATGGGAGCACAAGTTGGAGCAAAGAAGGAGAAAGAGTTGGCAGTCAGTTTTTTTCACAATATGGACAAACGCACACACACACACACACACACACACACAAGAAGAATGAGTACTGAGGGGGGTGAAAGATGGAAATTGAGACATGCACAGTTTAGCAACATTGTGAATGTGTATGTTGAGTCCCAAGAATGGGATGCTTCGTCTTTTTGTGTCCTCTTTGTGTAAAGGTCCCTCCTAAAATGAAAGAGGTGTCAAGTGAAAAATTAAGAACATCAAGAGAGAAAAATGAGCTGCAGTGTTTTAGCCATCCAACAGAGATAGGATGGACGTGAAGGTCGCCTGCAGTGGACATAACTCCAGACACTGCTGATACCGTGGGCACACACAAACACACAGAATTATAGGAAGTTGAGGGTGTCTCAGAAAACTCTCAGAGACCTTAGAAAAATTTCTTTTACACTGTAAAAGTGTGTGTGTGTTTTGTGCTGTGTGTGTTTTACTGAAGGTATGCTAGTTGTTGCCATGTGTTGTGCAAAGTTATAATGAGTGTGTCCCTGTCCTTAGTCCAAGGAAAGAGCTCCCTTACTCAGTGAGGCGGAGGGTGTTCCTTACAAACACAGCGTTTTTGCCTGGATCAAACACTGTGATTTAACAAAACTTACAGCATTCAAATGACAACAAGTGTGAAATAATGAATCCCTAATACACCACATTAAGCACCAAGCGCACCACGTTGCTCAGAGACCAGCTTAATGCCGCCTGACACAACAGGTGCTACCGAACATTCACACTGGGTTACATTCAGAGTCACACCGGATGACACGAACATCAAACAGGTATGCACTACAGACAGAATGCAACAGGAGCCTAAATATACAGATGGTACGCTGTTCCCCATGCAGAAGAAAAGCTTGATTTGTGCAAACTTGTTGTCCTCTCTCCTACACACCCTGCATCATCACACGCAACACCCAATTAAACTGCCTCTGTCTTATGCTCTACTCTCTGCAACTCTGAATAAAGCTTCCTTTGTTTGTTTATCTGGAGCGGGAGCTGAGAAGTTGAAATACACAGTAGCAGGCGGAGCAACTCTCCATGCTAACAGTTTGCATTTTCTGTGCAACTTTGCACATATGATGTTCATTTAAAGCCAGGCCTCCATGAGGTGCGATGGAAATGTCACTGTGCCTTAAGTAATTAGCACACTGTGACAGCTATGCTACGGTGGTGGAAGCTGCGGTGAGCAGGCCACATTGAAAAGCAAAGAGAGCATTCGTCTCAACAGTGGGGGTCCTTTTAAAAAGAATCGAGAATGTTTCCTCTGATGGAAACAGCCCATGAAGGCAGTGTGCATTTTATCTTACCTTTACAGAGACGTCACTGCACAGGGAAGACTTAGATCTAAGTAAAATACTACAAAAGACTGATAACACAGGATCCACATTTAGCAGTGGAAGCATCTTTTTTTTAATACTTCTGACCTCCAAATGCCTTTCTGATTTTCACAACACTGCATTTTTTGAAGAACTGCCCTGAAAGTGAAAGGTTGAAAATGTACATCCCTCAGTGGAAAATGGTGAGTATGTCTGAGTCCTTGCTTTAAGCAGTATCTCTGGTCATTGCTCTGTATTTACACTGATAGCAGTTAATGTGCACACGTACAATAAAGCTGATTCTCATACTGACCCTAGTTCTGATTCTGATATTTCACCCTCTCTGTCATTTTGATTATGATGAGATGGTGCAGGGTTTAGTCTTTATTTCGCAGTAATGCAAAGTCGGGTCCTTTAAATATCATTGGGGTTACCAGATTGACATGGTATGTATTGTAAGTATTTTTATCTGCACATTCCTGCCGTTGATTTTCCCTTCATAAAGCCCAGTGAAAAGATGACCTACCCTTTATTGACTGAAATGAGTGAGACGAGAAGAGAAAACTACAAACACGGTTTGTGGAATTATTTGATGACTTGTCTCCTGATTTTTCAGTGCATTGATGGAAAGCTGATGAATCACCGACTGAAGGTTGTTAGTAATGGCTGCTTCCATTTCACCTACCTTTCTGGTTTGCTTTGCACTTCACAGACATTACGCTGACTCCACTGTAATAGTGCTTTTACTTAAGAGTTGTAATGCATTGGAAGTTAATACTGTTAGCGTGTCATACCGTCTGCAAGCAGCTGTGATTGAGAGAGGTTATTTCTAAACGTGTGATTAATTATCACAGTCCTACCTTAGCAATGGTCTCATGAAACTTGAAAAGTGGATCCAGAGTCTCTGGTGACTCAGCAGAAAATTGGGCCTCTGACAGGAAACTGGTGGCCTGAGGTGGAAGAAAGAAGAATTGTCACATATGACACAAGAATCTCTGTCCTCTGCTGTCTTTTCAGATCTTTATCTCATTCAGAAACCTTTTTGTTTTTGGGGATCGTGCATACTCAGAGTTGAAACCACAGTGAAATATAGGCATACCCTTTTTCTCTTAACTTCTCGCACATTTTTTATACTAGTTTGTTCTCTTCTATTCCAAGAGTGGGAAAGAGTAGAGTGACCTGTCAAGCTTTTTGACAGAGAACAACAGTAAAGGAAACTCTCGAGGCCACCAAGCTGCCAGGACGTTTTGTTCTGCTGTCAAATACACACATATACTGCGCACACACACACACACACACACACACACACACACTCACACACACTCACACACACACAAACACAAACACACAGAGTCCAGGGCGTTTATGCAGTCATGTAACTACGTCTACACACACCCGAAATCTGCCTCATTGTTACCTCAGTATACTTTGTAATGTCCCAGAACTAAGCGGCTCATTGTGACTTCAAAGTCACGTCGCTGCCTCTGTAGGGGAACAGTTTCTGAGAAACACAACATTATCAAAACACCAAACAGCAAACTACTCAGTGTGGCATGGAAATGAAGAAATATCCGATAACTACTGTGTATTTTCTGGATTTCAGACACATGGTAAAGTCACATTCTCATCCTGGACGGTCAGTTCAAGTCCCTCTGACAAACCCAGTGATAATGTGCTGTATTCTTTTATGGATAGGCTGTAATGTCTGCCATTTTGATCTTATGTCTAACGTGTTCTGAAAATCCTGCTTCCTGTGATGAAGGCGCAAGGCTGCCAAAAACCTGGATTTGGAATATATTTTCAGATTCATGTCCGGATGCAATAAGAAATTCACAAACAGAGCCAGCTCGAGCCATTTTGGTGCCTTAGGCGGGATTATTATGGTTTGGCGCTCCCTCGAGACAATGCATGAGGAAAGGGCACCAGTCGTGGATGCAAATTGTTACTAACATTTATTTAATTCCATTTAATGTTTTAATTCTTCTTCTTTTTTTTTTTTGATAGCTTGTAGCAGCGTCCCCTCCAGCAGGTGGCCTACCGCGACTGACTCATGATATATAATAATAATAACAACAACAACAATAATAATAATGAAAACAACTGTGGCCTGCAAACTCCAGCAGATAAAAAAAAGAGCAATAATAGTCATAACATCTTTCGCAGTGTTAACTTGTTTGACACATCAGCTAGTTACTGTACAGACTACATGACTGAGTGATTGCTTCCTTTTTTCATGTCTAAATGAAAACAAACCTTACTGAGCTAAACAAGCCCTGATTTCCAACGTAATCATATGTATTACTAATACTACAACTACTCAGACAGTACTTTGGCCAGTATTGTACAGCAGCCAAGTACGGCAGCTGATTGTTCATCTGAATACTGAATAATTATTTTCGGGGAGTTTACTTTTTGGAAGTAAAATTTGCAATATGTTGTGTACCATGCAGTTGTGTGCCGTGCAGCTACTCTAAATGTGTCTCTATGTCTCGTCTTGTCTCATATTGCCATAATTAATATTGATGAATGTAATTCAAAAAGTAATAAACTCAAAATGTATCTATTATTGGACTCTTGGTCTGAACTATTGTTCTTATAAGAAAATCCTTCCAATAGATATTTCGTGTAATAACAATATTTATTCATGTACTGAACGAGCCCATGCACCATGGAGCTGAACGTGTTCTGTGGCTGTTCTCACAATGTTTGAATGTAAAGATATACACACACACACTTACATTTCTATGTGTATTATAATAGCTAAAAGTATTTAATATATCCCCTGGTCATCTGTGTGTGTGTGTGTGTGTGTGTGTCTTTGTGATCTAGATTCTAGAACATTGGTTGCTGTGAATCAACAATGACATTCTATCTGCAGACTTTATAAACCCCACCTGATCACACTCTGCTCACTTGTACCCAGAGGATCCACTGTGCTTGAGTGCTCTCGTGTTGTTTTGTGAAGTGAACAATCATTGGAAAACTTTTATTGTGGCTGTAACTGTTCTGTATTTTGGATATACAGCAACGTCAAATCTTTGGAGGATATAAATGGAGGCAAAGGAGTCATCATCTGGGTAAGTAAGAGTTTTTTTTTTCTTTTACAAGAGTTAGACTTTAAACACTCTCACCTCTATGCTCTAGTAAAAGCAATATCGCAGCATTATATTCATTCTAGCCTTACAAAAGATTTTTGTTCAAGACACCCAGAAATTGAAGGTTGCTGTCAAAAACTAAAAAAACAGGAGAAGCTCATGTTCACGGATGAACACATTTTCAACAGGTAAAGATGAGGAAGATATGTAAGTGATGCTTTCTTTTTAAGTATGTCTGAACATGTTGTGTGCAACGCTATCTTCGAAGGCCGCTGGATATTGCCCAGGCTGCACACATGTACTATGTACCTGAATTATTATCACTGCGTATTCAGCTTTAACATCTTGGTCCTTTCATCTTTAATTTCATGACAGTTTAAGTGGGCCTTCAGTGCGGAAAATTGAAAAGAATATAAGGTCAGAAAATGAGCCACGGTGTTTCTACAGATGCATGACATCAGTTAGAGCAATGTAGATGTAACCACATTTAAAATCTGGTTCTCTGAGTTTGAACTAAGCAGAGCTGATTAGCACGATGTTGCACAAAAATGAAAACCCAAAGGTACTGGACTCGGTGCACAAGCTGCCTGAGGAGCCTTCAGGTTACTGTAAGAAAAACACTTAAACTTTAAAGGAAACAGTTAAATGCCTCGGCCAGGGAAAGAAGCTAAAACAATCTCAGCCAGCACCCGCAGTGTGGGCGCATATGGGGAATAGACATTTTACTTAATAATTCACATATCTACGCATTCCAAGAAGGCACAAGCAGAAAGTTTTATGAAGCCTTTTTGAGTGCAGCTTCTGAATAAATATGTGAATTATTGAGCGCAACATCTGCCTCCAAATATGCCCCTGTTGTGGATGTCAAGCTGAATATGTGCAGCGCTCCCCAAAAGAAGCTTCGCTGCCTACACTCAGAAGAGAAGAATTAAAATCAGACACGGTTACATCTGCGGTGCACTTTCTCAAAGCCGTGGCCTCAGGAGCTGTTTGAACTCAGGAGATTTCTGCAGCTGTCAGTCTCTATGGTCAAGCTGTTCCTCTGCAGCTACATGTGCTGATGAGTGGTTCTAAATCAGGACCATGGCGATGATGATGATGACGCCCACATACGTGCTTGCACAAGTGGTTGACAGATGAGTGCAGGCTGAACGCTGCACTCACAAACCAGAATGCATGTGACTTTAATAGGTCACTGGTCACTCGATCGGTTAATTCACTGTTATTTTTAAAAACCCTGACTTTTCCATTAGCCATGTTAAGTATGGCTAACTCTGGGGGGCTTGTTAGTGCATTTGTCCATTCAGAACCTTAGACTTCCTGTATTTACTGAAGCTATATACAGTGGGGTTTCTTGTCTAATATTTGTTGTTAGCTCCTTTTATGAACACCGTTTCCCATAAGCACCCGGCCATCAGTCCTCAATGAGGCGAGCCTGTGGGTAAGACATGGCTATTATAACGGCAGGACACAGGAAGCTGCAGGGTGAAGTAACATTAAAAACGGTCAGAATTAGTAGCCACTGGATTAGCAAGATTTTAAAAAGTTGCTGTATGACGGGTTGTTAAACAACACATGTCAATGCACCGCACCACCTTCACACACAATCAAAAAATGGAGCATTCAACTCAGACTTCACCAAATGACTCTCTTTTTATATGAAATACACCTCAGCTGTTAAAAGTTTGTTTTCATTTTTAATTTAGAGATATGCTCATACACGTTCAGATGTAATCACAATAATCTTTGATGCACAGCGATGCTATGTGCTACTGCTGACAAAACAGTACCGTCTACCTGCTGACTCTCCTCTCTAGGTATAGTACGCTGCCATTAGCCAGGGATATGAAGTGCTAAGCAGCAGGCCAAATCAAGCACTCTGCTCTGTACTTCACAGGGCCAGGATGAAGGGTTTTGGAGAGCTAAAGCCTTAAAACAAAGAGAGAGATAGCCAGGATCAAAGCTACCGGAGCTCCATTCACTTTGTACTTAGAGCCCTTTGTAACGCTTATCATCCCTTCACTTCATCTTTCACAGTACAGACCCTCTCTGTACCTTGATCTTAGGTCTGGACCTGCTCTCTCTTATTTTTTCTTTTTCTATTACTGGAGATTTTAATTATTGCACTGTGACAAAGAAATACTAACATGGATTTTATGAGTGGTTAAATGGTCAATAGCTGTACAGCCATTAAAAAAAAAAAAAAAAAAACATGACCAGAGGAAGCCTAAAAGTTTATACTAATGAGGTGATAAGATACATTGGAGTAGGGCTGTCTGAAGTATTTATCCATAGTCAGTGAATTAGGCTGGGGTTGGTGTTGGTCCTTTCAGTTTGGAGCATCAAATCTATCTATCTATCTATCTATCTATCTATCTATCTATCTATCTATCTATCTATCTATCTATCTATCTATATGTATACATATAATATGATGTATATATATATATATGTATACAAGCTGACTACTTTGCGGATTTTGCCTATTGCGGGTTATTTTTAACTCTCACGATTAACGAGGAACCAGTGTACTCTCATCGGATTCCTCCATGTTAGTTGTTGTTAGCCTCCGTGTTGGCTGGAGTGCAAACTACGATTGAATCCGTAAAAAATTATAAATTTTATTTTTGTAATTAATTCATCATAATTAACACGTTAAAGTCCCACCCCAAATACACACAGACGCACACACACACACACACACATATATATATATATACATGTAGTGCTGAAAATGTTCTAAATGTAGCGCACATATAAACTGATATGGATGTCTTTCGATTGGCTAAAAACATTTTTGCTGCTGACACTGCCCTCTGCAATACACAGCTTGCCTTCCACGCTGACACACTTGCCCACTTCTTCAAACTGGGAGCCATCTCATGCCACCTCATCCCACCGCAAAGAAAGACTTTGTTATGAATAAAGCTCTGCATTAAGAATTTTGTAATAGTGCAAAAGTATCAGCATCAAAATGTAATGAAAGCATCAAAAGTACTCATAATGCAATTTGTATTTATCATTATAGAGTGAGCCTTTTGTTAATAATTATATTAGTTTTATTATTGGATAAAAATTGCTGTGCTAAGGTGTGCATCACTTTGAATTATGCTGGTAAAGACAGAAGAAATTTCAACTACTTAATTTCCTGGGTAGCATATGAGTCTTTCTTCAAGGTATCAATAAAGTTTGATCTTAATTTATAATATGACATCATAATTTACTTGTTGAACATAGTTTGCATTAATAAACTGTAAACAAAATAAGTTGTAACTAAATGCAAATGAACCAAATATATACTAGTGCAAAAAAGTATATTTCCTCTAAAATCAGTTCAGTGGATCTATAAAGTAGCTATCACATATTCCAGCATGAGATTTGGAGTTTGCCACATTAATGATGTTTCGGGGTCTCTGTCAGTTAAGATTTGTTGAATGACATTTGATAAATCTATGTTGGGTTAAATATTTTACAACTAAGTGGCATGCTGAGTGGTTGCATGGAGTTTACATGTCTCTCCCTCAGGCTCGCTGTGGGTGCTAAGGTTTCCTACTACAGGCAGAAGTGATAGCGGATGATGGAAAGTGAATTTATCCTTCTATGAAAAATCTGTAATGTTGGCTGGAATGTTTCTCAGGGCACTCTTTCAGCCACAGCTGCGATGGGGTAACAGATTTTGTGCTTTCTAGCTTCGTCTTTGTTCAGAACTGCTCTTGCACCGAGTGACTTGGGTAGCAGGTTGACCAGTAACTGCAGGATTGGAGCTTTGAGACCCTTTGAGCTTTAAAATGAATCATTTCCACCCTCCTGTTGTGTGTGTACAGAATGTGATTACAATTACAATACAACAGATCACAATTTATTTATACGAAATAACTAAATAGATTCATATTGGGGCAGTTTAACCTTTTGCATTTAAATTGTTAAATGGCAAATATCTACAGATTTTTCAGCTGTGAATTTGCATCCTTTTAATACATTCTTGCTTTTTACTCTTCTTTCTTTTCAAGTTTATTTTTTCTTTTAAATGTGTTTTTTTTTTTATGAGACAAATTTGTGACGGCTGTGTAGATAAAAGTCTCTAAAAAATAAAAAAAAGCATACTTTTAATATTTCAATATCACAATATAATAGCCTTCAGTGGAAATGACACTTTTACTGCAAATGCACAATGCAAACCTTTTTTTTACATATCATCTGAGTACAAATCATATTTTAGTTGACCATGAAGGACATAAAATACTTTTGGACAGAAGAAGGTTTTCAGCCTTTTTTTCATGCCCTTGGGCAAATTACATTCTGAAATATAATTTCTTTAGTTTGTTTATTTCTACTGAGAGAACGAGTGGTAAGTGGACACTTTGCATCCAGAGCAGACAATGAGTGTAAGCCCTCATCCTGCATCCCTCACATCATTCCCTTCACTTGATCATGGCCCATTGACCATGAGGACTTTGGTTCGAGCCTTCACACTCTGACATATCCACCCCTGTATTGTTGGTTCATAGGTGAACCAGACATCTAAGAATTATTGTGGTGGTACAACATACTGATAAGTATGATAATTTACACATCAAAAAACACCAGGTTACGGGGTTTTTGGTTTTCTTTCTGTATTAATCCCATGTCCCCTATAGCCCCACCCAGCCTTGATACAGACAATAATATGGAGAGTTTGGAGTGTTGTCTAATGGGCAGAGATCAGCATTTTTGGATGTCATTACACAGTCGCTAGTCTGGAAATCATTTGTGTGATAAAATGTTTCTTGTGGATTTCTAAATGACACCTCATCCACTTCAGAGATATAATGTAAGTGAGGGAGGAGATAAAGCCGTCATAAAACAGAGAAAAAGTGCCGTTGTAATTTTTCTCTACAACAGTTTCATATCAAATTCCTTTCGAACAGATCAAAATCAGTTTTTTCTTCCAGCGTTTCCTGTCATCATCAGGCTCTCAGGGGAAAACTAACTGATCAATGTGCTGGAACTTAAGGAAAGAAGACAGATTTCAGTAGACACTAAATAACTTATAGACTAGAGGCATTTTATCAGGTAAAAAAAAAACTTGTTTCGCTCAATTTCCCACGTATGTCCTTCTCTCCTTTTCCCAATTATGGCTCAGTGGAAAGTTTCCACAGGATTGTTTTTCCTATTTGACAAGAGCCAGTCTGTGGCTCTTACCACATTTGAACCATTTCGTATAGTGTTTTCAACATGGAGGACCTAAAGTTTAAGTGGTGATACAGATACAGAAGCACTGATACTTTTTAGCACATGGTGCCATATTCACACAGGATTGTATCTCACCTTTCAGTAAGACTCTCACTTTTCAGACAAACAGACAAAGATCAGACACACTTTTGAAGCCTTTAATGTGGCTATGGACCATTTCATGTTTCATGAATAATCTCCTTTGACAGATAAAATAAAATGTATAGGAACGGGATAAAAAATTCTATTACATTTAGATAGAAACATGGATTAACAGGTTTAATGAAAGTGATAATATATATGTGTGTGTGTGTGTGTGTGTATATATATATATATATATAT
>JAOXYL010000105.1:2529015-2542515 GCA_028564955.1 Terapon puta | reverse complement strand
ACATACACATATATATATATATGTTTTTTTTTATATATATATATATATATATATATATATATATATATATATATATATATATATATATACACACACACATATATAGATATATGTATATATCTTAGGGGTGGAACTTGAGTCATCTAATTAACGTGAGACTTTGTGATTAATTCATTTCAATTAATTGCATTTTAATGGCAGAACAATTTTCCATCAGGCAGTTTTTTAAAATGAAACTTTACTCCACGAGTCCAAGCAATGAACTAATTGCAATTAACGCGGTGCATGCTATAAACTCTGCAGGGTGCCCAAAAATGCCCATTATTTTGTTTTTTGTTATTTTTAAAATGTATAGGATAGAAATCAATTTTTTTTGTTTGTTTGTTTTTTTTCTACCTATCTTAAGAATGTCTCATCTGTTATTTGATGCATTTTGGAGATTGCTCCATCTTTCCTTGGCTAGTTTATGCACATTAATAAAAAATTTTACCTGGAGAGCCCAAACTTTCGATCCCCACTGTATATTGCATGTTGTCCAAATTATTTGGGATAAACAAAGTTGGATTTTTTGTTTTTTGCTTTTTTTCTCTTTTCAGGGCTGTGCAGACCGTAATGTCTTTAAAATTTTTGTCTCTCACGTAGGCTGTAATTATCTAATCAGACCTTAGTGCATGCCTCTCTGTTTCTTTGACATAAACTTGCTAAGCTAAGCCCGTAAATTTATCAGTGAAATCGGAAAAAAATGCTTGTGTATCAAAAAATTCTATTTTGTGCCAGTAAATGTTAAATTTCAAGGAGATCTGTGGGTGGTGATTATCTAAAATATTTTTTAAAAACTAATATCATCCACAAAATGCGGCCACAATCCAAATATCTAAAACAAATTTTTTGACACACTTTAAAAAAACTGATTTTTCCCATGTAGATATCTGCATATGCAGGGGAAAACTCGGCGCATTGAACACCCGGACACTTGTAAGTCATTGCGAGTGAGAGTGATTTTCAGGAGGTCCAGGATGACGGAGTCAGGATGGGAAGGATCTGGATTCCTGTCAAAAATATCAGTAACCACCTATACGAACACTGACACAGTGATTGTGTCAGCTTTTGTATATAGCGACTCAACATCTGCTGAAAAAATGAAGGTATGCTTCGGGACATATATGTTTTTAAGTTTATGTACTGAATCAGATGTGTCCTTGATATAACTGTCATGTTTCTTTGAAAGTGGGTTGAGGAACCACGTGCACTCAGGTTAGGTTAACTGACAACTCTAAACTGTATGCATACCACACGTTTTTCTATCACGGTATCAAAATAACAAATTTCAATGGCACCTCGAGCCTTCACACACACACACACACATGCTCTCCCAGTTCTCGTTCGACTTGCACAAAACTAAGAATATTGAACCACAACATAACAAGCGCTTGGCAAATAAACAGGCCTGACATTCAAAATGTAAAGGTGCCCTCTACCAGGATCCTCTTCACCAGCGTGCACGGTGAAACAAAGACTTCAAAAATCTGCACAGTTACCCTGGGTGGTAATAATTAATTAGACACGTAGCCTACGGCAAAGCACAACAAAAACAACCGCTAGATTTCATCATTTTCTATCATCAGTATTCAAGGACACACATGCTCAAACTGACAGACAAAGGAGAAGGGCAGATTGCAGAGAGAGATTGCTGAACACTAGCCAGAGCTTTGTGGGTGTTGGCAGGGGATACAGGAAGTGGAGCTGGCTTTAGTGGAGGTCAAGCGCAAACACAGGGAAAGCAGGGAGTGGGAGATAATCTTTGTATGAAGTGTGGGGAAGGTTTCCAACCATCTTACAAATCTTTACTAAAAAAGTTAGCTTTTATATTGAGGTAAAAAGTTGGAGAAGGCCTGGGCAGACGTCAAGTGTAAACAGTGGAGTTTAGTCTATGTTGTGTCCCTCGATGAAGGTAACTCCTAAACCACAAGGATTTGATACAAACAATACAATGTAAGAGTAAAATAACTACCATCTGATAGCACAGTGGTGAAATGGTTATATACAGGAAATACAGGATATTTTTTAATATAATTCTGAGTAGGTTCTATCTATATTTGGCTCTATACAGTATTAGAAATCATGAAAAGGAGTTTGACATTACCTTTCTATACGACCTCTCGGGCAGCTTTATAATACTTCGTCACTGATTCCTCCCTCATGACCTGTACTCTCTCCCTGCCGCCTTTTTTTTTTCCTACTTGGCAGAATTTTATCATGACCGCATTCCTCTTCATCTCTAATTCCACCGCAGCTTCCTCATGCTTATCCCTCATTGTCTCTGATCCTTCTTCTGTCCCTCTGTCTTGTCTTCTGCGGTGCTGGTATTACTGCAGCAGGACCTGGGAGAGTTAGTGGCTGATTAGGCGGCAAAACCAAGTAAAGCCTGGTTAATGGCTCTATTTTTCTCAATACACACTTCATCTGGAGGCCTGCACACACACACACACAGTATATACCGCATTTCCAAAAGTATGTGCGCGTACAAAAGTTAACACCCACAACTCTTTTCGAATGATTTTCTGCAAGAGTGTGGCTGCAGGGACAAGAGCAACATTAGCAGGGTGATGTTAGTTTATGTAGAAGTGAGACTGTGAAATGAAACTAGGTTGAAAATCCTTAAAGTTTGAAGTCTCATGTGACGCCAAAACACAACAAGTGGTTCACATAGCTCAGTACTGCTGGAATAATTTACACATTGGAGGATTCTTCACCTGCCAATTTATACTCAGTGACCACTTTATTAGGTACATCTGAGCAATGTGCTGCAATTCAACACAGTAGGCCTGCTATAAATGATGGATTACCTTTACAAAGTCTACAATGTTCTGTCTTAGTGGAAATGTGTGCTCACTCAATAAAAAATGTCCAGTGGTAACCTTGATGTAAAATGGTCACATCTAATGACAGCAAACGGGTTCAGCTTGTTTGGTCACTGCTGATCCTGATGCATTAAACCTTGTAAGTTATGCACGTGGTGCTTTGGGAGTGTTACAAGGTGCTGTGTTCATTCCATCGCTGAGGGGTGATAGCATTACAGCCAAGGACCCAGCAGGGACCCAGCTGGGTCTGCCATGGATCTGCACGGGACCTGTCATGGACCAGCCAGCAATTCTAGATGGCTGCATCTGAAGATTCAATGATATGTCAAATTCTTGGGCAAAAAAACAAAAACAAAACAAAAGTACTGAATGTTGACAAGGAGTCCACTTAAGGTATTTCCTTTAACTCATACACACATAAAAGTACACACACACGCAAATGCGATTCGTTAGCTCTACCCCTGGTAAACCATACATAAATGCAGAATGATGCAATAATATTAAGACATTAAGACGACATCATGGGTTGTGGTTAGCATTACTGGACTTCGGCATAGTTTAAAAAGGTTGCGTGATTAATCACTGATTTAACGCACCACCTGGTGAGCATGAAAAGTGATCTGGATCAAACACACCTGTTGACCAACAGATGGATGCTGGGTCTTGCTTAAATACTAAAATGGATTTTCCAGCAGTGATATGTGCATTCACTCAGTAACTTTTACCTTCACTGAGGCGTGCTGTTTCTGACGTTACCCCTGAAATGTTGCCATGCTCTTAGCTCTCAGTTTTAAAAAACTTGAGGGAGCGCAGTGGGACGGAGAGGCTGTGTGGACTGGTTGTGGGGTTCAGACTCTCTACTTGTTCATTCCTAGTGCATAATACAAAGTTAATCTAGTTAGTTTTGTATATCTTTCCTGTGAAACGTCCGTGTAGCATAGGAAGAGATCAGTTGGTGGCAGCAACATTGTTGTGTTGTGAAATGCAGTGCACAAAGATCACAGCAAAGACTTCTGAAAACCAAAGACCGAAACCCTAAATCCAGGCCTGTCCACCAACACAGCCCTTGAGGATGTTTCTATTCTGGTGAGGACATGAGGTAAAGGAGCATGCTCATATGCACACATACACTGAGCCGCATGCCAGTTCCTGATACACTCCATCTCTGTGGCAGTTATTTGATTATACCCTGGGGCACCATAGGAGCGAGAGACAATCCGAGCAAGAGAGAGAGTGAGAGAAGAGGAAAAACATGAGATGAATTTGAATTTGACGGCGAGGGAGCAAAAGATGGAGAGACTGTGAGCGGGAGGTGGGAGGGCTGAGATAAAGAATAGGAGTGACAGTGTCTGGATCAATACTGTGTTGAGATATTCATTTAGACTCTGCTGGGGTTCTCAAAGTAAGCACACACTGTTTCTCTCTCCCCGTCTCTCCATTTTGCTCCCTTTTCATCCATATCTTATCCTCTCCTTTCTGCCTCCCCATCTGTCCAGATGCTTCACCACTAGGTGTCACTGAGAGAACAAAAGAGGCGGCCGTGTCCTCATTCTGCTATCGAGAGCGTCTGGATTGCCAAAGTCAACTAGTCGCAGATAAAAGCTGGGGTCCATTCACTTTTTAATTAAGGCAATGTTGTGAATGAAGGGGGTATCATTAGCAAGCCGGTGCTTGGTTCAATCTGCATTTGGAGTTGAGTGGGTGGAAAATAACTTCACCCTGTCATTGGTAACACTGTACTTGTTGTAGAATCTCATTATTTAATTTCCCTCACGTACATCTGGTAATCCATGCAGGATTAGTACAAGATGGAGGGCTCCATACACACACCTGATGTTGAGGCACTGACACAAAGTCAAAAACAACGACAAAAAAACACTTTGTTGTTGCACTAAAAATGTAAATGTTGTCTTTATTTTCTCAGTAGTGGATAAATGGTAAGTAAATGGTAAATGTTGGAAGACTATATTTTGCAGATGTGATAATGTAGCTGGCCTTAAAACTGCAAAAACTGTAGCAGTCAGAGTCAAGGTTTTTAGGTTTAGGTTTACAGATCATATGAATAAATCCTACAGGAATAGATCTGAGCAAGTCTGTAATCAAAACTTCTTGTATCTGCATAGTTGTAACATCAACCTGTGTAACCTATTATAGTAACCGCATCTCAAAAAATTCAAAATTTTCTCTAGTAAAACATGACCATACCTTTAATGTAACATTGTAACTGTGTGTGGTTCTATTGTAATAGAAATCCAATATGGGACAGCCAATAGTTCAAATGCTGCTAAATCACACTAAATGTGTCCACACTTCAAAAGGAAATGATCAAAAAACTCCCTCTGCAGAGGAAGTGGGCTTGCCTTTTTCCATTTGCAAATGAGTCTCTACATTAACAGCTGCATGCAAAAGCAACTCAATTTTCACGCTTGCTTTGCATGTGAATGGATTACTTATGTAGAGTGGTCCTCAAGTTTCAGCTAACAGACCATGAAAAAGGCACGATGGTGAGTGGAGTGCAGGTTTGAGCATCACCATGATTGTAGAGCTGCTGGCCATTTCAAAGGAAACTGTCTGTGGGGTGCACAATGAATGGACCCAGAAACAAGACAGCTCATCAGAATATTTGCTTTGTCTGCAATGAGCCTGTGAATATTCTTATTCATCCAGGACATAGTTACCCCAAGGAAATTGAATCAAACGCAACTGGACTTGGTTATATGTCTACAACAGTTGTGGATAGATACATGTGGGCTATGTGCTAAGGTCTCAACAAATGCTATATCACCACCACTACAACTATTTCTGAACACAAAATTGCTATTTTGTACAAAAGTCCACGGAGTGTGGGCTAATAAAATCACCAAACATTTACTGCTTTGCTAAAGCTTGTGATGTCTGATAAATGCCACTGCACCACCACAGTGGTACACCCTGGGTTCCCATCAGGCACACTTACACTTCTACATACTATTGGTAGATTGGTAAGGGCATATTGGTTTTGGGGGACAACCACATGAAACAAACTGGATCTTTGTTGTGAAAAATATGAATCATACGACTAGTGACAAAGTGTGAACTCTCTTGAAGGTAAAGTAGGTTGATTAGGTGACATTAAGATTTTTTTTTATAAATTGTGATATATTTTGTCAGCATGTTAAGGAATTAGCTCAGTGTTAACCTTTAAAAACATTTCTCAAAAGGCTTAACTAGTTCCACTGCAGTGAATCTGTGAAAAGGACACAGACACACAGGAAAAAATATTGCATTTCAATGTGATTCACTGTTAACTGGGAACAACAGTGTTCCATGTCCTTTGAGTCTGTAACATACAATTTGAACAATCATACGCATTAAAATTGGCCTTACTGGGTGACATTAATCACAGGTTTCCTGATGTCCTGACAGTTAAATGGAGGAGACACTTGACGTCTTCAAAGTTTGACAGCTTGGAATATCTGAGTATTTCTTTTCCTCCACTCTTGGGGCCATTAAAGAGCATATTTACTTATTTTTCTGCTGAAAAGGATGCTATACTACTTTTCTCACACCCGTGCAATGTCCAGTACAACCACTGTTTCTGTTTCTGTTCTTCACCGCATCTGTGTTTAGGTAGTTTGCCAAATTTCTATCTAACATGGTGGATACAGGTTCATCTACAAATGCCCCATACAGCCACAATTTGCTGGTTTGAACTGGTTTGGACTCTACTGGGGCAGCCATCAAGAGGTTTACCTGAAGTCATTATTTATAAAGTGGTCCTTGATGGAAATTAAATAGTACATTTTCCTCTCAGAGTTTCACAGTAGATAATAATGGTAGGTTAGCTGAATTTCGTACACAACCAAGGGTTCAGGGTAACAAACGCTGCTTTTACATCTACCGAACATCAACACAGTAGCAGCTCACACAGTGTCACCTAGGTTAGTTTTAACTGAACTCTTCTTTCAGCTGAAATATCAAGCTAACACAAACAGCTGCCTCCTCCTCACAAATGAAAAACTGCCTTGACCAAAGTGTTTGTCAGATGGGCAAACACCAGTGGAAACCCATCCTCCACACCGCTCCAACGTCCGGAGAGTTTTATCCTTCACACAAATTCTTCTGTCAATTTCCAAACCTGCAGACAGGTACAACTCTACAAATGTTTTTTTTTGAGTCAAGACTATCTGAAAATGTGCACCAATTTATCTCCATTTGTGTTTATGGCAATCTTTTTCTCTCTCTTCATTTTGCTTTATAGACAGAAACTTTCCCTGGTTGGAACTCATTTCTATGCAAGAAGAGATAACATCGACATGTACCTGTGTAAATATAAGCAAGCAAAGTGCAAATATGTGTGAGGAGAGTGGGGCTGAACATACTCTCCTCTGGCTCACAGAAAGACTACAGCAATGCTACACACTGATGTAAGTTGGCTTAAATTAATGTACAGCATTTCAGTTTCTGTTTACTTTTACAATTTTGTACAATTGCAGAATCTCTGTTGTTATCTTTGAGTTGTTCATGTACAGAATGGTCTGGCTACACTTTAAAAGTCAGAAAGCACAACACAGGAGAAAGTACTTTTTGAGGGGTTATTTACACCATTTTCACAGAATACCTTTTCAGGTTTAAATCATTTCCCAATTGGGTCCCAGGCAGAGGAACATGAGACTACACAAACTAATGAAAAACCTTTCAATTCAGGTTTCAGACAAATTCAGTGAAGGCTGACCACAGATAAAAAATATATGTCTGACCAAAAATTCTTTCTTTCAATTATTTTTCAGGAGCTATCCCACTTGCCATCTCTAATGCCTAAAAATGTTGACTTTTTTGCTGTGGATTCTTAACTGAGAATGCTGAGCTTTGAATCAAATAATACGCACTGTACAAGTCTGGCTAGCTTTCATAAGGAATGGGTGACTTTAACCGTGTACCACTGTGTAAATATGTCTTGTTAATAAAAAGGCTTGATTTGTCTTACAAGTGGATGGATATGTTATTGTTTACTGACTGCCAATCCCAACTGGCACTCAACCATTTTATTGGTGCTACAGTATGCCAAACCACATCATCATTAAACTCAGATGCAGGTGTACCTCGAGAGGAGGATCAGTCAGTGGACAGCTGCCAAATAAGCCAAAATGAGTACAGCAGACCATGTGTTGTACAGCCTGTTTTCAGCTCAGTACAATTTTTTAACCACACTTTAGTGTATGTGCTACAAAGTTTGTTGGCCAAGTCGAAACACAACACAATATTCTATGGAGATGTTATCAATTCACTGTCTATCCCTAACCCAGAATGAGAGAGAATGAATGAAATGAGAATGGAAATTTTTGTGGTGCCATTGTACTTTTGCCCTCAGAATGGCAGATGTTTTTTCAGGTAGACTGTACCTATTTATTTATGTGCAGCAGAAAGTGAGGCTACATAACATGAGATGTGTCAAAGGTGGTGTCAACAGCACATTCGCTCAGAAAGTAAAACCACCATTGTACAAAACACAAATGGATCACCAAGGTATTTGCATGAGAGCATGATTTCCAGGTATCTTCTGTTTAGCAAACTTGCAGAGAGTATCATGAGGGCTCATTATTTTCACAATTATTGTATAAAATATAGGAGTTCATTAGTGGTCATACATCACATTTAAAATAACCTCTAAGGATAGTAATGCAAACCAACAATGACAGGACCATGCATTTGATCCATTGATTATTTATATTATTATTTTTACATACATACACTGCAACATACAGAGCCCCTGAGATGACATGGTAGAAAAAAATGCAAATTGTGGCCACAAAATAGCTATAATGTGTGCACGAAATACTTTTTTGTTCCCACGAAATAATAATTGCGTGGCCACAAATTAGTATTTCGTTAGCACGTTATACCTAATTCGTGGCCACAAAACACTCATTTGTACCCATGAATTAGGTATAACGTGCGAACGAAATACTAATTTGTGGCCATGAAATAGCCATGGCTGCGGCGCATGGACACACAGCAGCTAGGTGCTCCCGGCTTCTCTTATGTGTTTTTGGTGATCTTTCGGTCTCCGGAAGCAGCAGGTGTGTATGGTGGGGCTGGACTGTTGGAGACTGGGGAGATTGCACATCTGCAAGCCTTTCTGGCACTGGAGTTTGTGCCTCCGGAGATTCAGCGGACCCCAAGGCTTACCCGATCCGACACGGCATGTTTGTGTACATTTCTTTAACATATTTTTATTTCATGCGCACATTATACCTATTTCATGGCCATCTTGCAACAGGAAATGCAGCAGCCTTTGACAATGACATACAAAATTAAGATTTCCACTCAGCTTGTTCATAAAAATGAAAAAACAAACGATCAAAATAAAAAAACATTAATGAGCTTTATGTGCTGACTTTAAGTGTGTCATTCTCTTAAACTTGCCGTAACTGATTTTTTTTTTAGCTCAAGTGAGCTCAACAAGCCATAAACAAAATACTCACATATTATCACTTTCAAAGTGATATGGCTGAACTGTTGGCAAACAGATCCCTTTTTATACTACATCTTTCTGTAAAATGTCTCAATGCATATAGTGTCTTAATCGCAAGACTTTAAATACTAAATTTAATGGGTCCTTATGAATAGTTGTAGTAGTTTCTGTTACGCTAGGAAGCATCCCTTGGCATATACATTAGAGAAGATTTAAGAATTGTGTCAGTGATTTTATGGGTTTCGGACACATCTCCTTATGTCTGTTTTCTATCCTAGAAATGCTCGTGTACTGACTTTGTATGTATGGCAATGTGGTGTCTTTGCACATTCCCTTCAAATGAATCCCAGCCCTTACAGTATCCTCCAGCGTACTAAATTAGATGCATGTTGGCCTGTCAGTCTGTGTTAGGGCTGCGTGACAAGACAACACATGCAGACGGCAGTGGCACTGGGGCATTTTGCATGCATTCAGTCATGTATGATCCTATTACATTCATTGTTCTAGCTGTGAAGGGGGAACGCAGAACAGTTGAAGGACACTCAGTAAAACCTGCTCTTGCACCCCGTACCTGACCACACAATACCAAAACACACACACATTCACAAAAAGACACAATTAAACAGGCATGCGTAGACATGTAATAAATACACTTTAATACGCTGTGACTTTAACACATTTGCTGACCCAGAAATATGTAATCAGACATGCATGAGAACACATATGGAAACTTATAAATGGCTGCTCATGCACACACACACACACACACACACACACACACACACACATACACACACACACACCCACATGATTTGCTAAGCTAACTGACCCAGCAAGAAGGGCTGTGCAGAGACAAGGGTCTTCAGAGATCCATGCTATACCTGCCAGCCTCCCTCCAAGTCAGAGATTAGCTACAGGGTTATGAACCTGAACTTCAAATGGCCTCATAACCTCTGTCTGTTCTCTCCTATTTAAAGACATATGACATGAGAATATGGTTATGTAAGGCAACAACAACAACAACAATGCTAATAATAATATTAATGCTAATAATAATAATGCTAATAATAATAATAATAATAATGATAATACAACTACTACTACTAGTACCACCACTGCTAACAATAATAATAATTTGAATTAATCTAGCTTCAGAGGAGCATTAGATAGTTGGATTGAATGGACAGCCTGACCGTCTAAATCTTTATTCAGAGGCTTTTTCCACCTAGACAAGCGAACAAAGGAAAAAATTCCAAACAAAAAGTACTGAGTCTGAAAGTTCGTCAATCAAGAAATACAAAAAATTAATTTCTGCAAGCTCAGTTCTGCAGTGAAACCTGTTTTAACTTGTACCTTTTCGCACAACTGTCAACTGTATTTTCTTTGTCAAGTCAAACTTTAAAAAACTTGAAAAGCCCCGTGGTGGCTAAACTAACGTGTGTAAGAGTGACGAGTGCCCCTCAGCTCTTGTGGGTGAATCCTGTTTCTTTACCACCAACAACTGTCATCAGTGGAATAGCAAAGATTATTAGTAACAATGGCTGAAATGAGTATTGTGTCATGTCCGTGGGTAAATTATAGAAAACAACTGGTACCCAACTATTGCTCCACAGTGCTTTTACTCCTTTATACCTGTATCTGAATATCTTACCTTGATACCAAGAATAACTGAAATGAACAATTGCCCATGTACTTACAGGGATTAAACAGCTCACTATGATTGGGTGTTTGACTTCCTGAATGAGCCTGGGTGTGGAGAGGTGGGTGGATATACATCATCCATCGTAGTCCCTAACACTGGAGGCTGTATTTGGAGTCCCCTCTTGGCTCCCTGCACACACAAGGTGGTGTGCCTGCTTTTGAATCAAACACCACTGTCCAGTTCATTGTGTACTGTTAAAGAGCCCTCCACATTAGGAATTGACAGATGATAATCCTTTAAAATACACAAGTTGTACTGGCAAGCACTGGTTCATAAGGCACAGGTGTGCAGAAGCAATAGTATAAAAGATAATTTGTATAACTCATCGAAAGGGGACGGAGAAGAAGACCAATACATATCTAAGACAAAAAGAAAACGAACAGACAAATTTTTTTTATTTGTGATGTAACATGGCGTTGCTATATGATACCATTTATAACATTCTTTGAATGACAAGTAGTTATGGGTATTACCCTGACAATGTCTCAAAACAGTGCTAATTAAAGTTCTTTTCATTGAGGCAGCACTCAGAAAGCAATTTAATTTAGACTGAAAATGTTTTTAGGCTATACTGTATTCCAGTAAGAGCTACAGTGAATTTCTCATAAGTGCATTAGCAGCTCTTTGAGGCTGGATAAACTGTCTTAACCCTCTCACTGAAAGGATTTATTAAGTCAGTAGAATTAATAGTAGTATCATAGGGAGGTCACAGTAAGATAACACTGACTAAAACATCTGCATTTTAATGAAGGAACAATATCCCCAGATTCTTTTAATATGTGGGTAAATATTCATTTTAAGGACTCCTGGATGACAGATGACAGGGAAAAACACCCTATTTTGAAGGCTTACAGAAAATGTGCATTGATATTAATTGAGAGGAAGTCTCAGTGTCATATTCAACCATGCAAACACAACAAGAGTAAAGTGATTGGTCTGTGGGCATGTGCAAGCATTTCCTGTTATTTCGATTCATGTATGTCTAGCAGTGGAAACTGTAGAGAGGCTGTGTGAAGTGGAATAAAAATCAGAGGGTGTGGTGATTAATAAATACACTCTCAGCCAGTCATACTACTGCTCTCATAGCTCTGAAACAGTTGGGAAAAATCACTCGTGAAGTATTGAGTGGAAGCTGCAGATTAGATTGACACATGCACGCAGGACCAGGACCAGGACCAGGACCAGGACCAGGACCAGGACCAGGATCTGATCTGCACTCAGAGGCAGATGGTGTGGGTTTTCTCAAACGGCTGATTAGTACCATCACAATACAAACTAATTGTGCTGGCGAAGCGGTTTATATGATTCTGTCAATCAGACACTACTGCTGTTTTAATCCTATTCTCTCTCAAATCATGAATGGTCACATCATATCCTTACTAACGTGTCAGCAGCATTTGCAGTGCAATGCATTGAAGGACACCAAAAGATGCTGCAAATAGACAGCTGAAGAGAGGGCTGTGATGCAGAGGAATAATGAGCCTTTATAATTGGACATCTCCTTCATAGCATTGCATTATGTCTGTACAGATACTGCAAGTATTCAGTGTTTTTGGTCATAGAAATCTCCAAAATACGATTGGAGGGACTTTGCATGAGAAACAAATGCAGCTCTGAGGCATGTATTACGACAAAAAATCCTCGACCCTATTTCCACCAAACACCAACTACTCATTTGAATAAACCTCCCACATGTTTGTTCCTCTCATCCCAGCTGTGCACTGTGCACTCAGTTCAGGGCATCAAAACAACACACAGACAGGAGAAGTGAAGTCAAGGTCAGAAAAATACCAACTGCGTTTGTTATACTATCACAAAAATAGTGCCCCCATGGCCATCTCTGAAGACAGAAAGGCAGTCAAGAAACCAGGACTGTAGGACTCCTGTAATCTATTGTTACCATGCATGTTTTAGACATGTTTTGTAAAACACTGTTGATTTGCCTGGAAGCTCCAATGTTCCAGACAAAGTATTAATGTTTAAAGATTAAATTAAATTCTATTGATTAGATTACAAATGATGATACTTTAATGCTCAACATTAAACCTGGAAGAGAAAAGAATAGAAGAGGAAATCAATTTTAATATAAAGTTGAAACAGCAGCAATACCAATGGCAGCAATATGTACAATAGCAGTATATAGACTGAATGTCAATGGATGTCAATTCTATTTCATTCTTCCTAACTATCTGAGGCAGAGCTTAACACCTGATTTCAAGAATTTACTGTCATATGCTCAACAATTTACATCAAGCCATGACATTTTTCAACTCTAAATGCTAAATGCTAAAAAAAGTTAACAGGAACATGCATGTGAAAAACAGATTAATGAAATAAAAAATAAATAATAGTACTAGAGTTATAAAGTAATTATAGACCTAAAATATAAATAATACAAGTAATGTGTATATATATATATATATATATATATATATATATATATATATATATATATATATATATATATATATATATACACATAT
>JAOXYL010000105.1:2513922-2528915 GCA_028564955.1 Terapon puta | reverse complement strand
ATATATATATATATATATATATATATATATATATATATATATATATATATATATATATATATATATATATATACACTACTACTCTAGAAATTAGAATATCCTAAAAAAGTGCCTGCATTTCTGTAACTCAACTTTAAAGGTGAAATATAAATATTATGTATTATGTGTAAATTGTATGTGAATCAACATATTTCAGGCTTTTCTTTGTTTTGATATTGCTGATTAGGACTTACAGCTTCAGAAATCTTGCATCTGCACTGAGGATTTGATTGGGGCCACTTTTGCATGAATGGCTGTCTTAATCTTGCGTGGCATGGATGCTACCAGCTTGGTTCATATCTCAGGTGTTATGGAAGACCAACATACTTTGATTGCAGCCTTGAGGTCTTATTTACTGTTCTGCTGGTCTCTTCCCGTTCAGCTTTCTCTTGACAATGCCCCACAGATGCAAAACTTGCTCTCATCAGAAATGACGACTTGTACACCATTTTCTTCCACTTAACTGTCCATTAATGTGCTTTGAGATGGCACTCTGAGAACACCCAGCTTCTTTTGCTTTCACTTTTTGTGTGCAGGGAGTCAGTGATGGTTTTCTGCACAGTCTGCACAGTCTTCCCCATGATTGTGAATTCTTCTAAACCAAACTAGACACAGACTTTTTCAGCGTGTGACACTTTGAGCCCACAGTTTTTGGGTTTGAGGTTTTAATAAGCTGTAAATCATAATCAGCTAAATTACAACAAAAAATGCTTGAGATATCTCACTTTGCATGTAATGTGTCTATAAAATGTATTGGTTTCACCTTTTATGTTGAATTGCCTGAATAAAACAACTTTTACATGATATTATAATTTTAGTAGTACTATATAGTATTTAATAAAAAAAATCACGTGACCTGGGATTAGATTGGCAGCCATATGAGCCCATGTCGTGCCCCATGCCCTTTTATCTTCTTGAAGGTAATCCACGAATGTAGATTGGAAGAATAGGCATAAAAAAGCAAGCAGTCAGCCACTCTTTGCAGGTAGCTCTGGAACTCCATGGCTGGAGTTACTGTTCTCCAAGGATTAGTCAAGTATTGCTGAATTAACTTTATTCTGACAGGCCGGTGTATGTCCCAGTATACTTGACACCAAATCATATGGATAAGGTGAGCTAAGGCAGGGTCTTCTCCGGTCTGAATCTTGGCTAATCAGGTAAGTTAATCTTTTAGGAGGAAACTGGTTTCGGGCCACCTTAAGTGTTTGCCTTTGCACTGGCAAGGCTTGCATTGGATTTGCCGATACCCTTTGTTTGTCAGTCCTTTATTTTCCTGGGCATCTTGCTCCCAAAGGGCATTAGCTGGCCACTGCGCGCTTCTCTCAGCAGAATGTCAGCTGCTGGGAAAGTTGCACTACAGATCCTTGGGTGGTGGCCACGCTTTCCCAAGAGTATAATCTTCAATTACAACGCTGGCCCTCATTGTTCAGGGGGATCAGACTGACTACAGTCAGTGATCCCACAAAGTATCAGGCACTCAACCAGAAAATATCAGACACAGCAATGTGGTTCTGCAGTTTATTTCTTAATTCCCAAAAAAACACTGTGAATTTTGCACTAAACTGGACTCAACAAATTTTGCAGCAGATATGCACCAGCTCATGACACGGGTAAGTTGGTTTATAACCAAATGCATATTTCCACATTTCTAGAGCACTCATATTAGTTCAAGGTGCCTTCATTTGGTCTATCTCCAAACCAAATGCTAGCCTCCCAAACTCCACTGCACATGCTCCGGCTTCTCTGGGAATTTTGGAGGGACAAGTAGTTGAGGTAGAGCCTCTTTCTGAGGCTGCTGGGTATGCTGACATCGCTAACATCAGTGGTGCCATTAGGCCTCCTCTACTTGCAGCCATTCAAAGTTTGGATCAGTTGCCTTCACTTGGATCCAACATTACACAGATCCAAATGCTGCGGGTACGCAGATCCACTTGTAACTCTCATTTTATCTGTATTAGATATAAACGAAATGAAAGATGGAAGAGCTTGACTCACAAAATGTTTCAGCAAAATGAAACATGAAGAGGGATGTCTTTAAAATGCATATAGAAATGATCCTCTTTCACTTCCATCCCCTCATCCACAGATTCCAGAGGGTCTGAGAGTTTGGCTTGGGACGAATTCTGGCACCGTCTGTTCCTGAGGAGGTAATTGATACCGATACTAAACCCTCTAATCCAGTTGATTGGACTGAACATCTGTTGAGGGTGTGTATGAGTGTGTGTGTGTGTGTGTTTGAGCGAACTGGGTGCTGCTGAGGTAGGAGAAAGCGAGAGAGAAGGATGGAGGGAAGCTTTCATTTCCCATTAAAGTGGTGTGGGTGACGCACAAAGAAGGGGAGAAAGAGAGGACAACAGCAAGAGAGGAGTGATGAAGATTAATAACTACGGGATGCAGTGAAGGGTAAATCCTTAAATCAGTTTACCTACTTTTTTATTTTCAGAATAGAATTTACTTGCCTTACTAGGCTGACATTCATCTTTATTATATGGAATTTATGGCATATATAGGATATGATGCTGTATTTTAAAGAGAGTGGGAATACAGTAAATGGATGTTTTTTTTGTTTTGTTTTTTTTAAATCTACTTGACTTTTGTATAAATGTGTGGCTGTGACAGCTCAAATCTTTTTTTTTTCAACAGAGTTGTATCCTGGTGGCTAAGAAAGCAAAAATGCTACCAAGATGAAGAGAGAACAGAAGTTAGGACAGGAGAGTGGAAATTATGAGATAATATAATATACAATATGAGATTGTGAAAGAAGAGAGAATGAGGTATGTGGGAGAAATGAATGGTACCTACAAGATTATTAGATTATTTTTCATGGAGCAGGATTATAGTATGTTAAATACAAAACGCATAAAAATCATCATACTGTTATAGATAGATTAAAAATAGAAAGAAAAAGAAACAGGAGTAAATGTGAGCCAATGTCTCTCTAGTTTTAACATGTCATCTGTATTTGGATATGTTATTTGGATCAGATCACATGACCTCTTGCATTCATATTTGGTATGAATATAATTGTTTGTTATCTCTCCACCACACCTGAATCAAATCAACCAATCAGAGCAAAGCATCTGATGGAGCTTCGGTTACTGCTCGACTGCAATTGCTCCTTCTCGGACTGAACATAAATGTGGGTAAAAAAACAACTAAGAAAACAGTTTAAAAGAAAAATAAATAGGGGCAGGAAGAGGCTTTGGAGGACAGTTGGAGCACAACATGGGGAGAGGGAGCAAGCTGGGAGGTATGCTTTTTTCAAACTCACACCTCTAAATCTCACCAACCAACTATATTTGAAGGTTTTCCATTCAGACATGACAGACAAAATAAGACAATATTCCAAACTACAGTTAGCATGTAAGTAATGGAGCCTGCAGGTCAATACTTAATACTTAGAAACGTAAGTATTGTAATGTATTTGCAATTTAGGCCAACTGAAGTTTCCTTGTGTCTTTGGTTATCATTCCTGTTGTTAGAGATGGCATTGTCCTCAACAGGTCAGCCTTTTGGGAACATGGCAGCTTGCCTAAAATTCAGTCTGAAACAGCAACAGTCAGCAAACTTCTTTAAAAGACAAAGCCAAGGTTAACAATAAAACTGTCTATTATAAACATTCACAGCATACAGGCAGTTCAGTTTTGGCGTACAGTAGCTGCCATAGCTGAGCACAGTGCAATGAGTTTGACCTCCAAATATAGTGGTGAATAATCTGATGATGATTTAATTTGTGACAAGTGTTCATTTGGTTTGTTGTCCTTTCACATTCACATTCCTGGCTTGATGGAAACAGTGACTACAGCAACAACAATAAGATCCGTCTTGTAATGAACTCCCTCTTCCTTATTAGGATATATTATTAAACCAAGATGAGCCCACAGTTTAACTTTGGTGTATGTGTGGAGATGCACAGCATAGGTAAGTGGATAAGGAAAGAAGATTTAGAAGAAGAAAGGATTTACCTTGTCTTCAACCTTTCTGAGCTTCTGCTTATCACTTTTATGGTAAGAATTTTGTGAATCAAAACTATATTGGATTTCAGATAAGACAAATCCAGTTGTCAGCTGAGCTGTTAAGTAACTGTACATCGTAAGTTTAAGCCTTTAACAGGCTGTTCTCAAAGTATAGTGGGAATGATGAAACATCTGGTAACAGCTTTTTTTAAGCAGTCAGTCACACAGGCTCACAGATGAGGCCGATTCAGTGTAAAACTTTGTTTGGCAGGGTTCTGACGTGCATCAGGCTCACAGGGGGAGACGCGACAGCCACGTCTCCAACAGTGATGTTTCAAGGAGAAATAATTTGACGTATTTGACGTGTGTGTGGAATGTCAAACATCAAACAAGCCATCGCACCTCAAACCACCAGGGTGGAAAGATGTTTGATCAGGAGTGATGTTCTGTGCCTGATATCAGAGAGTTCACAACAGTAGCAGTATTATAGTATTACAGCATACAGTATTACAGTATATTTTTGATTATATATTTTAGTGTACAGAATTGTGTATGCTGATTCATTCCATGAAAATGCACGGAGAAAGGTGTAGGCACATTTTTCACCTATCAGCAACGAGGACTAAATATATCAGATGTACGTACATATCCAATTTTGTAGTGAGGCTGACAATATCCTACATTTCTTTAATACTGTCAACAAATTCCTGAAAAAAAAAAAAAAAACAATAAAAGAAAATACCTTATTTTTCACACTATAAGTCGCACTTTTTTCATGGTTTGGCTGGTCCTGTGACTTATACTCAGTTGTGACTATATTAAAATGTATACGGTAATTTCAGCGAGGGCGCTCAGAAGTGACACCGAGGATGAAGAATTCGATGGATTTAGTGATTTGGAGTGAGCTCGAGAGTTTGGTAACCTATGTTGTTTATGCTATAGTTATCTTAATATCTGTTAATGTGTTACATTAACATACAGACACCCATTCACCCTGTTGTTCTCTAATCTGTTGTTATTACTAGAACTTACCGTTCAAGATGAAATGTCTGTTCTTGGTCCCTGATTTTATAAAATAAATTTCCACAATAAATGCAACTTATAGTCCAGTGCGACTTATATATGTTTTTTTCTTCTTCATTCTGCATTTTTTGGCTGGTGCGATTTATACTCCAGAGCGACTTATAGTCTGGAAAAGTCCAGTAATTGGTTCAATATTGCCTGTGTATCCTGATCTATGTTCTTTGTCTGTGCCATCCAAAAAGAGCATTAAAACACACGAATAAGCCGCATTGACTCAGACCCATGTCCTGCTGCCGTAAATAAATCCCCTGCTGCTGCGGGAACACCAAACGTGGATTATTCTGCTATTTAAAACCCTCTCCTGTTGGAGTCACATGTACTAAAAACCATAGAGTCAAGCTCTTTTAGGGATTTTGTGAATGAAACAATATATTTGTGAGCTACTTTAAAACTTTTTTGTTGTTGTTTTTGTAAACAAACATGAAAGATTGTACTTAGAGCTGAGGCCAAAGGCAGAGCAGGGAAGTCAGAAAGCATCTGGAGATGGACACAGTGTTAGTTTTGGGAGCATGTGTAAATATCGAACAACACCCAAATTATCCTTAAATCTCTGTTTGACTATATGATATATCTGAGTAGATACAAATCAAAGAATACGTTAAGACTACAAAGGCTTGTTTTTTCTGTTAACACTTATCCCACATTATGCATAGCAGGAATTAAGAAGGTACAGCATGGAGCCGCTATCAGCAACTTGAATGAATACTAATATTACTAATAATTGAAGGGGACAAAAATAAAATATTTCTCACTTGAATATGTGTGTAAACACAATTCTCTGTGGCCTCCCCTTGTTAATGGTTGCATTGTTAATAGTTGAGTGAAACACTGATGTCACATTAGGAAAATATATATAAAGAGAAAAATAAATGGCAGCGTGTTTTGACTAATCAACAGCTCTTTAATTTCTTCCTTTTACAAAAGAGAGCACATATTCCAAGTGCAGTCGTGTGTCACCAGTACTGATTTCATTATAATGTAGGCCCTACCCCTCACAGCAATACACAGAATTAAACCATACATAATGCATGTTCCAAAGATCAATCACTGTATACATCCACACAGACAGATCTGTCTGCTGTACTAAAAAACACCAGCAACCTGTTGAATATAAAAGATAGGAAATTATCCCGATACAGTATGTGTGTGTGTGTGTGTGTGTGTGTGTGTGTGTGTAAAGTAAAAAGTGCAGTGTAGAGGACTTTGGTCACTGAGGCTCTTGGCAGAGGTACGTGGTCATTTTTGCTAATGTTTCAGATTTAATATGATAATGATTTATCATCTTCCTCCTCACCACCTTCTTCCTTCTCCTCGCTCTCGCCCTGTTTTTTCCAGCCTCTCTGCAGATTTCCTTCGTATACCCTCTCGGCCTCACTCATCCTCATCTTCAAAGTTGCTGATGGAATTACATCAAGTTAGATGTGTCAGATGGAGATATGCGTATGTGCACACACATACTCACATGGGTGTGTGTGCGAGTGTTCCCCAGCTTGTGTGACTGCTCCCTGGTATCATCGCCATTTGAAGCACCAAAGGGGGTTTTGGCCTGACAGCTGCTCAGAGGAGAGTCGGATGCAAATGTAATATCCCTCTATCGATTCTCATCAGCTTCAGACTTCCAGGACGGTTGGAGGCGCTGACAGATATCTACTGCCACTTAACAAGGCCCCATTTACTGTGTTTTACAGCCCAACACGCAGGATGAGGAATACAATTTGAAATGGACAAAATGCCACGGTAAATTGGTGTAATAAAACAGTGTTTCGGCTGCAAGGGGCCATAATAAATTAAGACCTGATGTGCTCCTGGAACACTGGTGTGATAAAATGACTGCCAAATTGAAACCAGCTTGTCAAATATATGTTAAATTATGTGTTTACAGATCCACCATGTGTTATAGTATATCTTACTTTCCACTCAGCCTATCCAGCAGAAAACTGGGGTAATCCTTGATCACACTATGGGCGGCACTTGACAGGGAACCTTTGCAGGACGGAAAAGTGAGATTGAGGCTACAAACAAGCAACCCCCCTTCAAAAATCCCCCCAAAACTGATATTGATAAATACATTTTTAGGCTCTGTCACACCAAAAAAGCAGCACAACAAAATTCATCTAAGAGCCTTGAGAGACTTCCATGAAATTGCTGACTGTGATTGGCAGGGTTAGTTGGATATAATAGTTATAACAGTTAATTTCTAAAATAATGTGTGTATGCTTTTAGACAATAATCACATCGATACATATTATTGCATATTTCTGTGGTTACATGCAGGTAATGATTGGGCAAAATTGAATTACATTAAAAACACCCAGGCTTGCTATTTCCTGCACTGCCGGTGAATGTTGGCATTTGTTGTACGTTTTTAAATACAGAATCATTCCGTGTGTATAATTACTAGAGCTATTTGGTTGGGGTGTCAAAATAATTACAGGTTTTTTTGAGGCAAGATGAGAGGGTAAACTGAAGCAAAGGAAAACTGGCAGGTATCACAACATGTTATAAAATGTTACTGAATGTAACCATGAACATGTTTACAAGAAATGTAGTCGCCACAACTGAATACTGCATGGCAAGAATATCCATTTAGGTGGATGAAATTAATACTTTCTTTAACATTACAGTGTACTACATTCCCCCCAAATCACACTGATGCAAAAAAAATCTGTATGTAAATGTAATTGCTTGCTGCTCTCCCTCTATTTGGGTCTTCTGTCCAGGTTGACCACAATTTTAATTGCTCTCAGGTATATTTGGATTAGATTTTGGACTATAAAAAGTGTACTAACTGTACTAACAAACAAAAACAACAACAACAAAACATTTCAACACATAGTTAGGTTAGGTATTATGAGCCTGAGGGTGGCTCAGCACAGGCAAGTAATTTTGTCGTTGCGACAGAGAAGGTGTCATGGGGCTCAGAACCACACTTGTCTTAGCAGGGCAGCAACAAGACGCGAGTTCACAACATGAGCGTCTGAGGGATGAACAGCAATTAGAAACTGCCAACCAAAGGAAATAAACGTCGACTAAACAGGTGAGACAAAACAAGGATATGCTTAAGTGGATGACGGTGCTGTCTTTTTGCCACAGAGAGTCCATTTTTGCACAATTTTCGGTCACAACGAGGGGAACAAGTCAAACAACAGAGGCAATTAGTTGTAGCTCCTTTTCCCTTTGTCACACAACAAAGGTTTTGTTATACAGCCTGTCAGACAAATGCAGCGTTTAGTGGCACGTGGGTTAAAGTCTACAATGACATAATTACTGCTGTTGCTGATGTGGCAGGGGAAACACAAAGGATAAAACCAGGGAAGCGTAACTTGTTGTTGTTACAGTGGATATATGTATTGATACCAGTCATCTGAGCTGTCTCTTATGTTGGGCTATGTTTGTATGATCGTAATTATGAAGTTTGAGGATGTCACAGTGGGCAGGAGGGAAAGAAAATGTGTCAAAATGAAGTCAAAATGAAAATCCCCCGGCTCTATTAATTCTTTGCTTTACCCGCCTGAACCTGAATGTGGCCCTGAACCACAGATCAGCAAAGATGACAGAGATATTCTTCTCACTCCTCACTGGCCTGTCTGAGGTCCTTTCCAGGTCCCTACAGCCAGTACAGCTGCTTGATGGCACATGTCAGAGACTACTCCCACACATGTCACCCACAGCATGACACTTTACTTTCAGAATTCGGTGCACAGCAGTGTAGAAAGCTGCACTGAATAACCTCTGAGAGTAGCGTCTTCCATCACAATTAACGATTATTATGATATTATGGTTATATTGCTCATCTTGCCAACTTTCTCCTCGTCACGCAACCCCGTGTGACTGGGAATTCACTGCACGCTCAGTTTCTTTTGAATTTGAAGATCGTCTTTATCTCACAAACAGACTGATCTACATCGTTGTGGTTGAAAATAACCATGCAAACTTTTGAAAAAAACAAACTTTGCAAAGTGATCGCAGGGTGTGAATAATAGCTGGACAGTGTGGGGAGTGTTACTGCACAGAGGAGGAAACTTTCAGGGAGCGGGTAGAAAAACAGATGCTAAACGAGAAAACAAATGTTCAACGAACCACACCCTTGTCACGAACACTGTGGCGGTGCTACACAACATCTGGTGGGTTTCCAACACATTACCAGCACCGCAACTCTGTTTATCGGGCATATGAGGATGAATGAATACAATTACACACACAGTAGATCACACAGTGTGGTCTGTTTGGAATATTGAACAATGCTGCAACATGGGGGGCAGGGGCGGCTCAAATGGGTGCTCCGAGTGTTTGGAGCCATATGTACCTGCCTTAATAAATTACCAAAAAGAGTTCAATACGCCTGCCCATGTCCCCTCGAGTCTTTGCCCCACTCAGTTTCTATCTCAATAAAGCTTAACATATTCTTATACATGCATTTTCTTTTAAAATGTAGAATAGCCCTCAAATAATCTTGCACAACTACACATCAATGAGTGATGTTGAGTGCACTTTAGGGGCCAAATGGAGAACCTGGAGATTCTGCAATTAAACTCATTACATGTACGCACAAACAAAGGCAGAAGGATGAATATGCATTTGGTTTGCTCCTCGTGGTTCTGTCTCGTGAATCAAAAAGCCCCTGCAGCCATCTGAAGGCAGCAGGACACATATGTTGACAAATCTGCAGCCTCTGATCTGAGAAGTGCCGCACCACCAGAGCACGGGGCCATTATGCGCTGCTGTTCGCTTTGTTTGCTGCCCTTAAATCACATGCAAACACCGGTTGCTACAGAATAACCACACACACCTCTACACGCAGTCTGGTCAGTTACAGCACGGTACCCTGCTGTTTATGTGGGAGCTCATTAGTCCCGCACACCATCACCTCCTTTCCAACATTGCTTCTGCAATTTTTTTCAACACCCCATATTTTGTTCCTGCATGATGATGCAAATACTGCTGTGTCCCATTTTCATAGTTAACAGTTTTAAATACAGTAGAATTAACATCTAAAGTGGCATCAGAAACTCCCTAAGCAAACTATTTAGCTAAACAATTCATCATTCACTATCATTTATTTTAAACGGTTTAAAGATGTTCTTTGTGTTCAACTGTATTCATGCCATTCTGCACCATCCAGGCAACATGATTTCCTGAAGAAGCACCTCTTTATTTGTTGACCGATACAATAAACACAGAAATACAGAGGAAATAACACACAAACAACAAGACAAGAAAAATAAGTCATCTAAATGCATTCAGTACAGCACAACCATTAATAAGAATGCAACTTTCACTGACACTATTCAAACAAGCACAACGTAAGCTTGCATTGCTTCTTCTACCACCTCTACGCTGAAGACATCCGACTATTCTAGCTATACTCTGATTCCCATCTCCATCACTGGTTGTTATCTTGGAGCTGCTGTCTCAGCTGTGTTCCTCTGTGGGGGATGCCCACTCCAAGATTCGTCAGTCCCAACTTGCATTGCTGAGGTAATCACATTTTTGACAGGATGGAACCTCTGAGACTGTGGTCTTCTCAACAAAAATGGCAGAAGTATCTCTTACCTGCTGATTCCTCCTGAGCACCATCAGTTGTTTTAGGATTTGGCCTCCCTTACATGGGATGGTGGCTGCCAGAGCCCCTGCATTTCCCATCAGACCTTTGCTGATAGTGCTTCTGCCTGTCCAGCATTCAACTGCACTAAGTTCATTATACCGCTATACTAGTCCCTGTTGCGGCTGCCATTCAAGACTCTGATGCCGGCCTACAGGGCAATAAAGAGAACTATTTCCTTCACTCACATCAAAACCCACAGTCTGCTGCAACTATCAAGGTCAGCCATTTCAGCTGTGTTTTGACCCTGTTGTTGTAAGAAAAAAGTTAATCTAAGTAAAGACAGAGCCATTGTTCATATTAAGCCACAGACTAAACACCTACTTTCTCCAGATGAAGAGACTGTCAACGCTGATTTAAAAAACAAACAAAAGTTCAATATTGTTAGTCGCGTTGGACAACATAGTCTGCTACTGGGAGCACCACAAGGGAAATACTAATTAAATGTAAAGCACCTAAGTAAAAGTACTCATTTTGCAATAAAATGTCCCTTATGACAAGCTGTATTTGACATTAGACAGTTGTACAGCATGTGACTACTACAGCTGGAGTTGAAACTAGTTTTAACTACAGTGTAAACAGAAACTCTTCTAGGTTGGGAACCACTGGACTAAACTATTTCAGGACTGCAAGAATATACTGGTTAAACAAAGTGATTGTATTTTATTGCGTTCATTATAATAGAGAAATAAACATAAAACGAATATACTTGTGTAATATACAAATGCTAAAAACTATTACTTCTATACAGTTCTTAAGTAAATCTACTTAGTTACCTTCCACCACTGCAGGCTCTGTGCTCTGAAAAGAGAAGGTTTCTTAGCGGGGCAGGAGAAAATCTGGAAATCAGGATGATGACTATCACACACAGCTCTACTGCCTCCTCCCCAAAAATAAGGGCTATTCACCATGACAACACAGATGATGTGTCATGGTGAGGAAACCAAAGAGCAGACCACAGTCTGTGTTCAGTGTGTGGGAGAAAGAAAGCAGGAGTGACTAATACAGTATGATATGACTTAAATATGACAGATACAATGGTTAAAAATAACTGAGGAGAAATTGGGGCTAAACATTTCACAAACTGACAGTGCCGTTGGCATTTTGAGCTCCATTTGTGGCATTTGTTTTGACCAAAATAAAACAAACTGACAAAAGCAGTTTTATCAATGATTATGGTGCCAGATGCTAAGACATCTGGCTTTCAAAAATTGCTTCATGGCCCACACAGCATACTCAAATGGTATGTTCCTGCTTAAATGATCTGCAGTAGAGGATGTTTCAAACAAACAGGCTCTTACGGTGGGCCGTGCAGGGTGGCCCCAAATGCAGATCATAGATGCAGATGGAACGATTCTGTAAAAGTTTATGTAAAATTGTCAGGTACAGGCAGGTAGACAGGCGGGAGCAAGGTCACAAAGCACTTACAGGGTGAAAACAACTGAGGCACATACAAAACCCAAAGCACAGGAGCACACAGACGCTGACAAAAACTGACGAACGACCAAAGAACAAAGGAGAGGCGCTGGTGTAAATAAGCTGCTGACTGACGGTGGTGGGGGCAGGTGAGCAGATGGGCTGATTCTACATAGCTGTGTTGGAGAAGCACATAGGCAGAGCAGCACTGGGGATACAGGAAAGGTAGAACACTGGATACACCAGAGGCACAACTTCAGTGAAACAGGTGACCAATGGAGTGACATAATTCACCCAAAAAGGCTGTCAAACTATAGAAACAGCACATCACATTTACACCACACATAATGATACAAAACTATACTGTGAAAATGTACTTTATGTCAAAAGAGGTCCCTGTAGGATAGTATTGGTGGGACAAATGCAAGCACACTGATCCAGGTAATACATTACTCACTGCTCTGCTTGCTCTATGCCTACAGGATGATTGACCTTTGTCCTCATAGCTCACCACATCATCTGAGATACATGTGGGTCCCGGTACCTAATCCTGTGTTCAGCACGCATCTGAGAGTAGAAAATCTGTCCTAACTGGCCAAAAAATCCTCGGAGTGCAGATGCATTTTTAGTCCTGCATCGCATTTTATCGACTTCAAATTGGACTGACTGAAATTACTCCACTGTCATGGTGTTATGGTTATGGTGTTAGACACCATAATTTCTGGACAATAAACCTCAACTTTTTTCACACGCTTTGAACCCTGCGGCTTAAACCATGATGTGGCTGATTTATTTTTTGAACAGCTCAAACTGTTAAAAAAATGTTAAATTGCAACACTGAAGAAGACAACTACAGTGTTTTTAGTGCACAAACCGCCAGTTAAGAGTTCAGTCAGAGCAAACCCCCCTGAATTTGCAAAAAATTACACTGTGGTGGTAGGCATTAAGAATAATTTTTACAACTTTTAATGATTAAAATACTAGACACTAAAGACATTAAAGGTGATAAAGTCATTAACCCTGTTGATATTTTGATATCAAGATTTCAAAAGGCTATAACTTAAAGGTAGTTTGTGATAAAGGTATACTGTCAATGAGAAAATTGTTCAGTATGATGAAAGTCTGTGATGTACACATAAAATCTACTGTACATCACTGTGTTCACGAGACTCTTTGATAGTATCATCATTTTGAGTATGGGACTTACGGTTTGGCAACAGAAGCCAGGAGTTCAAGAGGCCCACCTCTGCTGCACCTCTGTGAACTGTCAGAGGCATAAGAGCACGCACTCACCATGGCAACCAGTGGCTGCAGGTTTCACACACAGCTGATTGGGATGAGCTCATTAGTGCAGTTTGACTGTGTGTTTACACAGTCACATTCATCATCATTATAACCCTGTTAAATGAAATATAGTTTCATTTAACACATATCATAATTTAGGTTGTAGTTATAGGTTCTTGATTCTGGTAGTGTTTGCATCAGCAGAGAAGGTCCTGCAGGGCCTGACGGGCCACCACTGAGTGGTCCAAACCTCTGAGCATTCACATAACTCATGAGTTTAATCATTCATTTAAAACTATAAATGGTGGTTTATTGATCTCAACACTGGATGTTGCTGTAATGATGCATACATAAATTAATACGGTTAAATGGAAATTGACCAGAGGCCAGTTTAATAAAGATAATAAAACTAATCTTGAGCCTAAGGAAGGTAGTATCATCACTGTGTATACAATACTGCACAACACAACTGAGGTGCAGTGCTTTTAGTGGTCAAGCAATTTAAAACAATGACTGATGAATTTCGCTACAAGATATAAGTCACTATTTTATTTTGGTATATTTTTGCTTCTTCTACATAAGAGTTTACGTTGGACCTCCCCTTTGCCTTTGGGCTTCAGGTATTGACCACGTATGTTCAGTTCAAGTCTTCTTCCTTAATTTTCTACTTTGTACTGGCTAATACCTTGCTGAAAGTAAGTGCAAGATGATTTATAAATTATTGTTAATTGAGGCAGTAAGTGTTTTTAGTCCTATCAGCACTTTCGGTGTAATTCTTTAAAGTAATTCTGTGAAGCTTGATAAATACAGTTCCTGATTGGAGGACAACATATTATAAATTTCTCCTTGTGAGGGGAATGAAATCATTAAGTAGCTTCAGAAGATTGACAGAGTAAGGGAAAAATACATAACACCTTCAATGCTCCTTGGCATTGGGTTAGGTTGTCCAAGTGCCTGAACTCTCCTGGAGGGATGAATCCTCTGAAGATATTCTCTCATTTGGTGTTTTGATAATGGTGGTGGAGAGCTCTGTGTAACACGTCACTCCAAAATCTCCCATAGCTGTCCAATTGTCCCTCAAAAGGAACAAGTGGACTCAAACCATGCCAGGAATAAAAAGCTTTGAACATTTTCTTTTGAAAAGGTGGTTGGGTTTTTTTGGCGTTTTTTTTTTTTTTTTTTGGTTGCTTGGCAACCATGGCGGCACATGGACACGCAGAGGCTTGGTGCTCCCGGCTAGTCTTTTGTCTTTCTGCCTGCAGATGAACAACAATCCAGATGCAGCTGTGATCGTGGCCGGAGACTTTAACCACGTCGAGTTGGAGGAAGTTTTCCCCAAATTCCATCGACCCACCCCCACACTGTATATTGCTGCTGCAACTTTGGATCTTTGTGTACATCATTTTGACATATATACTTATGTTTGAAACTGGAAATCATCAATTTTAATTTCATCATGTGAAAACATGATGACAATAAAGTTTAGTGAAGCTTGAAATACTACCAGATACGGGATTATCTACAGAGCAGGTAAGTATTAATTCTGTTGGGCTTATGTTTGTGTATGGATTCAGGACCTTCCCTTTACACAGTCAAGCTTGTGTCAGACTGTT
>JAOXYL010000105.1:2472924-2487037 GCA_028564955.1 Terapon puta | reverse complement strand
GGTCGCCTCATTGATCGCCTGTGTGGCTCACCCAGGAAGCATGGGTGCATAACCGTGTGTGTGTGTGTGTGTGTGTGCTTGACTGTTATCTGCGCAACATGGGAAACAGCAGAAAGCAGTGTTCCAGTCAGTGACCAGCTGCTTGGATTTATTGAGGAATAAATGGAAATGGACAGACCTTGCACACGTACAATGGGGTAACACGCTGGCATCAAGTGATGACGAGTACCAGAAAAAAACTGCCGGACTAGGACAGAGCGGGGGTGGGAGTGAGTGGAGGCTCAGGTGAAAGACAGAGGATTCAGAGTGAGGGAGTGAAGTAGCAGCAGGTGGCAACGTGGTGGAGGCCTGTGGTGATGATGCTGAGATAAGAGGGGATTTACGATCACGAAAACAAGAATTACCCTTTAATACTGTATCCATCTCTTCCCTCTCTCTCTCTCTCTCTCTCTCTCTCTTACACATACACTGTATATACACTCTACCTAACCAAACACATCACTGCACAGAGCCATGCACCTCAGTGTACCAAAGCTACTGTCCCTGGTACCCTTAGTGAAGAAGTCCTAGACAGGATCAGGCCAAAACTACAAGACCTCATTAAAACATTAACAATACGGTGAGAAATGGTATGAAATAACATTGAAAACAGGGCCGGCCCATGGTATAGGCAGTATATGCAAATGCTAAGGGCGTAGTACATCCAGGTGGCGCCAGAGTAAACTAGTTGGTATTATTATTAAATTTACTGCGATGCAAGGGAGTGCCACCTGAAATCTTGCCTAGGGCACCAAATTGGTTAGGGCGGGGCCTGATTGAATATACAGCTGTTAGACACATGCAGAGGCTTTGGACAGACTTGTATTTACAAGAAGAGCAACAAGTATCAGTCGTCTTTTCAAACACTGAAGCAGTCAATGTTTAAGACTCCAAACAAGCAACCTGAGGTGGTCGGGTTTCTAAGGACTGCTGACTCTCAGATGCACTGGGCAGGTGGTGTGAATCTTTTCCTAACTTTACCTTAGGATAACTTAGTCTTTGAATAGGCGTTCAAGCACTGCTGAGTTAAGCTGAGGCTTGTGTAGACTTGTGTAGGCTAGTGTAGACTCTCAGGAACCAAGGGAAGTCGAGAGTGTCACAACATTATATATTTTAACTCAACTGTTCACCTAAAATCACCTCAAACAAAACTTTTTGTCACTTAGTTCTGGGGGCATATAGCCATGGGAAACTAACCTATTACTCTGGATAAATCCAGAACACATGTGGTCAAAGGTTTTCATATACTGTGACCTTAGAAGAATATAGGCAAATGTTCTTGTTGAACTGTATAAAAATAAATGAATAAATAAATAAAGTATTTACTTTTGTCTTGAGATGTGCTCCATATATTTGAAAGTTCCAAGAGGTTGAATTATGATCAATATGTTAATCCCTTGATTTTTTTTCTCTTGTACCACCAGCAAATGAAAGCACTGACTTCACTACAGGAAGAACTGTTGTTAAATTTGAGCGATAAATGCAATAAATTATAATAACTCTGATCCACTGGTGCCACCATCAGGTCAAAATCTTAATATTGGCCAAATGATTGTTAAACGAATGACATTCCACTCCAAACACACTAACCTAAGTTAGTAGACATGGTAAATGTATATATGTTAAACATCAACATGGTATTATTGTCACTGTAAATACATACCTGTTCTTATGGTAACAAAACCTTCAGAGCAGTGTTGAGCCACATCACAGCTTTACAGAAGAACACACACACTCTTAGTGGATTTATAATATATTTAGTTCTTAAAACAAGACTGCGTTGGGAAGAAAGCCCTCTGAATACATGGGAAGATATAAGTGAATCTGTCAGCATGGATAGATGCCACTTAAAGTGATTGAGAAAATATTCTTTTTAACATTTTGAAATAAAACATTTTGAATGAACCATTTATTCAACCTTCATCCTTTTTCCCTCTATTCGGCTTCTTTGTGCCTCCTCTCTCTTCCCTCTCTAGATTTAAACACAGTACCCTCACGTTTGAGTGATGGGAAGATATCATCTCTTCATCTTTTTTCCTGCCAAGGAAATTAAACTCACTCACCATATATATTTTTTTCTTTTTCCTTTAGACAATAATTTTTATGTGGGTTGCTTAAAAGGAGCCTGGTTCCAGTATGAGAACTGAGTTTTAGTAAATACAGTTGATTTCTGTCCTCTTCTGTCAGGGAGCCTTTATAAAGAGTGTCATTTTGCCACAAGCATGCTATATCCATTTTTGCTGTAAGAGATGTGATGTCCTGTCCTTGTTCCCTCATATTTTAGTGTATTTCTCTGCCGCCATGGAGGGATGCTGAAACCCCAGTTACAAGAAAGCATATTTTTTTATATAATCCATCTACCAATTCATTTTGATTGTGTGTGAAGGCAGGTCTCTGTGGCTCATACAGTAAGAGCGTGTCCCTGAATCTCTCCTCTCACCTCATCTGATGAGGTTAATTAACAGCTGCATCTTATTTATGATGACCTGACCAGGAGGCGCACCCAAGAGCCAAGTCACATTTCAAGGCAATCAAAACTGGATCGCAATAAAAATAGTTCAAGTAATTAAACAGCTCAAAATAACAAGAGCAGGGACAGCATAGAGCTGCAATAAAAAGGACTCTAATAAAAGAAAGGTTAGAGAGCAGATCTATATATAAAGCTTCTATGAATGCTGATCTTTTTGGGGGACTTTTTTTTTGGATTGCATTGTGTTAGGAGTGGCTTGAAATAATGGAGAGAGACCAAGATTCTTCACAAGTCAATGAGCAGCCTGATGTGAGACAGGTACAGCTGCCTTTAACATATAGACTAAATGTTATCTCTGCATGCCCCCTTACCTTTATCCCTCTTGCTCTTTTTTCACTGCACTTAGTGTCAAAAGATATGAATTTTTGAAGCTCAAGACCAAAACACTTTGCCCTGAAGTTTTTTAAGAGCTCTTAAGGAGGATTTGGACACACAAGAGGCATTTTAAAAAATGAAATCCACCGATATCACTGCTACAGCTACGGCTACAACAGCCACTATCTTGATGTTACTTAAGACAATCTGTCGACAAATTCTCCAAATTATGACTATGAAATTGTGACACATACAGTGTGGACATTTTCCAAAATTTACACCCAATGTGGATTGGGTGTAAATGTGTCAAAGATATTTTGTTGATCCATCCATCCATCCAACCCAACCTCTTCTCTCTTGGCCATAT
The DNA here is from genome assembly GCA_028564955.1 of Terapon puta. NCBI lineage: Eukaryota > Metazoa > Chordata > Actinopteri > Centrarchiformes > Terapontidae > Terapon > Terapon puta. The sequence continues at coordinate 2,483,786 of JAOXYL010000105.1, read as the reverse complement.
AACAAAATCACATTTTATTATTCAATATATTCATACCATTCTATCTATTTATATCTATAACCATCTACAGTGCACAATGTATAGTGCATGTTTGCTAGTTAAACAGCACATTATCTGGGTGCAAAGTAAAGTACAAGGCACAATGGGGTTGTACTTCATCTCTAATACACCCTGCCCCCGCCGTATCCCAGCCCTCAGTAGAGCAGTTTTTTTGTTGATCAACTTTTTTACTCCCTCAAAGCAATGCACTGACAATGAACCAGACCACACCCCATCTTAAGACCAACACACCATCACAGACTGGAACAAGTACGTTTGCCACTTGCATGAAAACGACAACTGTGCTGTAAAAGTAGCGCTGACAGTTGCACTGTGCTGTTTGTCACTTTGCTCCAGGTGTAAGATGGGGCACCAAATGCTTCTTTTCTACCCATGGACCTGGGTCATACTACAGGAGCCTGCACTACACTATGTCTTTGCGCACAGTGTGTGTTTGCTGGTGTGATCTTTGTCTACTTTTGTACAGTGTGGAACTGGACCTCTGTCTTCTATTTTTTGTAGTTGAGCCTCTTTCTCTGTGTACATGTGTATGACTTCCTTGAGCCCATCTCAACACAAGCTGCAGTTGCCCTGGGAAACCAACCTAAGCAAACACCATCTGGCAACACTGTCTTAGCTACATGTGTTTGCCCTACATCCACACTAAAAACTATGAGAACTAACAACATCAAAAGCAACTTGTCTGGACATATCTGTATTTCACAAATTACTTACTGATGTAGTATACTTAAATTGTATGTAAATGTCAAAATAAGTTTATCTATTAACATTATTTCAGTACTGTACAAATAGTGTTTTAACATGAGCCAAAGTAGTTTAGTCAAAAGCATTAATATCAATGTAAACTTAGAGCCAAAATACAGCTGCAAAAAACAGTTTTTGCCTGACTTCCTTTCTTACCAGAAGAAATAAAGAAATGTGTGTTGATATTTTTTTTGCAAAGAAAGAGTTTCTCATCATAAAATAGTAAGAGTGTAAAATAAGAGAGAAAAATAAATAAAAGCAAAGACAAAGAAAGTAAAACTGCATGACAAGTGTTTCTGAAACACTTCCAGGCGACATTAGAGCCACAGTAGAGATGATGCAGTCAGGTCACATCTGTGACTCACCAAAGCCACGCCTGCTGGAGACTCCAGGTTATGAACTCAGTGAGTCACCATACAGTGTGACTGATATGCCAGCAGAGGTAGGCGGTGGTGATGGTGATCCATTGAGATAGAGTGGAGTGATACAGTAGCAAACACTCCATGTTAGTAAAGTCCTGAACAATTTGTTAATGTTCTTTTTTTTTTTTAACCAACTGGAACGCTTTTGTCTCAGTTCTGAAAATGGGGAATTTCCATCAATAAAAGATGACCAGATTTTCTCACTCTGCTGACACAAGAACAGTGATCCTGTCTCTTTTATCTTCATAATACCTGCGTAAGACACCATGGAGGTCTACAAGTGGGACAACTGAGTGTGACAGTAGCAAGCAGTAGCTTTTAGCTACCATTTATGTCAGTTTTGAATTCTTGTTATCATTTATAAATGACTATATACCTTAAATATTTTATTTAGTTGTTTTTTTTTATTTCTGCTTAAACAGTTGCACCTGTGTGTGTGCACCTCTGAGCCTATACTTAAAAGGCCACAAACAAAATTCCTCCACATTTGTTTCATATCCAATCCTTTAGTGTTTAATGAATGCTTTTGAAAATATTATTGACAGTGAAGCTTCAACAGTAACTGTACTGTATGATGTGTGTTTACCTGTGTTGGGAGGCATGGCCAGAGGAACACAGGAATCTCCCTGCCCTGTGGACGGAGAGGACAGTAGGGTCTTTGCCAGGAAGGCGGAGATGGGTTGAACCAACAGAGATGTCAGACTTCCTCCAGTTTCCCCTGACATCTCAGCTAGAGACACAAAAAAACAGGAAGAGAATCAAAGAAAATCTACATGACAACCAGAGTGACAGCAAGGCAGTCAGAAATAAAGAGACCAGGCACGTCTATAACTGACAGCTTTTCACTGCCTTCATTACAAAGGTAATATATTGAATTCCTCAAGGTTCTGTTTTGGGCCCCCCTCTGTTTCTGTTGCTATATTAGATTTGAAAATGTTGTAGCCATAATGTAAGCAGATTGCCTCTTATTTTTCTCTATGCTTTCTTTCTTTTACCACTGTATAATGACAAAGAAAAAAAGTATATATGTATTATAACTAGAACATAATTGAGATTATCATATGATATGATTTAAGTAGTCGGTTTGTGTGTTGTTGATCTAATCTCTCAGCAATCGGAGGGGCAGCAGGGCCTTATTATCTACCCATTATCCATTATCACTGTCCTTCACAGGTTTAATTCTTTCAGGACAAAAGTCTGTGTATGTTTTTTGGTCACCGGCTAACCTCATTTCCATTGGTACTATGTTTGAGTTGTCTCTCTATCATTCTCTTGTCCTTCCCTCATATATCATCTGAATCTAGTGGACTGACGAATAGAAATTAAGTTTTCTTCATGTGGAACCATTTAGCCATTATCATCATTGCTAAGCACAACAGAGATGCCTGCACTGTTTGATTTGCCCTCTTTGAGAGAAAAAAATGTTCCTCTCAATCCTTGCTTCAGGTCCATGCAGGTTTAGTTTATAGCTTAGTCATTCCATGTAACATGTAGCGGGTATGGATTCATTTTGTCTTTTAGAAAATACACACCAAACTTCTTTCTGTTTGTTTTAGATATTTTTCAAATAAATTAGTTTATTTTCTCATGATTTATTTTTACTTGAGTTGGTATGTGCCCTATGGTTTACTTGGCTTCTAGACTAAATTTAGGGTAAATTTAGGAAACTTTCACACCCAACCAGCTTTGTTTGTTAACGCTGGTGTCTTTGCCTGTGTTATTCAGACTGGTGCAAATTGAACTTTGGTGCGGACTAAAGAAAAAGGAAGAGGTTCCCGGCCCTGTTTTAATCATGTAAGTGCAAGAACCAGCACAAAGAGCAACGGACTGTTGCGGTGCCATTCATTCACAGCACTACTCTCATAGCTCTGAAATAACTATGCCAAACACAAAGAAATATGACAACAATAGTTCAGTGAATGAAAAGATGCATCTTTATGTTAATCATTAGATAAAGTATTTTTTTCCAGAGGGAAATTTTCCACAGTAAGTACAACATAAAAAAACAACACACTAAAGCAGCATACATATAATTACATACAGTATCACACATACAGGTATAGAAATATCTTCATGTCATGTCATCAAAGCTCTTTATTCAGGGTTTCTATAGCTGTAGGGACAAAATGTCTGCTAAAGGGAGCTCATCTCTGCTATCTCCAACCAGATGGAAGTAATGATGATTTGATTGCGCTGAGCGGGTCATTTGGTATTGTGAGTTTTAGGCATGTGATGGCTCTGTAGATCATTTATGAGATCAGATATAGGAACGCAGATCATTTTGAAGGCAGTATTTGTGATACCAAGTATGTGTGAGTGAAGTTAAAGTTTTTGGTACTGTCTGGACAGTACAGCAGGATGAGTTGAATGATTCACTCAACTTACTCTGAAACTAATTCCACATCCAGGACGTGTTTAAACCCTACACCCAAGTCCATCCACCACACTGTGCAGCTGACAAACACCAAGGTCCAAAAAATCAGACTCTTTGCTGTCCGATGGTGGAATGGATGGAGGTGGGGTTCAGTCTAGCGTGGGGTGTTTCCTGCGACATGCACATGGTAAACCACACAGCCCAAAGTGAGACGTCTTCCTGAACTATCAATTTAGCTTTGCACTGACCAGTGGTTTTTTAAATGATTTTGTTGAACCACAATTCAAATGTTGTGTCTAATTCTCATTAGTTAATTTTTTTGTTCACTTGTGTATTAGGTTGTTTTTTTTTACACGGTGTGTGACACCTAATGATACACACAGGTAAAAACCATGTTGATGGTGAACCAGTCTGACTACTATCCTGACATCAGAGTAGCTCCTCAAAATGCAGCTACTCTGCTATCAGTATCATCATTATTAAAAGTGTGTCAGTGGACAAGAGACAGATTAGCCCTGACCTGGTGTCAGGTGGCTCTGTAGTCCTGGTGTGCTCTGATAAAACTAGTTAACAGTTATAATTCCACAGTGACAAAGGCTTTGGCAATTAATCTGCTGTTCCGCTTTTTAACATGCAGTAGTCGGTTACACTACTCGCTGTCTCCACCTACAGACTGACAGGCTGCAGCTGTGCACTGTTGAAGGCTGTCAGCACCTTTTTACTTACTTCAGGAATTAATTGTTTTCAGAACTCACCATGTGGGTGCTGCAGTGTTTGACAGTGTGTGGTTTCATTGGACCCAAATAAAATAAAACCTGATTTTCTGTAGAATAAAATTTCACTTTGTGGATTGTGTGATTTTTTTTAATGTATACCATTTTAAACTACAGGCAAAATCGTGACTATAAAATTGTTATAAAAATAGCTATAAAAATTTGACACAAAATAATTGATTTTGTAACAAGATTAATTATTCAAAATTAGAAGATTACGTCTGCAACAACAAATTATTGACGTATGTTGATGGCCACTGACAATGGTGACACCTACAGATGACCTGCCATGCCTGTTTGACACATTACAATCTAATTTCCAACTGTGTCCCTTTGTTCTACCTCAACGCAATATTTCATAGAATCCTGATATCATTTCACAAGACTGCACTGCCCAGTGTTTTCAGGAAATCTCTTTATTATTATCTCATTATCTGAATTAGGACATGCGGAAAAGTGTTTGTCATACTTTAAGCACAATGTCTTCAGAAACAAATGGAGGCTGCGATCATCCATAACTGATAACTAGGCGTGCATATTTTGTCCCTAATGTGTAATTTCCTCTTGTATAGCCCATTAACTTAAGCATATTGTTACTTTTCTGCCTCTCTTGCAGCTGATCCATACTTTGTCCAAGTTTGTGAATAATCTATACTCTAACCTCAGCAGTGAGGACAAGTTCAGCAACCCTTGAAAAATCCCTTTGTGGTTTCTTTGAACCAAACTTCTAGTCAATAGCTTTCGGTGGCTGGTCGAGAGAGTGTCACGGTGGTATTCGGGCAACACAAGATGATTAATAATCCATGAACGACACGAGAGACAAGACGAGGGGGAGGGAGGGGAGGAAGTGGCCAGCAGGAAGAAAACTGAAGAGGGGAACTCGGGGGAAAAAGTAAAGGAGAGAAGGGAGACCGAGAGAAGGTTGGACAAGATCGGAGAAAAAGATGAGAGGTGAGAGGAGAGGAGAGAGAATAAGGCAAGGAGTGAATAGTAGATGAAGTGACAAGGGAGGAGAAGGTTGAGAGTAGACGAGCAAAGGGGAAGGAGAGGACAAAAATGATGGTAAGACATGGGAGGTTGAAGGGGAAGACAGATTCAGAGCTACTGCAGGGCAAGAAAAAAGACAAAAGGAGGAGTACAGAAAGTGGGCGGGTGATGGGAAGAAGGAAAATTGTGCAGAAGTGTCATAGCAATTCGAGAAAAGAGGGAAGCACTTAATAAGGCACAGAAAATTGCCAGCATTGACCAAATAACAAGTTAAGAGACAAATAACTGAATTGTTACAAAGTAGTTCAATAGCAACTTAGATTCAAAGACTATAAAGGAAATCATTTTAATGCACATTCCCATCATTATTTTTATTAATATGTGCATGATTCTGATTGGTAACGATGCTTCTTTACTCGAACGTTTCCTGACCATCACCTTCCATATTTATATCAACTCTCGTGAAGCACAACCCACCTTTTTTTTTTCTTTTTTAACCAACTCAGTGCCTTCATGACAACCTGGAACAAAAAAATTACGCTTTAAAAAATAATATTTAATTCCCTGAACCATGAAGAGCTTTGATTCTGAGATACAAGTAGAGTGATTTCTAAGAGCATTAGTATTGAGGCACAAACAAAATATGAAGGGAGACGAGGACCCTACATGGAAGCACTTTGCGTTGAGATTCACAACACTTCATTAGCACATACTCCAAACCTATCTCTAAGCCCTCGAGAACAATTGTCTTTGATGTTGGACTTTTGTTTTTCGCCCTGATCCCCCTCCACATAAATCCCATCTTGACAAGCTTCTCGCATGGAATTAATTCTAATTTACAGCTTGAAGTAATTAAGTGTTAAGTTGCAAGAGTGTACATGTGCTTTCTGTTTACCGGCAAACACTGACTGCATGATATTTAGTTCATGGCATTAATATTGTTCAATATCCAGCTGCAGTTGTAGAGGTCTGCAGGGTTGCCATCTGAATTAGGTGAATAATTGTTAGTCTTGGATAAAAGACCTTTGATTCCGTCCAAGGAAGGATGTCCACTCTCTGAAGATTAGGTCATTAAAATCATTATCTGTCAGGAGGAAGTTGTTAAACAGCCACCTACTTGGAAGAGCTTGGTCTGTTTCATGCACTGGTTACATTGAGGAGTCCCCTATTATGATTATTGATTTACTGATTGATTTATTGGTGAAGCAAATGCTCGAATCAACTTGACAGTTGAAATTAGTTTAAAGTTAATGTCATGTCCAGAGCGAGTTTTAGAGTTGCACTGCGAGAGTACTTCAGTCCTTCATGTAGCACAAAGGATTCTGGTTCTGTCTCCTTGGTTTGAGAATGAGATACTTTCTTCAATATATTTATTTTTCTGCAGATGTGATCACTGGCACCATCACAAGGAAACTGAATCAAACACAACTGGACTTGGCTATATGTCTTTGAAGACATTTCACCTCTCATCTAAGAGGCTTCATCAGCTTCAACCTTGTCTGACGAGGCTGGGACCAGCCTGTCCTCGTCAGACAAGTATGTGCAGGATTCAATTTCCTTGAGACAAAAATGACCTGGACAAATGAGAATATTCACAGGCACAGCTCACGGGCCTTGTTCTCTACTAGTTATTTCTGTTAGAAGTTAGAAGGTCTGTTTTCCATACACAGCAAGCCAGCGAAAGTAGTGGAAGGTAATTGTATTCACTGTTTCTAATGGAAGTTTCAGAGATGAACGAATGAAGTTTTTGACTAAACGTGTCCTTTTGCAACCTTGGCCGTCTGAGTTTAGTTTTAAAAAGTAAAGTTAGCAGTCCTCACAGAAGCTGATCTCAGCCTGTACAGTCTGATTATACACGCACATAATAGTTTCACCTCTTTGATATCCTCACAACAAGTTTACCCAGCTTTCATTCCTGTCTGTTTGCATGGAAAAAATGTTCTCCTCTCTGGTTTAATAAGATGTATTTGGGGAGTTCATGGCTGATATTGAAGTCAAAGGACAATAAAGGATTTTAACCAAACGTTGCTGTAGAAACAATGTTAAATTACTGCTAAAAACATGTGCCTCCACCTTTCATTCAGCTTGAAAGTTCAGCGTCATGATCTATCCTGAGGAGTTGAAAAGAGTATCCTGCTCTCAGAGTGCCCCGTATTGGTGGAGAGAAAGAGCTAAATATCCAAAATCCAATAGCCAAAACAAATACTGCTTATCAGCATTTTTATCATTCATCGGTGACACAAAGAAGATTCTCATGATGGTTTAAAGGTGCTAATTCTCACAAAAATTAGCTTTACACCTTAGCTCTAAAGGCTTCTCCTTTTCTTCAGTTGTGCTGAACACCCACTACAATGTCATTATGAAGACTCTGCCACAAGGCCAGTTGTCGAACATTTATAAAGGCCATTTGTTGCTGAAGTGTTGCACTTCTTCCCACCTTTCTCCTTCCTCACATCTTCCTCCATCCTCACATCTTCCTCCATCTTCTTCCATCTTCGCATTCTCTTGTTTTGCTGTTAATTTTACTCTTAGACTTTAACCTTCTCCAGCCCTTCGCTCCGTTTTTCTCCATCCTCCTGAATGTTCGGTAAAGCGAGAACGCAACAAATCAATACCTGAGCAACGTCCACGCTCTGTAAATCAGTCTTTCCATTACTGGACACTGATATTAACTGATACCTGGACTGACAGACTGGCTCTGTAGCGCCGGTGTTTCTTTTTGTGTGTATGTGTGTGTAGGCCAGTACAGGCCTGACATCTTGACATATTCACAGAGGCAAGACCGGTCGCTGACTCCACGATGTGCAGAGCAGGCAGTAAATCATCAAACCGCTTAGATGAAAAACTGTCAAGAAGTAAGTGTTCGAGGAACTGAGAGAAACCGTTTGATTTCCTAAATGATGTGAATCATTGGCAATGTACTGGATGGTGCGGGGCCAATGGAACTACTTTCATCCTCAACTGTATATAACAAGATTTTTTTATATTACTCATTGATTAAGTAAGGGTATGTGAAAATCTTTTTTTTTTTGGATGGTTTAGACCCTTTATCTTTTTTATGGACTGAACAGTGAGAGTGAGACAAGAAAAACAGAGGGGGAAGACGCACAGCAAAGGGACCCTGGCCAGAATTCGAACCGGGATCCGTTGCACCACCAACGCTCTAGGATATGTGAAAATCTGTCAAAAAAAAACACCACACTGCACTGCAGCCTTCAGAGTTAATTAATTAATTGTTGACAATTGTTATTGTCACGGATCCCCCGTGTTACGCTGTGTTTCCCTGCCTTCTGGTGTGCTACTACTTCCTGCTCCTGCAGCGGACATACCTGCACGTCATCATCTCATCGGCTGCCACCGTGTTTCAGTCGTCTCAGTCTTCGCCAGATCGGTGCTGGTTAACGCTCTCAGGCCGGCCTTGGCTCTGGCTCTTGTTCCCCATGATTGTCTCTGTGCTTAGGCTGCTTCTCCAGCTCTCTGGGGTCACTCTCGTCCACCACCCCGCTCGCTCAGCTCATCAGCCGCCCGCATGCCCGCTCACTCCTCGCTGCAGCTCCCCGCTCTTCGTCCCTGTCTGTTCAGCCCCAGGATCGTCCTCTCCTCAGGACCACTCTCTCTGCCCCTCCTGCCTTTGCCCCCCAACCGTTCCATCGGCCATTATTCACCTTTTAAAGTTTTGTCAGTAAACCTTTTGAAACTTCTCCCCTGAGTCGGCGTGCTGCGTTTGAGAACACTTGTTACTGAACCTAAAAGTTCTAACTGAGAGAGTCACTAAAAAAACAGGTGTATTTACAAGAACTATTAAGAGCTTTAGTCTTTTTCTAAACAATTTGTTTTACATCCAGATATGTGATCTCTATCACAGTATTTGCTTATATTTTACTTAATGTCAGTAACTTAACACTTTTCCGAAGTGTCTATGGCTCTATGCCCTCATAAAATGTAACATAGCACATTGCAATTAAATAATGTGGGTATTAGATATAATTTTTGTTCCCTCTTAAGTTGTGCATACCAAACTGAGAGCCAAACATTTGTTTTAACAACTCTGTATTGTATAAATACTATATGCATGTATATATGGATGTCTGTCTGTCTGGGTGTCTATCTAGATTGACTAATAAATAATCTTATACAGTACTGAAATCAGCTCTGAGAATTTTTTTTCTCAAAACAAAATTCAAAAAGTCACTGACTTTAAGGCAGCACCGGGGCAGATTAAGACATTTTCAAAGTGCTGGGACTCATTTCTGTCGAATTCTTCAAAGACAGGGAAAATGGGAAAGTGAGAACAGGTGGAGATATCTTACCCTCTAGCTGAATATTTTCTTCTTTCATGAAATATGTTTTAAAGGCTCAGTAGGAGGACTAGCTGAATGAGAAGCTATAATGGATGTTTTTGTAGCTTTTTACATTCATGTGTCATTAATGATTGGCAAGTATAGTACAAGGTAATGTCACACAGTAATTTCAACACCAGCAAGGATCAGAAAGCTCAATAACTGGGCTGTTCATTTGTGGTGCAGATAATCATTAATCTCTGACTTGTTCAGATTCAGTTTCCTGTCACTTCATTAATACAGCATATAGTATAGCATACATGCATGGTGTGCCAAACAGCTACAAGCTCTTCTTCATTTTTAATTCCATTTTCCTCAGGATTAAGTCTTTGTGTCAACTGTGCCGCCATGCTTAAAGTCCTCAGTGAGTCACAGTGTGCCACAACTGATACCTGTTTCACGAAATAAACTACTGGGACAGCAGGGTTTACCCAAGAGGTTTATGCACTGTAGCTGAGACAGCAGGGGTCCCCTGAGATGGTAATGTAGTATAACATGTACCTCAACCTAGAATATGTTATTTTATGCTTGCACTCACGCAACTTTTCCCCTCCACTATCTCCACATGCATCCTTTTGCTCAGTTGATAAATGAAGTATTCTGTATAAAAGTGATGCATTTTTTCATAATTGCATAATAGGTAACAATATACACGGGAAAACACTGAAATATAATGAACCTAACCAACACAATACAACACCAGATCAAGTCATTGCTGTTCCAAGAAAATTTCAGATATGAAACAAATGAGATGTCAGGAAGCATAACATGGCCTCCCGCAGTGAAAACAGAGGAGAGGAATGCATTACAGCTAATAAGCACCGCAGGAGGGTCCTTTCCTCTCAGCCCTGTGGATGCATGACAACTCACTATAAGACACTTTGCTACGCTTGTGCCAGCAGAAAGAGATGAGGAAGGTGAGACAGGGAGGGGACACAAGCATTGATTTAGAAAAGAAAGAGGAAATGATTCAATTTCTTTCAGAGACTATGCCATTATCGCAAAAAAAACAAAAAACAGTTTTGTGTTTTAATGATCAGGAGATATTAATTCACAATTTTTTGCTTCATCTGGTCTGTAGTAATTATTTGCTTTCCTGTTCCGCCTTTGGCAACGCGGTCTAGTCAGAGAAAAGTGCTGTTTGAGCCCTTTTTTCTAATCC
>JAOXYL010000105.1:2356283-2372028 GCA_028564955.1 Terapon puta | reverse complement strand
ACACACACACACACACACACACACACATATATATATATATATATATATATATATATATATATATATATATATAAATATATGACTGTCTTCATAAACTCATACACGATTATATGACTTTTAGAAGACAGTCAGATAGACTGTGTACATGAGAAAAGGAATAAAAATTTAATGCTTAGTTTTGAGTTTTAAAATGATCAGCCCCCTTGCTTGAGAAGGCATTTGTGAGGATAGAAAAGTGCCACTGATACAGAACTCCAGGCACAATTCAAAACAGAGTCCTTCAAAGCAGAGAAACTCAAGTCTAGCTTTAGGGTGCTTATGAAGTTTCCCTCTTTTGCAGCTGCCGGCTGTGGCAAACTTCTCACATTAAATGCAGTATTTTTTCACAGTGACAGGTTGTTTCAAATTATGTATAAGGATTTCTGAAGAATTTCTGTACAAAAAAAGGATTTTAAGATCATCAAAAGCATGAGAAAGAAAGTTGTTTTGGCGTGCTGGAAAAAATCTACCCACTTCAAGATATATTATACAAAGAACACTGGATCTTATGCTCATTATGAGCGTGTTTAAGTCACACATGCATCAGGAAAAATCACACACACACATAAGGATTCTGCTGTGGAAACCCATCCCGACCACATTAAGAAACATCTCTTTAGCAAATGTCAAAAGAAATGGTGCATAATTAAAAAAAACGATTTTAAAAATGAGACGATCTGATTAATACGTTTTACCATTCAAAGTGTATTTTGTATGACAGTAATGAACTGTGGGATTCTCATTAAAGGGGTAAAGTATTTGATAAATAATTCACAAACTCATCGTGTTAACTCTTCTTATATCAATCAGACAGCATCCACTTACATTTGATATGAGCTGTAACTGTCTGGTTAGCAAAGCAAACTAATCACCTCTTCTGAATTTTGGAAAAGGATTTTGGATCAGACGCTGACTGATGACCAATGACCGATGACTGATGAAGTTTTGGACCTGATGAGGACACTTTTCCTTACTTATCTGACATTAGAATGACAATTGATAATATGCCTCATTTTAATAGCAGATATCTCTACCAACACAAGGGTGATGGGACTGAATGTATGCTTATTAAAGTGAATCCTACCTGATCTCTGACAGTCTACGTGTTGCATCTGCATGCGGTCCATGCTGGGTCCTGGTTCCTGTAGCTCCTCCTTGTCCAGGTCCCAGTCAAGATCCAGACCTCCAGAGCAGTGCAGAACCTCGCCGACCATTGGGCCACCCTGGGCGTCACACACCTTCCTATATGCCATGATGTGACCTGGATTTAAAATGCAAAAAGAAAAAAAAAAGTTAATCAAAACTATTTTCAAACAGATTGTTTTTTTATTTTCATACTTAACGATTTTAACTAAAGTCCGTAGTCCTGTGGAAAGAGTTCCTGTTTTCCATAAAAACCTCAAGACCATGTGAGAAGCTTTTGGAAACATTAGATCCAACACACATGGAAATCAATCTCCAGTTATAAGTGAAGCTAAAATACGCTGATTTGAAACTGAAATAGTAGCCTTTTATTTCCTCTTGCTTTTCTTAAAGAGCAGTGTGTAGGATTCAAAGTGGCCTATAGGCAGAAATGCAATGTAATATTCACAACTCTGTTTTCATTTCTGCATAATCACCCAGTGTTTCCATTGGCTTAGAATGAACCCCTTATGAACCCGAACCCCAACAACAGTCACAGGAACGGGAACGTCACACAACAGAGAGACACATTTAGTAAGGTTAGCACATGATCGGATGGAGCTGCGCTGGTTGCAGCTGCAGTATAAAAGTGACACTCTTAGTCTAAACTAGTAACAATGAATACACACACAAACACGCCGCGTGTCACTGAGCTGTGGCACATGGACGGCGTGCAGTCGCTTCATAGGCCGGGTCAAAGGGAGCAGGGCTGAGGATTAGTTTGTTTCTGCTTCTGCTGCTCTGTCTCCTTGAGTCAGTGGTGCATGTGTCATAAGGAAAATTCCAACTGCTATGATTATTTCACCATGCAATTTCTGTCTGAGCGCATGAAAATTTATCAAGCAGTGAATAGCAGAACTGTTTCGATTAAACAAAGTCTAAATGATCCAAATGTTGTTCCTTCACTACCACAAAGATTTGTGTCATACAAAAGACAAAATCTGCTTGCTATAGTAAGACAGGGTACATTTAAGAGCCTAGAGTTAACATACATTGCATTGTGGTAAATGTTGAGCCAATACGACACAATACTAAGTCCACTCTGAACATGGCCTATTGGTGTGAGTCAACTCAAGACAAGCATACAACCAAAAATATCCTCACTGAAGAGTTTTCTCCTTTTCAGACATGTTTTTCTTGAGATAGTGGGCCATCTGTTAACTTTTTTTTAAAGATATTAATGGTTCATGTGAGTACATTCTCATACAATTCCTAATATTCCTAATAAACATAATGCATGTTGACATTTCCAAGCAGTCCTGGAACCTCTGTCTAACCAACCCAGCGGAGTGTGTAGAGCCTGTGTCAGCCACCCAGGTCAGCTTAAGGCTGCTCATTCAACTCAAGATAATAGATGGTGCATTAGTGCTGAAGATATAAGAAAATGTGATAAATGTGGTTAAAAGCTATTTGGGTTAAGTGACTGATCAGAGCCTCTCAGCACACAATTATGAAGACTAAAAGCACCGCAGGGTACCACAATGCATTTACACACATTAATGTGGCTGAAAGTGGAAGAACTGGATGTAAAAACCGTATCTCTTGCTCTCTCTGTGTGTGTGTGTGTGTGTGTGTGTGTGTGTGTGTGTGTGTGTGTGTGTGTGTGTTTGCGTAACAGAAATTTATTGCTGTAGGGGTGTGGTGAGTGTGTGAACTGGGAGATGACATAGGTGGGTGAGTGTTCTGCCCAGTTAAACCAGTGCTGGGTTCAATATAGCTCCTAAACAGCACCATTAAACATCACCAGGGCTGAGATAACATGCATGAGGACTGTGAGTGTGTGTGTGTGTGTAAGTGTGTGAGATCTGACTGGAGATCAGCTATATAAAACCTCCCAGCTCGTGTCTTGGTATGTCATCAAATTTAACAGTCCCTTTTACACGCTTTATCATCAAAGTCCACCTCGAATGGGCAAATGAACTGTCCAATCAATAACCACTTGGGGGGAAAAAAAACAGAGTTAAATAAAATCAAACACCTCAAAACTGCAGTCAACGACCCTTTTTCAGTGAAAACTTGTCACTTTACGAGATGGTTTATTGGAAGGATTACAGGCTCAAACCATGTGGAGTCACAGCAAAGCAAAGAAGAAAAGAAGCATAGGCAGAAAATTATATGAAGCCTGTGAACCTAATTATTATAATAAGGGGTACTAATAAGTTTGTTTCATGGCAGATACCAATTATAAGTTATCAAGGAGACCAATTACCAGCTTTCAGAAGCGATATGCACTTGCAGGAAAAAATGAGAGTCTAACTCTAAAAAGCTGAAAACACAAACTCCAGCACAAAACCTTGCCCAAACAGCATGTGTTTGATAATGAAATCTTGAAAAACAGAACTTATAACATATCCTTTAAAAAATATGCCTTGAATAGCACTTTTAGTGATCCAACCAACAGAGTTGCGCTGTCCTCCAGCCACGGTGTAGAAGACCTGGATGTTCAGCCCAGTTGCTATGTTACCTTTGAAACACTCTAAACTCACTCACAGGAGCATCACAGCCAGAGTAACATCATTTCATATTTAGTTACTGTATCGCAGTGGATTAACAAAAATGTATTCTCAAATGCAAAATAAAATGCAGAATTTGGAAGCTAATGGCTGCTGATTGGTTCTACCTGCAGTTCTTGTACGATCATTCTTCAGTCACCACAGTCACCATCACTTCGGTCATTTGCACATCAATATTTAGACAAAATATTACTGTTGTTGATACTGGTGATTGCCACTCAGACATTTTACAGTTCCAGATGAAATCTCATTGCTGAATCTTCCTTGTTTAGACAGATTAGACAGACACTTTTGTTGGAGGAAGCAGATTTGGGAAAAGATCGAGAGCAGAAAGGGGGAAGAGAAACACAGAGGGAGACAATTAGAAAAGGGTCCTGGAGAGGAGGGAGTGAGAAGAGAAAACACACAGAGGCAGTGGCAGAGTCACAAAGCAAAACAGGAAGGCAGGAAAGAAGAGACTGAGTGTTTGTAGATGAAGCAGGGAGGGTAAAATGCAGAGGAAAGAGGTCTGGGAGTTCCCTGGCATCAATCTTCAATGCTCCACCACACTTTCATTACTTCTAGCTCAATGCAGATGAAGGATCTTCTCAGTAAAACAGAACAAAAGTTCATTTAACTGCTGACCTCCTGTTACAGCCGCACATACTGCACTGGGCTTTTAGCCTGATATCTATCACTGTTTGAAAATGAAAGCCTTGTAACTAGATTCACTTTCTTTCCTTGTATGTATAATCTGACTTCAAAAGTCAATATGCTATTTATATTTCAGAGAAGCATTCCATTAAAGATGACACTGTTACCTTGTAAAATATGCACGGTGAGTCTTAAGTGTATGCCTAAGCTAATCTGACTTTTCAGTTTTCTCTATCGAGTGCAGAATTGGGCTCAGCAAACACTCACCTCGCAATGTGAATTTTAATAGATTTTATTAAAATCATGCAAGTTGCAAAATATTAACAGTAAGTGTAGGTAAGGGTTTATGTGATCAAGGTGCATATAATCTGGAACAACATACTTAACCCTATGCAAAAAGTATGCCACATCAATGTGATTCAAATCCATATGTGAGCAACAAAACCACGTAAGAACAACAATATTCGGTATTTCTGATACTACACACTCAATGGATTGATCCTTCTAACACAAATAAATCTGATGGACTGAATGGAGCTCTGCTGTCATCCTGTAAAAAACAAATCAGTGAGCCACACCGTTACACTGGGTCAAGAGTCCCTTCATTACCATGAACGTACACTGTGATATGTTTGCTCAGCTTTGAGCCGAATGTTAATGCCAGCAAGTGAGCATGCTCAGTCACAGTGATAACATGCAGTGGTTTTGCAGGTGTTGTTTACAATGTCAACCATATCGGGCGAGATTGCAAGAATGCTAACATATATTATTGTACATTAAACACAAAATACAGCTGGGGCTGGTTGGAATGTCACAAGATGTGTAGATTGCACCAAAGTGCGATATTTTGAAGCTAAAGCCTATAAAAGAGAGGGATTAATTGACAGATGCTTGTAAAATTTAGGAGAGGTATAACTAAATCAAAATGATGTCTCAGTTGAATTTAATGTCATTTTTTACTTAACTTCATCTTTTAAGGGCTGAAGCCAACTTAGTAGTAAAAGTCACTGAAAGACACATCATTAGATTGATTACTAGGAGCTTTATAGTGCAGTTGAAGAAAGCCATCAGCTTCTATAACCAACACTGTAGTATCACATTAAGTCCCTTGGCCGGCTCTAAACTAAGGTATTTGTTAGCCCTCATTTGACGACTGCTCCATGGCCTCCATGTCATTTCTAGTTAGATTCTGTTGATGGTTGATGTCAGTGACTGAAAAAACACCACACTTCTTTCTTTTTTTCAATAAATCATGTGGAGAAAGGATGGCTTGGGCCTGCTGACTGGAGCAGCTGGATGAGTCACTGAATTTTTAAGGATGTAACCCTCATCACGGTTTCAGGATAGAAACAAAATGTTTCTTTTTGAGCTCACAGCAACACTTGACGCTGTTGGCGTAGTGCTATCTGTACACCTTTTCTGACATGGTTTTAACTGAGGTGACAGTACTCACATCTGGGCTTCTACTAAAAAGAAAAATTAGGTGTTAAAAAGTTCTTTTAATTTTAACTGGAGGCAGAGTAGCTATTAAGCTGTTTGCATGAATATATTTTGTGTTTCATATTCCAGACCTTGATCATTCCCTGACTTTTAACCTTACCCACACAGGCAGCAAATCAGAAAGTGTTGTAAGCATCACAAATATCATTTAGAAGGCTCTTAAATCAACCTAATGGGCCCCAATGACTTGTTGTCCAGAAGAAATGAAATCTCTGCCTTTTAAACAAGACTAAAAGAAATACTAATTTTGCCTTGGACTGTTGGTGTCAAACACTCTTACAGAATAAAAGTACACTTTCTGCTGTCAATATTTCACACCTTGAAACCTGACAATAATACCGAACTTTGTCTTCTGTGAGGACAAAGTCAATTTCCACTTGTTTCTCTGGACAAGCTAGTTTTAAATAAATGTGCAGGGAAATCAAGGTTTTATCATTTTTATTACGAGAGTTTGGAACAAATTCTGTGCTGCAGTTAATCTGCAGATATCTTTCACAGTGATTCACATAAATTTTTGTGAACACTGACGTGTACACTGCTAATGGTCAAATGTTCCTTGAGGTGTCAGAAGAGCCTCGAGACACAAGTTTGGGGTACAAATATATCTCTTGAATAATGCAAGACAGTTAGTCAGAGAGCAACCGTGACAGGCCAGTAGCAGTGTCACTATTTCATGGGGGCATGCGGATGAAGTTTACTGTGCCACTCTCTGGTCTGACCGGAGCTTCAGGGCGTTGACTGCTGACGATGACACACACTGCACACAACGTGAGAAACTTGAGAGTAGCTCACAGAAATATGTAGATTCAGTTTTCTTGTGTATGTGTAATCTGATTAAAGAAATGTGCAGTCCATTTAGCCACCATAGCAACGTCTGTCATATCCTACACTCAAAGATTTTCCTGGAAAGCAATGCATGCATTTTAGAATAATCCCTCTCAGTGATCAGGTATCTACACTTGCATGGTCGTGTCAGTACCTGTGGAGACACTGCTGTTCTGGATTTTCTCATTTTGCTGTGTTCAAAATGTTTCTGGGCATCGACCTTTGGGCAGTAGTGTGCAATGTGGAGAGAAGAGGCCAACTTTGAATGCTGAGTCCCCAAACAGAAAACAGACTAATGCTACTCATTAAAGCTGTTAAAGAATCTGCAGCTACCGACTAAACTAAAACTGTATCATAAGTTTTTTTTTCCTGTTAGGAACTGCAGAGCTGCCACAGTGTGGGGCAAAAAAGGCGAATAAATTATGTATTTCCTTCAATGAGTCATAACTGCCTCCATTATATGCCATTGTGGATCAAAGTAGGATTTCTTTTAATAGCAGTCATTTACAGAGGCAAACTCAAGAGCAAATTCTGCATAACAAATGCAAAAAGCCTGATGCAACAGTTGCTCTGTTTGACCTTCACAGCTCTCCGTAATCCTGAACAGCTCTGAGGCTTTGAAGAGGTGAGGAACAGCGGCATTGGTATGCTGGGACACACCCTCAAAATCATCTCTCCGATATCAAAAAACCCGAACAGACGTGGACACACACACATATCCGCGTAAGATGACGTTTCTATAGACCGGTATAGATAGACAGACGCCGGGCCGGGGAACAAAGTTGTCTTTCATCTCGCTTCTCTTTTGGCTCCAAACAGGCTGACAGGTCATCTGCTGTATCTGCTGTCTTTCAGGGCTCCACAGAAGATTCACCCCTCGTTCATTACCGCGACGCCGGCGCACTGGTGAGTCTGTCGAACACGTTTAGTGTGATCAGGGCAGCCAGACAAAGAGCGAGAGAGGGAGAATATTTCCCCAAACACTCCTCCTCACCAATCATTTCATTTGACACGACCTTGTCAGCCGCCGTAGTTACAGAGCATGAAGCGAGCTGTCAATCATGGCTTTTCCTCCCTCCCTGCCACAGAGGAGCGCCGGGAGGGCAGAGGGAAGCGCTTGCAAAGACCACAAATTATTCATAATCCCACTTAAATTATACATTTAAACAACCTCAAAGTTACCGCTCATTGTATATTTTCACATTCATGAATAAAACACATACAGATTATTTAATAACCTCCGCGCCCTGATAGGTCTCCGGGTGGTATTGTAAGATAATGGAGGAAACTGCAAGAACCACTTGGGACAAATAAGAAAAGCAAACGGGAGCGTAATGAAATGATTGAAAGTCTCCACGGTGAGTCAGTTCACATTTTGTGGTGGTCACTGGCAAATGAGGAGCAATCATACGCGTGCAGGAAGTTATCCCATGTGTGGGAGTTTGAGAGAGCAAACTTATTGGCAGAATGACAAGTGACAGGGAGTGTGTGATTAAAGTCAGTGTTATAAATCATCTGAAAGCATATTTTGGATATTTAATAAAGGGTGTGTGTATCTTTAGCATATAAACAGTAGTGACAGTGATCCGTCAGTCCTATGTTGGGAGAAAGGTGACTTATTTCTAATTAATTAATAACAAGGATATTAGATAGTCAACACAAATTTACCCCCAGGTATAAATAGTAGTCTGATTCTGGTGATATTAACATCTATATATATAATACACCATGTATTATAATACATTTGGATTTAGTACTTGTTTATGTTTTACGTGAAGCAGATTTATTTTTGACCACATGCTACTCCACATTTTAACCCATGATTTTTAATCCATGATTGTTACTAATCTGGAGCAGGAACCTTTGCTCATGGGGCATGTTTAAGTTACCACACAGGACCTACTGTGGCATTTAAAAGAAATTTTGTGGTGGTCACTTAAATGCATACATAACCACAGCTGTGGAGAGGCAGTGGGGTTAGATGTGTGTTTTACTTTACCATCTACGAGGAAATTATCGGTGAACCTGCTAAATGCTCCACTGTACTGCTCTTTGGGGCTGAATCGGTAATGATCATCACAAGTAAAAAAAAAAAGCCCGTACAGGCTGGGCAGCTAAAGAATGAGCTGGTTTGTTCTATTGATATGAATAAATACATTTTATAAGCAACTCACAATCCCACACCAGGTTACAAAAGGTGGTTTGATAGATTCTTCTTATTGAAAGCATTAAAAGGCATGGTATGTGCATATAAAGTACATGCCTGAGGTTATAAGAGCAAAGGTGAATTTTCAACCAGTGCGCACGCATTTGTTTGGAATGATCACCCCCATCCTAGGAATTTATCCAGAATCTTCACTCACACCATATAAATAATTTTTATTCATGGATTTCCTTTATGAATTATTGTGGAACATTTTGAGGAAAAAAAGAAAGCACAGCCATCACATGTGCCCCTCTGATGGGCACATGCGGTGAAATAGGATGCCTTAATTCCCTCCTTCTTGCATTTCAGTCAGCCGTAGTGCCTGAGTCTGCTCATTTAACTCTGGCAGTCATGTGTCAGCAGAGCGACAGAATCAACACGCAGCTTATTGGGATCCACTTAATAGCACAGCCAAAGGTAGGTTCTGTTCATTTCCGCATAAAATATAACCTGGGTCTCGCAAGCTGATATCCATCCATAACCACAGCATCAACATCTGCCCGGTGCCATGAAGCACTGAGAGTTTGTTACAGGCTGCAGGGCCATCAGACAAAAACCTTTATTTTTATAGCGTTCATGAATTAAAGATGGCTGCCCCTGAGGGAGGGTAGAGGCTTTATGGATCTCCCTCTCCTCCACATTAAATCTCCTGAATACCACAGGCCATGTCTCAGAATGTTAGACACGGAAAACAATAACAGCCAAACATTCTTATCTGGCTGTTTGTTTGTATTTCTTCCTCCCAATACCCCTTTTCTTTCAGGTTTTCTCCCTCGCTTCCTGCCCTCGCTCTCATTCTCGCTACATTCCTGGCTTTGAAAGTTTGAGCCAGTCCATTAAAAACTGCATTACCCACAAGTCAACAGGTTATGTAGTCCATTACGGCTGAAGGTCAGGTTTTCTTTTTCTATGGTGGGTGGATCTTGGAAAATAGAACAGGCAGATGTGGGTGGGTGGCATAATGGATAAGTTCTGCTTCAGGAGGCATCAAAACCCACTCTGCATTTACAATATCAGCAACATCTCTACAGTGTCATTTGCTGTGAAAACAGTCAGGACCTTGATGTTTTGCTTTAACCAACTGTGTGTGTGTGTCTGTGTGTGTGTGTGTGTGTGTGTGTGTGTGTGTGTGCGCGCAAAGACAGCACATCACATAATAGCAGTGTGTAAGTAAGGGACAGTGTACAGAAACATCTGCACTGAGCACTGGTGCAAATCCCAGGTATTACTATTTACTGTAGCAATGAAGTTATTTTTATATCAGCTGAGACACAAAAATTTCCTGCTGTCAGGAAACCCATGAAAACCCAATGGTTTTCATGGGTTTCCTGACAGCAGGAAATTTTTTAGGCTCACCACCGTGACTGTCCGTGTAACCAGACCTCTGAATATGTTATGGGTGTGATTAACACGCATGTAGTATGAGAAAACGTGAGCTGTTACACAGCTTTGCTGGCAGGTAGGTTGATCAAATTAGTAGTGTATCACTTTTGCCAGGTTCCCATTAGATAGAAAGGTGTGGTTATACCGTCTGTTGTGACACCCCACTGTGCAACAAGAGACACATGACTGCATTTGTGAAACAGCAAAGACCCTGAACGAGACGCAAAATAAACAGGTTTTCTGAAGCCAAAACAGAATGGGGAAGTGGTCAAAGGTCATCAACCAGGACTCAGTGCAGGGGGAAAAGATGAACTGGCTATTAACATCTACTAATAGAGACCTCTACACATAGAGACAGAGGTTGTGATCTCCCCACACTTACTGTTCGACCACCTGTTATCACACACTTAACAAGTGAACCATCTCCATGACAACTAACTAATGTCCATCCACTGCTGAAAACACATACATAAAAAAGGAGGGTTAATTATCCATTTGAGCCCAAATACTCTGTGAACTGTATGCTACATTTGCAAGCTGAACTCATTATCCCTGTTATTTGTGCCACATTTTTAACATTTCCCGGTCTTGGCTCTGTCTTCTATTCAGCTCTATGTGCCTGTAAAGATCATTCCCTGACGTTTCATTTAGAGGCCTGCTTGTGTGTTGTACCTGTTACCATTATCCTTCTGGTGGGTCGGTCTCGGTCCCAACAAATCTGTTCGGCCTAGCACTAGTAATATTATATGTTTTTGTCCTGCCGATGAGAATACTATAGACTGAAAATCACAGCATCTCTCTCGCCCTCTGTTTGTTTGTGTCCCACAAGCACATGAGCATCCAAACTGTGTGTCTCTCTTTCTCTCTTCTCTCCTTCCCTGGCGTTTCCCCCTTGTCTTCTCCTCTCACTCAGGCTTCTCTGTGCTGGACCATTGTGCCGTCCTGGGACCTCTCTCTCCCCTGGCTGTCAGAGCCTAATTCCAGATGTTTGGATCTGGATCTATGTCCTCCAGGAGATGAGGCTTCTCCTCTTTTCTCTCTCCCTCATGGGCATCTTCTAGTTTTCTTTCTCTCTCTCTCTGACTCTCTCTCTCTTGTGTTTCTTCTCTTTCTCCTGTGTGTGTGATTGGTGCGCCTGAGCTTTGCCTTTTGTGTGTTTGCGTAGCGTGCTCTCTTTCCAGGAGAGGGGGACTGTGGGACTCTGGTCCTCTTTCTTTGCCAGCACCAGAAGTTGCTCGACATCCTCCCACATCCATATTTTTCATATGCGTTTATGTTCTTCCTCTAATCTTGTCATCCTGATTGTCCATATTGTATTTTTTACTACTTTGGACTATTTTGCGCTCAGAACAATCATTTCATGTCTGGGAGAGAAATCACCCCACTGTTCCTTTCCTGTTTTTTCTTTTTTTTTCATTTTCTACTTAAATGCTTTTTGAAGGAGTTTTCCAGGTCTGAACAATGGTCTTAAGACAGAGGGTGCCATGTGCTGCACAGATACTAAATCCCATTCAGGTAAATCTGTGATATTGGACTACATAGATAAAAGGAAAATGAAACTCTTCTTTGAGCTGCAACTCAATCTATCAAGGTCTGTAATGCGAGATGAGAGCACATGAGGAGCAGCAACCCGAAGCTCATGGTTATTGGCAGGACGGTGATTCACTGGAGGCCGAAGACAGCAGGCATACAAACAGTCTAATACTCTGTTTGGGTCACTGCTGTCTGATCTAATACTAATATCCATCTTACATTAACAACAGATATAAAGCAATAGAAATTACATGTTAACAAGGCGACAAATCAATTCCAAACACTTTCTGTAAACTGGAGCGTAAAATGTTACAATTGGGAATAGTTGGAGAAAATAGTCTGAGCTCCAGGTTGACTTATTGGATTTTGCTGAAGCTCCCGACTGCATTCGTGGTATCGTGGTACCGCCATCCTCTTCCAATCCATTAATGACCTCTATCCACACATCAAGTGCACTAGTGAGCTAACCACCACTAAAAACGTGAGAGACTGGTGTAAAGGACCCTTCTACATAAACCGTGACATTTGTCACTGAGGAGGACACGGAGAGGTGCACCATGTCCAGGACCACTCTGAGTCAACAAGTACTGTCCTCCCCAATGTGGAACTTTGATGGGCTCTCCAAAAATAAACGAGGACCACCATGGACATACCACTGGAACTTCTTTACGTCACATCATCCAGTCATCCTTCAAGTTACAAGTATCCAGCACTGACCAAGAACCATTAAACACCATAAGATCCCTGCATCACTGGTACAGCTGAAAGACAGCTCAACACGCCATCCAGGAGGTCTCGTTTGAAGGCAGATCAGACGCCAGCACACCTCACAATATTATATGTAAGGCACACATAATTTATAGCACATTTAAGTTATCTACAAGGAATGACAGATTTTTTTTTCACCTTTTTTTACCCTCTGCTTTGGCACCTGTGCTGTATCAGTGGACTGATGCAGGCCCAGTGTCAGTCTCTGCAAAGGCTAAATCCACCTTCACATTAAATCAAACGGACTGTAACACACGCTCAGTAAGTGATGCAAAGCCACCTTAGCTTAGCATCAACACCAGCTCACCACAGAGAAGTGAATGCATTTATTATGGACTGGTCATAGCTGGTCAACATCCGCTCTGCTTACTAATTTTCATGGGTACCAATTCCACAGTTTGTATCGTTGCATCCCAAGTTATCAAAAACTTCCATGTTTGGATCAAAGTCTCTCTGTGAAATTCAGAACCTCACTCTAGTTAAGTTCTTTACTTTCTTCTAAGCCAAACCATACCAAACTATATCTGTTAAAATGACATGATGCTGTTTGAAGAGATACATGGATACATTGGCAGTGTATTTCAGAACCTTAACATGGCTTTTACTTATTTTATGTCATGTTCAAGTCAGGTGAGATTTCCTTCTTCATCTGACTCAATAAACTCACAGCTGTAAATTCACTGACTTACTATATTTGATGAGCTATTAACAAAACCCTATGTGACATTCACCTTAGATTTTGTTAAAGTGTTCTTTTAAAATACCCTAGAACTGATGACAGCTATCAGAACTGTCTTTGTGAATTACCTGCTGTTAACATGTCACACTCTGGGAATATGTAATTTTGAAAAGAGGGCATTTTTTACTAGTAATGCCACATCCTGAGCAAAACCCTCAAGGGACTGGTGACTGTGAGGTGATTGAAAATTATGCAAATTTGAATTAAGCTTGGAGACTTTTTTTTGGCATGAATCAAGAAAAAAAAAGTTGATCAACAAGGCTCCCTCCCATACCAATGAACTCTTTGCACTACTTTCTGTCAAAAAAAGACCCCCTCTCTGAATGCAGGGGGTTGCTTTTAAGTAACGTATCCGTAAGCCACAATCAAAACATGGCTGTCTCTTTTAACAGCCTCATGTTTTACAATGATGCAATTCAAGCGCATTCTCAGTCCTCCTGAGACTTTCTAGCTGACAATGACATGTCTCCCAAGGGCCAATACAGTAATTACAAACCTGTGTGCGTCCACAAATACACACACAAACACAAGTCCTGGGTTTTTTATTTTTTTTATTTTAATATTCCTGACAGCTGCCAACAGCCCCCTCTGCTACCAATCCTTTTATCTGACAACAGCATCATGCATGGCCGAGGGGAGATCTACACCCACATGCACATTCACAGGAGTAAACACCTCCATCTCCCCGTCCCTCCAACCCCAAACACCTCTCCTGTTTGATCTTTCCCATCCATCCCCCTGTTTAATCCCCGTTTCTCCCCTGGCCTCCACCAAATGAAATGCAAATAGCTCGGCATAACCTGGGGCGTCATTTATCTAAATTAGTGCGCCGAGTGTGGATCCCCATGGGGCGCCCATATGCTAGCGCAGTTAGCGTCATTAGCTTCATTAGCCCGTGTCAGACCATTAATTACACATCAAGCCTATCAGTTAGCCGGGGCTTGGGGTTCCTATCCACTCTGGACTTCCAGTGCAGGAGAGAAAGAAAGAAAGAAAGACGAGCTGTTATCGCTTGGAGTAGAGGAGAAATGCTGCCTCTCAGCATCTTTTGTTATGAGGGAATCACCTGAAAATGGCAAACAGCATCTGTGAATGGCGGCGCAAAACGTTTTCCTGTCAAGCACCAAAACATTATTCACATAATTCAAAACCGTGATAAGCAGCATTTGATAACACTTCTTTCTTTCTGATACGAGATGTTGGAATATTTGTGACTGGGCGTGACCTCGAGCTATCTGTTTTATAGACGAGGAAAGAATTCATAGATGGAAACCTCCCAATTCATTGAATTATCTGACTTTGAAATAGAAAATACACACGCTAATTTAGGCCATTCAAGAAGCCGCTGGAGCTCCTTTCACCTCATTTTATAAAGTAGTCAAACTGTGAGGCCTTCGGAGATGCTGCCATACTATAGGTTTTCTCATTTTTGCTCAACATTACAAAAAAAGACAAAAAACATGAAATTAATTGTCATAAACAAACTGCAAAACTTACATTTACCAAACATGCATGCATATGTGTATGTACTGCGTATGTGAGCCATTCGAGCGGCTGCATCAGTTTGAGTGGTGTTGTGCATGCTGGTTCACTGTCCAAGTCTCAGGGCTTCCTGGGACACTTGAACAGGATAGAAGCATTGTTAATGTTATTAGTGACACCTGTGCCTTCCCCACAATGAAAAGGTGTGCTGTGCAGAGGGCTAGTTGTCAGGTCATGTCGCTGCGAATGCTTACAGACTGATTTCCTGAATAGCTGGCTGGTAATGTAGTTGTCACATGAATGCGCTATCCTCAAAGTAGAGGCTGACTGAGCGCCCGCTCGGCTTTGTGCTATCCTTAACGCGTGGTGTGGCAGTTAGGGGATGTTCTCTGCCCTGAGGTGAGCCTTTCAGACAGCACTTAGGGCGCTTTCAGACTGACAACAACCCTCTGGCAAAGCAACACAACGGTCTCATCAGTGTGGACATGGTGCTACGAGGAGAGGATGAACCAGGAGGTCCAAATTAAAGGTTTATCTGACACAGTGGCGTCACGTAGGGGCTGATACTCCTTCGAGTCGGGCAGGGAGTAAACAGCTACGGTTTAACAATGAGGCTGCATGTAACAATCAATATTTTGAAGAAGTTACACAAAATTGGTTCATGCATTGTGGCAGAAGTTGAGGCAGGATTAGTTTTTTTGACTACCTGTGTTATTTTTACCCTCTGACTGATTGTAACAGTCTTAATAAAACAATTTGTCTGTAGTCATTAAGTTCTGTAGTCCTCGGCTTTTCAGAGGATGGAGATGATGGTGGTGGGAAATTGGAAAGCCATAAAGCATAGATGTATAACTTTGACATATTAATTATTTTTTCCCATTCATGCATGTGTGGACTCAACAGGAAGTCACCTGGCATGGCCACAAGAAGCCTGATAACCAG
>JAOXYL010000105.1:2333794-2346545 GCA_028564955.1 Terapon puta | reverse complement strand
AACTTTGTCATGTTGATAACATAATATCTGTCTAATATTTCCTAGCACTAGCTACTGTGTTATATAGTGTACTATCATATGATAACATAGATGAGAATGCTTATCGTACATTACTATTTCAATGTATCACGGTGTTTGGCTGACTGCTGAAAACTGTGTGTAATTATATCACGTGTGCAGTCACAGTGCGAATTTCTTTCAGTCCGACAAAAGAAAGACGCGTACTGTGCAAGAGACCCCGGCAGCACCAAACCCTGACCGTAATTGTGCTGGTCCGACCCATTTCCCATACAGAAGAGAGCTGGCATTCACGGCCAGCCTGCTGAGCTCCGGGGCAGTTGGCTGCTGGTGAGACGGCTCTGTCCGGTAATGTGTTGGCGGGGCCACTGTTAACTTGGGCTGGGATCTGTCTCCATGGCCATCTGGACTGCTGGTCCATCTAGTTCTCCAACTTTGATCTCTTCATCTCCATCTGTCACACTGACTTGACCCACTGACTGACTTTGTATGCATCTGCCTGACTGACTGGCTTTAGATCTCTTTTACCGACTGACTGGAAGGCTGACTAAATTTATGTGTTTCTATCAGTCAATCTGACTGAGTGATTTGTCTAATTGACTAACTAATCAAATGGCTTATCTGCCCGAAGGAGTGTTTTATCACCAAGCCACTGTGAGAGCACCATCTCCCTAAGGCAAAGTTCCCACACATGGACACTATTGAACACCATCAGTATTTAGAGCTTATGGGAAACGCTTCGACATACTGTAACCGGCTTTTTTATGGGGCTGCATGTGGTTAATGAAGCTTGTGTTACTATGAAACACAACAAACCTTGCGGTTGCGTGCTTCAGTCTGTGGCAGCCCCTGGACTCCATTGTGGTGTTAGGGGAGAGAGGAGGACTCTGGTCAAACTGTCCACTATCATGGACAATACCACCCTCTCTGCATCAGACTGCAGGGGCCTTCAGCAGCTCCTTCAGTAAGGGGTTGAGGTGTAGGAATGGCTCTTTTACATTGTGTTTTGTGCAGCAGTAACAGTGAAATTTCCCCACTGTGGTATCAATAAAGGATCTTATATCTTATATATCTTCAATTATCTGGACTTCCTCACACATGTAGAGTCTGTAGTTTTGTCCAAATCCACAACTTATCAAGTTTGCAAGGGGTGTTAAGTACAGCTGTGGTAGTACAGGGAACTACTGCAGAATATACATGGGGTGCAGATTTAATCATATTCCATTAAGAGAAAAATTATGGACTTCCTCACCTCTGATAAAAAAAGGAGCACGCAGGTGCCTCCCTGAACTTTGCAGTTGGAGATTTGTTCTGCTATCTGGCTGGATGTTATGTAGCACTGTGTTCAAGGATTTTTGACAATGTATGTTTCTCACCCGCTACTTTCATTACATGTATTTTTCTATGTCAGTTTCTTAGTTTCTGGAACTCCAATCCAAGGGTTGACCACTGAGCTACAAGGCCTGGAATAGAATAGTATCATAATAAAGGAGATCTCTCTTTTCACATTGGTGCTGTTAATTCTCCATGGCCTTAATTAACTGTGACAAAACTGTAATTTATATATGTGCTGTATCCCTGGAGGAGAGGAGGAAGAGGAGGGCGAGGAGAGTGATGGTGAAGCAGAGAAATTAGAGGCGACAGGGCTGTGGAGGAGGGGGAGTGTTTGTGGGGCGGGTTCGTGTAAGCAGCACGGCAAACGCACGTTTGACCAAGGACTTTTTTTTGTAGGAAATTCCATAATGAAATAATCAACCTCACTTTAAGTTTGATAAATTTAGCCTGGGCCCTGTAATTAATCACTGGCTTTAGAAAACCAAATACAGTAAATTAAATTATGGTGCAGAGAAGTTCACTTCCTCCCTTCCATGCTTTATTGGCTGGCCATAATAAACCATTAAGTGGTAACAAGGAAAAAAAAGATGACGCAACATGGAAAACCCATTTAAATTGATGAACAAATTAATAAATGTTAGAGGGAAGTGGGTGTTGGTACTTTGTTTCATGTAGCAACATGGTTGTTTAGTTAATTAGCTGTTCCACTGTAATTAATGGGTGAATGATAAACACTAATCCTTGTACATTATCCTTAAATTTAATTAACAGACGATTTAAAAGCTGGTCAGAGGAAATGCCACTCAGATTAATTAATGCACACACATGTCACTGATCATCAGCATCATCCATTTTATGTGTGGTGGCGATGATGTGGTTATCATCTTGTGCATGAGTGGCATAGCTAATATACTGTCAATTCAATCCACCAACAAGGATGTGCCAAAGTGGTCAATTCAGAAGGTCGTATCACTTTATGTTTACATCTTTAATTCTTTGTTTAGCCATTTGTCATCTCTCTGTGAGGTAATTAAGACCACTTCAAACTCATGGCATCACTTCCTGTTTGCCAATGCCCCATTATCCCTCTGGTCTTCTGTATGACAGATGAGTATGAGAAATACCTTTAGCCCTTAATCTTTGCCTTTTTATCATAGCAGCAGAAATCCTATGAGAGTCATTGATTGGATGGTCCACAATTCATCTTCGTGGTAATTGGAACAAACACTGTTTAATGCCAGTGAGGACCAATAATTGGCGGAGCAAAAAGCTCCTCTCTCCAGAACACCACAGAAATACAATAAGATTCATACAATTGATTTGTACATTGGATAAAAGGGCATGATGATATTGTACAGGGGAAAGCTTGTCCATGTCTCCATGAGTCCCTGGATAAATGTTGGGAACATGTGGTGAAGCTCTGGGAAAAGATTGAGGTTTTCAAATCATCTATGTGGCATAATTAATGACAATCTAAGGTGATGAAATATCAGTAAAGAACATCTTTTATGCTTTAGCAAACCAACAACATGAGAGGTGCCCACACAACACTAACAATATGTTGGTGCAGCAAACATGTATGCAAACAGTTTCCCATTTACACATCTTGCAGACAGAGAACAACATTTGGAGCCATGTTTCCGACCTCTTAAAGGACAAAATAATACAGTATAATACTGTTGGATTTTTTTACAGGGCACTTTTTGGTACATGAGTTAAAATGGTCATAAAAAGTACAAACACACACATTATTCATACATTAAAAGTCCAATATTCACTGGTCTCCACTAACCCCTTGTCTTTGACTTTGTCTGCTGTCTGGTGCTGAGCATTAAGTGTACAGTGGGTTTATCAGAGCTTGTGGTTGGGGCGGTGAGACAAACAAAATCAGCCTGAAGATGCTACAATGCATCATAGAACTGCAGAGTTGATGTCAAAGGTGACAATGCTCTGTTTGCCATTACATCTGCTCTGTCACATAAGCCATTTGAAATGGGGCATTATGAATACTTTGAATAAAAATACTAAAGACTGTACTAAACAACGGACCATAATATTGTATACAGCATAGTGTATGTTTTAATTGTATGTTATTATTACTGATACACAGTGCACCATGTGAAAATGTCGTGGATTCAAATGTAAGGTGACCTAAAATATAAATATTCTAGTAACATGAGGGTAAAGACCTAAAAAATGTACTTAAGTGCTATACTTGAGTATATTTAAGTCCCTCCACTGGCTTTTGTTGCACTCAAAAACCTCATTAGCTCGATTTTGTCACAGTATTCTTAAGTATTATTAAATGAAGGACTTATTAAGACACTCAACCCTTGCCTTGCTTTGAAAAGGGTGTTTGCCTCAAGAGATGTGACACTTTTGGGAAAATATCACTCTCGACCTCGAAACCAATGACAGCGTCTACACTTTTATACCCTTTCACACTTGCTTTATGAATTATGAGAGTTTGATGGGGCTATACATTAAGCAAGACAGTATTCTCAGTGTCGGGGTTTCCATGAAGAAAGGAGCGGCACATTGCAATGCAGAGTTGGAACCGAGTACAACTACTACAGCATTGTTTCTCTTTACCCTCTGTGAAATCTGGGCCCTCAGGAGATCCTGCTGGCTATTGAGTTATCGATCACACGGATCATGACCTCGGCTTCACAGCCGAGGCCTTAAAGCAGCTGTGTTTGAGAGTGTTTGTGTGTGTGTACATGTTACCAAACCAAACTCAGAGTCAAATCCGCACAACAACCCTTTTCTCAATAGAATACTGAGCAGAGAGCAGGCAGATTGACACAGGAGAAAAAAAAGTCAATGTGATGTAACATAATTACATCTGATTGTGCAAGGATGTCTTCCGCACTGGGTTTAAATGAACTTATGGACTTTATATATATAAGATTTAAAATATCCTGAAAATAATAGTTATCTGTATTTTAAAGTTTTGAGCAAAGGGTGTGATACACACAGCGTATTCAAACCCGTTCAACTATAGTGTAGTTTATTTGTAGCTCGCTACTTTCTAGCTCACTAAGATAAATCACAAGCAGCCCAACAAGAATGTAGTACAGTACATTATGGTGTACACTGTATACAGGGGTCTATGACAGGCATTTCATATTCATTTATTTCCCTCTAAGACAGTCTGTAGCATAACAAAGTAACATAATAAAATGATGGCTGTTAAATAATGCAGGGAGATTCACACGGGGTTAAACAGAGGTCACTAATTGTACAAGTATCGAACCTTGCTCTGTATTTTGAGCGCATAAATAAGGCATAAACAAACGAGCCAGCGGATGTTTAATGTGACTACACTGGGATTTTTCCTGTGATAAATGGGCTTTGAATAATGCATGCAGGTACAACGGAGGGGCTACAACCTTGAGGTTTGCCATCTGGTGTCCCAAACTAGATACTGAGCAGCAAATGTAGGCGGAGAATTCGCTGTCACCACCCTCAGATGGTGAAGGTATGCGAACCGTGAACTGTTTATCCTACACGCAGGAGAAATGAAATAACTTGTTACCTACAGTCAAACTTCACTGCAGCATTGTAATTGGTTGGTGGAGGGGATGCAGTAAATTGAGTCTGAATCTTAGGGTGTGTTTACACATTTGGACATTGAAGCCTTCAGTCTGATTCACGGGGCCAGGTGAGCATAAAGTCATTTGAAGTGTGGCACCGTGTAGCTGCCCTGTGAAACATGCTTGTTGGGTAAATCCATTATTGGTTTTGTTTAGTGGAACTGTTGAAGATTAAATAAAACCTTAATCTTATTAGATAAAGCCACTTTCAAATGTAATAGCTTGGCACACACAAAATCAGACACTAGATTTAGTGAAAAATAGTTCGGCAGGGTAAGATTATCGCCTGTTGTGATAATTGAAGTGAATACATCTGAACAATTTACTGACGCAACAGGAATATCTACACATCATCAGACTTCAAACGTGTGTGATTAAATTTTCTGGGTAATCTATAATTTGTTATAAAGTTGTATCTGTTTAAATATGTCTTAATGTAGCTGGATAAATAATACATTGTTTGTCTTTTAAATGCTGGAACAAGTAGTACTGCCTGTGTAGCCAAACCCTGATATATATTTTTCCTCTCTGCCTCAAGCTTCATTTTTGCCCAACAACTATTAAAAATACATCAATGAGCCACACAAAAGCAATGGGCTCTCTTCTTGAAAATTAAAGTATATTTTCATGCGGCTGAGAGCCATAGCCGCGGCTAAAGGATGTTGGAACTGTTTGCAAAAAAGGCAGCACATTGCATGATTTGGTCTTCTCATATGATTTGTTAACAACAGAGAAAAATATATAGAATATTTCCAGTTAGATTATTTAAGGCTTCAAATGAATCTTTGCTCAGTGGTTTCCAAATACCCCTTTCTGGCAGTGAAAAGGGGGCCTGTTTACAATTTTTTTGGAACTTGTTGAAATTGACAATGCAACACTTGACAGCATCCTGAACAGTGAATCATCTGCTCTCAGGGCACCCCAAACCTGACTTTCTATTTCTTTTTTTTTTTAATCCTGTGGATGTACAAAGAAAATAAACCCATATTGTATATGTACGAGTTCAATACGAACCACGTACTTTTCACTTGTGACTGTGAAATGTGCATCCTCAGCACTTTGAACATGACTCTGGCTATGACGGTGGCTGAACATGGTCCAACAAGATTTTTTCCTCAAAAGACTGCATAGCAACAGTCTGCCACTTTAAACTGTGGTCAACACACCCACAAATTCACTTATGCCGGTACCGTCCAACCTACCTCACGCTACAGCTTGGACAATAAGCAAGATGGTTTGTGCTCACCCGTGGGAAGTTCTACACCACTCTGCTCCCAGTTATGAGATGCCCTGGCAAGAGAGTGTAAATTTTGAACTGAGATCCATCAATGAACCCTTCCCTCTGTTCCCTTGTGCCTTTAAACTGGAAAATGAACACAGTATATAAAATAAAATGCCACAAAACAGCTACCTCTGTTCCAAGCAGCCTGGGACTATACATGGTGAATCACCTGCTCTCACACCACCCCAAACCTGACATTTTCTTATCCTGTGGATGCACAAAGAAAATGAAGGACCCATTTTGAATTTGCGCAGGTTCAATATGGATCACGCACTGGCTACTGTTCTTGTTAGCACTAAGCCCACGGCCAAAACATATTTCTCAAAGCCTTCTGTATTTGCGAGAAAAACCCGCAGGGGTTCTCAACCTAACACCTTGACATGGCACTGATGGGGAGGAAATGACATATCTACCTGTGCACGAAACAGGACCTTTGGGTTTACCCTCAAAATACACTTTTAGAGGCAATCTGCTTTCCACAAAAAGGGGTCAAGCCAGGCAGAGAGATAAATAAATTGCTTTGCTACTGCTAGGCTGTATACTCTCCCTTGTTCCAACCAGGTCAGTGAAAGCATACACCTCTCCACATACATGGAGCAAAAAAAAAGAAGGGAAAAAAGGCATAGAGGACTTAAGAAATCTATTGAAACGAGAGCAGAAGAGAGAAAAGGTAGAGGAGAGCCTATAATCAAAGAAGGAAAAGTGAGGAGAGAAGTGGGGGTGGGGGAGCGGGTGGGGGTTGGAGAAGAAAAGAAGAGAAGATCAGAGTAGAGGACAGGGAGGATATAAAAGCAGGACCATAAAAGCATGCTAAATTCTGGAGAGCAAATTCTGATCTGAGGATAGTGGAATGGAACAGTAGGATGTGATAAGAACAGCTTGCAAGTGGAGTTTTCACACCTGTATTCTCCCGGCCGCTGCACTCAACTCATATAAAAAATACCCTTTCTTTTAAAAAACAGTAAAAGGAAGATTCAATGTTATATCTTCTGGCATCGCATTGCTTTTTGAGACATTTTGTTGCTATCACAGTGTTCCCCTCCATTCACTTTTTGCATCTGTTTGCAGTACTTTGTGTTACTCATCGGCGTGTGAACATCTAATTCAGTACTTTCATAAATGGCATTAGTGCATAACCCTTTGTAATGGATTCATAATGAATGGGGGAGTGGTTAGAGGCTAGGAGAGATGGCTGCAGCTGATTCCATTTGCCTTTTGCAAAGAGCTGCAGTTGCTGACTGAATGAGGATTAGGGATAGAAATGATGGGATTTTGATGCTGAAAAGCCCAGCTGAGAAGCAGCGCAGCATGAGACCATGAAGCATAGCGGGAGAGGAGAAGCAGGCCGGGTTTCAGCGCCGCGAGCAGACAATGTCACATCTCCCACACAAAGTAGCAGCATTGATTATTGCAGAATATGGAGCCAAGAACCCTGGCTTTCTCCTATTCGATGATGGAATGAGGCATGCTGTCTAGCAATACCTGGTTAATGTCAACAAATTGACAGCCCAGGTTTGTACGCCTCAGCTCTCTTGTTGCTGTAACTCGTATGTCTTTAGGACACGAAGCTTTCACAGATTTCTAAGAGTGAGAAAACACTCATATGCAGTCATTTCAGCAGAAAAAAAATGTCAGTGGGGAAGAAATAATCAATGGGGAAAAAAAACAAACAATACCAGGAACATTATATTTTTAAGCTCACAAACATATATGGAGTGCTTTAAAGACCCTGAACCCTCACAAAGCTGTTTTGAGTTATTTTGGCTGATTGAGCTCTGCTGTATCTGTACCAGGAATTGTGTCACCAGAGTCCATGTACTAAGTAAGAATGATATAGGCATGAGTATTTAACAAGGAAACGATAATATAACAAAAAAGTGCAATAAACATGTCAGTCAAGTACCTGAATCCTGAGTCTTCCTAATTAAGAAGCTCAACCTGAGTGCTTAATGCACATTAGGCTTCTACAGATGCATGTGTTTAGGAATCCACACAGAGGGACCTGCAGGATCAAACAACACCTGTGTACATTTGTATAACTGCAGCTTCACAGCCAGTAGAACAGGAGACAGCCATGCTTGATACTATTGTACACATTTTAGTGGCCAATTACAGGGAGAAAAAATTAAAGCATATATTGATATATTATATTATATTAAACAGTATAATAGAGGAGATACAGCATGAGAAAAGCAAACATTAAATGTATGTATACTTAGTGCTGTTAAAACAACTACAAAAAGGCTAATAAAACAGCAATGACTAATCTTAATGAAAATGAACATTTTCCATCTACCTTTAAATTATGTTATTGTTGAGGCATAACTTATGCAGTGAAGCAGAGTAATCCAATGACTGGGAAAATCCAAAATGGAAGCCAGCATCTGGAACACGTAAACAATCTGACAGCTCTTGCCAGAACAGGCACATCTACAAGCCGGTGAGATATCCTGATGAGGGAGGCCATTTGGGGCTTCGTCGATAACACAGCAAATGGTTAAAATGCCAAACTCAGTAATTAATTCGAAGAGTGACCCAAAGCAAAGATCTCAGGAATAAAGGCAATGTGGTCAAATTACTTATCAAATCTCTGGTCACTGCATCATTTTGCGTGAGATTACACCAACCCATCAGTTATGGATGCATGCAGTCTGGCTGCCCGTGCCCACAAAACTGCACTGCCATGCTGCTGTGGGAATGTTCTTTCACCTCAAAAAAATATTTAAGTCTGCAACCCATCAGAAGGCTTTGCAAAACCATCAGATAGGCAAACTAGCAACAGGTGGCGCCTACAAAGAGTTTTCCCTATGAGGAGTGAGGTTGAGTGGTTCACCTACGCAACTTGAACAGGCATTGCTTACTCAATGTGGTGAGTGTGGTAAATGTTATGTAATAAGAGGGCGCCGCAGATGGTAGAGCCGTCTGCCATTATAACTCACTTAGTTGATAAGGACACTCACCGTCATCTACCTTTCCTGTCACTGGCTATTGCCGGGGTGATTCAAGGAAATTGGAATCTGCCTGGTGTGTGAGCTAACAGGTGTGTTCATCTCTGAGAACGAGCCAGAGACAGCTTTGGAGCTACATAGCTTGACTTAACCTCTTCAAATGCCTCCTGGTCGCTAAGGAGGCTGTTCTAAAACAACGCAGAACTCTATTCAGAATGTAAAAGTGTTTCTAAAGTGTATCTATACCCGTATGGGACTAATTTCATTTTTGGAACTTATGTAAAAGAATAAAAAAAATTCTGAACCCAAATTTAGACTTAGATGGGACAATGATGTTCTCATTGTAAAGAAACTGAAACATGGTCTATAATTAAACACACATTTGATTTTGTTGGACCAGCTGGACTCAGGGACTACATTCATTCAGTTTTTGGTGAATGCAGTTCAAAGTTTCCTCCTCTCCTTGCTCTGTTTTGTTCTCCACCATCTCTTGAGAAATATCTGTATTTTTAACCACCAAATGCTCTACAATATTCACCATCTAATCACAGCTGGAAATGAAAGGGAACTAAAATGCTGATTATTCGTCATTCACACTGATATTGACCATTATTCTCTAAAAGACCATTTACATCCCATAACTCCTCTCACATAGCCTCACTGAATGTCTTGGAAACATTATCTACTGAACAGCATGACACAATTTTCGGTTATTTTTCATGATATTATTTCATTTGATGAAACCAGTGCAGTCTCCAAACAGCTGTTAAGCTTCAATAAAGATCACATGGGGCTGGAAAACAACACATAAACCTGATTAATTTTCGAGGTTTATCTCAATAGTAGGTGCTTTATGTTCATTGTGGCACATAGTGAATGAAAAATGGCCTGTATTTGCTGAAAGACGCCTGGCTCTAACAAAAAGAGCATGCATAATATACCATAACTTCAAATGCCAATAGCGTGATATAAAGACTCTGATGTGTCTTAATGTGATTGGATTATTCTTCAAAGATCTCTTCACGCAGAACCATAGTGGAACACACAATTACAATGCCATGCGTGAAATCTACAAGGAATGCAAGAAGTGTTTTCTAGCCTTACTACAAGGAAATACACAGATTCCATTTACTTTGTATTTGTCACACACCTAAAGATGCTTATTTACTGGGATATGCACATATTTTCTATTCGCATCCAAGAAATGCACTTCAGGTTTTAATTGTAAATAGAATCTATGGATGATGGACGGATGGATGGAGGAATGTAGGAATTCTGGTTGTGGCAGATATTGATGGACAGCAAGGTTTGGGCACTTGGGCACTGCAATGTCTAAGGGTCTATATTTCATTTATATTTGCACCTCAGATCTGCTATGTAGGCCTGTGGTGATCCTTGGAGATGTCCACTCCCCATACTTGAGAAGATCCAGACATGTGGTACAAAGGGAATTAAATCTGACTTTTATTGTCTTCCATCCATCATTTCTAGACAGTATTTTACTCCACGGTCAAAGATGTCTTCAGTTCTTTACCCAGTATGGATATTCTTTTACTTCATTTCCACATTGATCTCTCACCTTAGCCACAAAGAATATTGCTAACTGCTAACAACTGCTGGTAGGTACTGGAAATGTCTGTAGTTCCTCACACATTCACACTTTGTCCCGAAATATCATTCACATGCGATGGATGATATTCAGCAGCATTACAGTATGTACTTTTATATTATCATATCATTTTAAACTTATTCATTTCTCTCAATCTGCCTGAAATACAGTATGATGCTCGTAGTGTAGAATGATTTGTACCTGTCTCTGGTCACCTCTTTGGTCACTATTCAGTAGGGAGTTTTTGATTGTTGCCTACTTGTTGCAAAAATCAATAAATAAAAATTAAAAAGAAGATGATTTAAAAAAAAGATGAAAATAATGATAGAAAAAATAAACAACAGCCCTAACATATCTGATATTTTACATACAAATCAGCAGGTTGATTTTTCTGACAGATAAAACCTTTTATCTTTGACTTTCTTGATCAAGGCTTGACATGGATGCTGCTCCGACAGATTTCTAACACAAAATTCAAATAACACTCTGGCTTTCTCTTTTCTTATCAAGGCAGAAATTTAAGACCCCTGCCTAGTAATATTCCTCAACTAATAATGTGAGCATTACAGTGGTGTTAGCAAGTGAGCCTGCCTGTCTCAAGTGTATGATGAAGGCTTGTCCAGAAGAGCTGAAGCCTGCAGCAAATCCTCCGTCTAATTCTCTGCTCAGCATGAATCCTATTCCCCCCAGCCTCGCCTTGGCCCTCTAGGGGGATCTGGATCAGAATCTAATGAACTGCCTTCAATTACCCCATCCTCCAGTATTTGCCCTCTACAGCTAACTAGTGAAAACGAACGAGTGCCTCTGCCTCCCATTTCCTGTGGACCCTAGGGCTCCTAGAGGGTTTCACTGAGGTTACCATGGGCACACGAAGCCCAGGAGAGCTGTCGAGGGATACGACAACGCTGCGTCTCCAAAAAGAGATAAGATTACCAAGTCGCTCTCTCTTAACAGGCTTAGATTAATTTCTGTCAAGATCAGACATGAGCGTGCTTTCAAAAATCAAGAATAATGTGCTTCACGCACAAACAGTGAGAAATTACAATTTCTCACCATGAAAGGATTACATCAAGGAGACATTATTAGCAACAGACAGTGGTTTGACATTCAAATACCACATTAGGGATTAAAAAAACATTAAATGTGTAGTTTAAAGTTTGGTTGGTGGGTTCCAAGACACTTTGGTTCGTTTCTGATAAAGGAGCTTCCAGGATCCTGTGAAGGACCCTGCTGATGCTTTGCAGCTTGGACACCCATAGGTAACCCACAGGGGAATTATGCTCTGTGGAAAATTGTCATCACACAATTAAGAGAAATCGAGGGATTGGCATGGTGTCAAAGTAAAGTTTTAATTTGAGTTCCATGTCCTGTACATGTGTCCATTACAATATTTACCTCCTTTATGCTAAATTGGGCATCTTAGTTACTTGGCACCTACTTTTATTGGTTTGTAATTGTAATTTGGTATCTACATTATCTTCTTTGTCACAGATATGATTATTTGTTTGAGGTTTGCTGTCAACCCAATCAACCCAATATATGGATATATGTTGAACTTGTATTGTGACAGACTGAAGCGCCATTTAATTTCTTTGATTAATTAAGCCTGGCCTTGCATTCATGTTGGCGAGCTTGTTTTTTTTCCCTCAACAAATCAGAGGCAAGTGATGTATCTGCCTCACACACAGATTGGTAAAAACTGGTATTTTCAGTCAACATACCAGTTGACTTGTACGTCCTCCCTACAGAGACCTCTCCATCTGTGTCATGGCTGTAGGTAGGCCCAAGTATCTATCTAGCAAGAAAAAATTTTCATTCCAACTGCTCTCATTGTATGAAGACTTCTATGAAAGAATGGGCAACGTCAGTCAAAGTTAGACTATTTTATTTTTGCATTGGCAGAACGCTGAATAGAGTTTCACCTTCTAAAGCCTAATAAAACTAAAATAAAACCTTTCCGGTT
>JAOXYL010000105.1:2279141-2311298 GCA_028564955.1 Terapon puta | reverse complement strand
CTATTCATCATTTGGAACTATGAATGTCTGTACCACAATTGACCTTACTGGATAAATGAAAAGTTTGACTTATGGGTGGCTCTTTCACCCAAAATAAAAAATGTCAGCCTCATGGTGGCACTGGTAGAAAAGTCAACAGGATTTATCTCCTGCCCATTTGAACAAACTATCATGGCTTTTCTGTTGAGTTGTGTCAGTAAGGATCATGGTGGTGGACTCACTTAGTAACAATCAATCCAGATCCCTTGAGCACCACTCCA
This sequence comes from Terapon puta, assembly GCA_028564955.1. Taxonomy (NCBI): domain Eukaryota; kingdom Metazoa; phylum Chordata; class Actinopteri; order Centrarchiformes; family Terapontidae; genus Terapon; species Terapon puta. The sequence continues at coordinate 2,311,038 of JAOXYL010000105.1, read as the reverse complement.
CCATGGCTACAAACAAATCTGAATCACACAAAGTGACTTTTAGTCTGCCTTTCTGTCCTGACAGACCATCGGTGATAAAAATCAGACTCAAATCCACCACACCTGAAACAAAACAACCAATCAGAGCAGAAAGTTTAACACAGGCTTAAGGGCAGCTCCTTCCCCACACACGTGAAAACTTGGAGCGAACGTAGTGGCAACCAAAAACAACCACCAACAACCGAGCAAGGAGAAAACTACCCAACAAACCACAGTTTACCAAAAAAAAAAAAAGTAAAAAGGGATGTAAAAAGAGGGGAGGGACCTGAAAGTTTAGCACACTCTCTTCTCAAGCTTCTGCAGTTTTAATCCTTTCAACACTCCTTCCTCACCTACAAAAATAGCAATTATTCGACTCCAGGGACACAAAAATGGAACTGTATTAATTATAAATGTGTGTGGGCTTTCCCTGAATTAAGCAGGAGGTCACGCTGTTACAAAGGCACTGCTCCACCGCATTGGGAACTTTGTTGGTTAAAAAAAGAGTGGCAGAGTGGGGTTGTTATTTATTGATTACTCAAGTGCGGCAAATGCCCTTAGTACTTCTTTAAAAAATAAGGCACACTCTAAAAGAGAGGCCTGCAGACAGAGAGAAGGTGCAGAATCTGAAAATAAAGGCAGCTTGAAAGACGAAGATTAAAACGGTGAGCCACGAGGAGACCATTTGGAAGCCCGAGTAATGGTGGAGGGCTGTCAGGAAAATATCACCGTTGTAATTATGCAAAGGGTGAGCAAAAAAGAAAAAAAGGAAGCGTGGGCGTGCGGGTGAAGGTAGAGGGTTAGGGGGAATGAAAAGGAACAAAAGACGCCTGCTTTCAAGTTGGAGATGAGACGATGGGCCAAATGAAACGGTTTTTGCCGTGGCCTAACCTGTGGCTGTCTTTCATCTCTAAATTTTTCCTTCTTCTTTTCTTCTTTTCCTCCTTCTCTAGCAACAGGCTCGATTATTAATTTTTACTCTTAAGCTCTAAAATAGCTGCCTCTGTAATAAATGTGTTTTGAAGCTGTCACGCTTCACCTTTTAGCGCCTGGCCAAACTGAAGGTTCATAATTGATATTGCTCTCTCCGGTCAAATGTCTTTAAATACCGTGATTAGACCAGGTAAGACTGAGGCTTGGTGGACTTGCTTGAACAGATTTCAAACCTATTGTATATTCTAGCCATCCAGCCATCCATTTTCTATACCTGCTGTATCGTGTCTCACAGGGTCACAGGGGTGCTGGAGCCTATCACTGTTGCCTCACAGCTAGAAGATCCTGGATCCACTTCAAACAGGCCCTTCTGTGTGGAGTCTGCATGCTCTCCCTGAGCCTACGTGGGTTCTCCCTGGGTACTCCAGCTTCCTCCCACAATCCAAAGACATGCAGGTTAGCTGCTGACTCTAAATTGCCCCTAGGTGTCAGAGTGTCAGCCCTGTGACTGGCGTCCAGTCCAGGATGTTTCCCGCCTCTCGTCCAAGTACTGGCAAACCTCAAAGGAGCAGATATATTTCTGTTTGCGTTCTGAGTTTATTCAAGGTCAATTCTAGTCCAATGGCAATTTTGGTATTATTCTTTTATTTATTCTTTATCTTTGTTCATTTTATGCCATAATTACAAGTGGTTATGGAAGCCAAAGGGATATTTCTAAGATCTGGAAACCTGGCAAAATGGCCACAAAGTCCAGAGTGAATGAGCAATGACTCTGGTTGTAAACAACAGTGCTGCTGAAAACAAAAAGAAGCTCATTCCTCAAAGATCATGGCCTCAGTGTCCTCTCAGTCACAGCTGACTCTCTTTTTTTAAATCCATTGCCTTGGCTTTATTCAAAGAATCAAGCTTCACTTCCGAAATGTCAGCATTCTTCAGAGATAGCACCATCATCACTGGAGCCAATATTATAAATACAGATGCAGCAAATCTTGTGGATTCCTCATTAGTGAGCAGAATAAAGTCCCTTTCCTGGGAAACAACAAGAATAATTTTTGGGGGGAATTTGATAGTTTTGTGACTGCTTTTAAAACGACTATTGTAAACCTTTGCTAAAGGCGAACTTGAATATCCCAGAGAATTCTTGCAATTTCTGGAGAAGATTGTTTTCTACAGCATCATCTGAATACAAACAAAATATTTCAGGCCATTGGATTGCTTTCCAGGAACTGCTTTTCACAACTCATTGAAAGTACTCCTGCCTGCTGTAGGTTGTCTGTGTACCTTACAGTTAAACCTGGTAGGATATCGATAAGCAGCAGTTTAATCACTTAAAACATTTCACTCATGCTGCTCAACATCATTGAAATGCAAAGTATTTAACAACTGAAGATACCTCTAATAACTGTCTACAGAAGCTGTGAAATGATGGATCACTTTGTGTTTCAGTTAGGTAGCACTCCATGTCAGAAGGGAAGACAGCAAGAAGAGCTTATAAAAACCTTGGTGTTAATTTAGTTGCCTGGCTAACATTGTACTCATAGTCATGTCTGGGACAAAGAAATAAAAAACGGGGCAAAAACTAAGAGTGCTTTGGAGACACCATGACCAATCTTACCAGGTTTTATAATTCAGTCTATTTCTTTGCAATTTAATGAATTGTAAATGCTACATTATTGCCAAACTGAAAAAAATCGGAACAACAAAGCTCAGTGTTTGTTGTTGACTCTCAAAAGCTGTGTGGCTCCAACACAACAGAAACATTGTGGGCCATAAAATAGTGAGCTGAAAGAGGCTAAAAGTCTATAGATCTTCAGACTGAAAGAGTCTGCAGATAATTCTTTGTTCATCAGTAAACTAACATATTTTCACATTTAACACAGTAATGTAATAATATGCAACTGTTGATAAGTGCAGCTTTAATGACCATCAATTCATTTTATTCAGGTTGTAAAAGCACTCTAATATATTATTCAGTTATTCAAATATCATAAAGGAATATTGCCTAGGTAAAATTTTAGGCAGAGCTGGAAAAGCAGTGTAGACGGCTAACTTAAAAACAGGCCCTTCAATTGACTTTATGTGCTGGGGCAGTTTATAACAGGAGGTTACAAATAGCTTCCCAAATAAATTAAAAGATGAGTCTTAGTAAGAAATTAAAGCATAGTGCCTTAAACATCCTCAACCCCCCCTCTTTTATGAAAGGGAAAATAAAGCAGAGCTACTACCTGGCTCTTTGAAAGTAGCTTTTTAAAACCCTAAACCTCTCTTTTTAAGATGCTCCGATAAAAGGACACTCCTTAAAATTTATCAGCTGTCACTGCTGTGAGTGAATGTAAAACCAGCAATACAGCCTTGTTGGCTTGTTTACCCAACATAATTTACCTTAAAGCATCTTCTCATCTCCCATCACACACAGATTGTACACATTGGCAGAATGCACACACATGCACGCAAACACATGCACCCCCGATAAAAGACTCGGCATCTCACACTTCTGCAAAGTCAGACCAAACTATTTTGTCCATAAATGCCTGGGGACCCGAAGCACTTTGCATGTCAAATAAAATTTCATACGCTGCCTAAAATCAGTGTAAAGAGGCTATAAAAAGCCTCATTCAATCACAAAGGAACACTGTGTCCCACAACAGCTCCATGGATTGGTGCTGGATAAACATACAGTGTGTTAAGCAGCTTTTTTCTGTGTATGTCGTAGTAGCTGAATACATAAAGATTTAATTTTTAGTTTCTCCTTATATTCAAGTGTCTTCAGATCTTTCAGTTATCCTGATGAGTTTGTTAGTTGCTTTGGAGCTGTTTTTCTATTGGTGGCTCCCTGTTCTGTTTGTCTCATGTAGGGGAACAAATAAACATTTGCACACACTTGCACAGGGATGACATGACACACAGCGCTGCCAACGGATTCACACTGCTCCACTGATGTACAGGTGGTGGTACTATGCTGAGGTATGGAGCAACAAAGTAGGTAGAAAGTTGATCCATGTTACTTGTTGGACTGTATTAATTCTATCTGAACTATGTCATTTTCTATACAGAGTTATGTGTCTATCATATATATATATCTATATCATAATATATTTTTGTGTAGTACATTGATAGTTAATCATTTAATGATGTTAAATGCAAAGTTTTTAGAGATTCCTTAAATTCTGAACACACAAACAGACACGCTCATGCGTGTGTACTGAAGTAGGCACTTTAGATTTAATTGTTGCACCTGTGGTACACATACATGGTACATACATATGGCATAAGGTATGTATGTGGATCAGATGATTCCTCACAATAGATGCCTACACTGGGCTACGCTTCTTCCTTCTAAAGTCACAATGCCAAGACCCTGCCGCATCTCTCCCTCTCCCTTCAGAACATCGTCTACCCCAGCCATCTAGGTGACAATTATCTCCCTGTGCCAGTGGGGGCTGTAGCCTACTACTATTTAGTGCTAGGTAAGAATAGGATTCGCCTTTATAATCATTATATCCCCTGAGATGGAATGTAAATTGCAGTTTAAAGACAAATAGAAAATTAGGTGACAATTGTGGAAAAAAATATGATTGTATATTTAATGTGTTTAAACTGAGGTAAGCGTGATTTTTTCCCCACAGGCTGCTGTTTCCAAAGTTGAGCATTTACTTATTATTATCTCTCATACTGTGGTTTTCTGGCATTAAAATACCCTAGCTTAGCTACAAGGCTAACTAATGATGGTTCCATTTCCTCATCTCTGCGAGCAGTGTGCTGACCTGCATCGTGCAGTGTGATTGCCTCTGCAGTTCAATGCGGGGTCCCATTTCCGAAGCCCCATGACTATTCCTGGAAGTGCAGCTCCGCTGTGATTGATGCTTTATAAAACCCTTTTTACAGTTTTGACATTTCAGGGAAAACAAGCAGGGTCTGAACTTTCCATCTGCCGGGTCCACCCGTCAGCATCTCCCTCTCCACTCACTACCATCTCTCCCCGGCTTACCTATTTGTTCGTTTTTGTCTGTTCCTTACCTCTAACCCTCCCCTTCCCTTCCCATCGTTTCAGGTCTCTTCCAGTCCTCACATATTACAGTTATGTGTAGCATCGGAGAAAGAAAATAGGAAAGAAGAGACAAAGACAGAAGCAGTTGCAATAATATCACCTGATCACCTGAACTTATCTAGAGTCCATTGTCTTTTTGAGTCTTGATGAAGAAATTAAATCCACTCTTTTGTGGTTGTTTGTTGGTGCAGAGTGTATGTTGGTGCAGAGTGTATGTTAATTTGCATACAAATTTAATCCTTTGTGCTTATACAGGAAGTAGACTGCATCTCCTCTGTAGTAAAATGTGCTATATAAAAGTTTTCCTTTGACTTATTCTTTGTTCTGACCGTACCCGTGTGTTGTTTTAGTTAAGGTAACCAACAGTCTCCTTCCCTGCTGTCCACCCTGATGTCTTAAAATCTTTAGTATGTAAGATTTAATGGAATTTAGCAGTGAGCCTGCAGATTGCAACCAACTGAAAGCCGTTGCCCTCCTGACACCTCCTCTCTGACAGCATAGGTGCAGGTCAAGATCCAAAATTAACACTAGTCAAGCACCAAATGTGAATAAATTTGTGGTTTGCTAACTGTTTCACCACACATGCACACACCCACACCCACACACACACTCTCACTATCATAGCAAAACTGTCTGTCTCAAGTGCTTCTAGCTTCGCAGCACTGTTTACTGTACCAGACATCAGGCACTCTCCTAAATCACGGTGGGTTGTGAAGTGAATTTTAATTTCCACGGATATGACATCTCCGGTTTCAACATGCCTGCTGACCAAAATATGGCTCCTGCTCCTCTTTAGGGAATATATATGATAAAAATGTTAATGGAACAGGATTTTGTGATATCGTTGCGCCAAACAAAGACATACAGACTTTTATAAGGGAGCTATTGTTGGACTAGATAAGATGTTGATATTCAATAGATTTTTTTTTTAAATGTTCACGCACATATCTGAATCAGCTCATAACTTGGTAATGAGTTTGTCCATTCTGGGATACTGTAGAAACATGGCAGTGCAGCATGGAGGCCTCAGTGGGAGAGGACCTGCTCCATCTGTAGATATGATATATTGGGTGATTATTACGAGATAGTTATGAATATTATATTCCATTTTTGCCAACATACTCCCCCAAAGTCAACATGCTGCTCTGTTAAGATTCAGACTATTTCACCGTAGGATAAGTCTATGTTTATTCACCACAAACCGTCAATACATTGACTATTAATGTTGCACTCCTTCTTCTTCCTCTTTGAGTTTTGACCCTTTGAAGTTGCCAGAGCTGGTCAGTGTGGGACATTGGCTACATAAAAAGCAGAACAAAGCATCTCCACTTCTTACTATAAAACTGAAGCCAAAATATCCAGGATATGGGCAGTGCCATGTTGTGCTGGTGGCATCATTTCCATGATGTTCTCATGTCTGTGTGGGTTTTCTCCAAGTACACCAGTTCACTCTCACAGTGCAAAGACATTCATGTTAAATGGTGACTCTAAATTGCTCAACGGTGTGAATGTACATGTGGTTGATTGTCTGTCTCTTTATGTTGGCCCTGTAATTGAATGGCCACCAGTCCAGGGTGTACTGCGCCTCTCAGCCGCATGACCGCCATGTGCAGATAAGCGATATAGATAATGGATGGATGGACACACACGGGTAATACTTCACTGAGACTGACTGAGCTATCAATCATGGCATGTCAACCCGACCGACAGCATCTAAAAACTAATTAAAACTAAATTCAATCAGAAAATAGCTAAAAAGAAGTCAGACATCAGGGGATGATGAGGACTTGAATGTGTTTTCTTGTCTGTATTGCTGTACAGTACCCTCCTGAAGGAGGCAACAAATTCACAGCCTGACCCTGGACCTTTATCTCTCACTCTGTGTACCTATCTGCCAAACTAAACACCAAAGTTCAGGGGTGCAGAATGTATGTCATGTTGGAGTTAGTACAATTTCCTGTCTAAGGAGTTTCATGTCAACAACCAAGTCACACTTGTTTCCTTTAAATAAATTTGTGCTCAAACGCACAGGCGCCTCACATCAACCACTCCATCATTCAAGACAGTAAATCCCACATAAAGTGGACACATGAACTGACATAAGCAATTCTCTAATCATTCCACCATTTAAAAACTGTTACTGTTAGGGGAATGTTTCCAGTAGTAAAGATGGGAATCTTTCCCATTTCCATCATTTATTCCATTTGACATAAAAGCAGAATGACAGCCAGAGGTTGCTAATCACGTGCCATGCGATTAGTTCTGCTAATGACATCATGGTGATAGTGTTTTGCAAGCTAGTTTGGAAAAGAAAATTCAGACTGGGGAACTGTATGCTTCTGACATTTGGATGACTAATTGTTTCTGAGCTCATTAATCTCAGCGAGAGTTATCTCTTACTGTTCTGATCTGGTACACATCTCATTGAAAACAATACTGATGTTGCAGATCCACAGCCCATGAACACAGGCTGTTAGAATCAGATATTTGAGTCACAGTACGACTGAACTGCCTGGTTCACAAGAGGTCTACAAATATGTTCTGCAAAACCGATCTTCTGTAGTGATAGTATAAGGTCTATATAAGCTCACAACATTGGAGAATTAGGTTAAGGTTTGCTTATACTATCACGCACTGGGGCATGTATAATATGTGTTTCAGTGATTTATGGAGCGTGTTGTTAGTACCTTGGACAACTGAGAATCTGACCTTTTTACAAGTTAATGTATTGTGATACATAGTCCCAGTATGCCCAGCAGTTGAGTGCATTATTGAATAGCTTAGCATGAATGGGTTTCACATTGGTTCTACTGGCAAAGTATGTAATTACTAGGGCAACTTAGCATCTTATTCATTTTGTATGTCTAAGTGTAATAGGAGATTTGCCACACACTGCCAATATTTTTTTCTTGCTTTCTGGGTATCACTAGCTAGTTAAACAGCTCCTGCCCATGTCCTCTCACCAGAGTTGAGGCTCCATATGGATGTTTAACTTTTAGACCCAGCTGCTGTGATGCTGTAGGCAAATAAACAGTGTCGAGTCAGTGTGGAACCTTAAGTAAGAACTGATCTCTTACCAGCCAGAATGTTATAGCTTAACATTAGTTCAGGTTAGCTGAGCAACATCATAGCACAACATCCATAATTTAGAGGTCTCCTAGCACTACTATGGTTTGCCTCTATGGGTATCCTTTATAGATCATACACACTCTGCTTTCTCTTCCTCTCGAGATGTGCTGACCCAATCTTCCTTGTGCCACAGTTTCACATTTTGGCTGTGTCCTGAGGTCTGCTGCTGGTCTGCCATGTGCCTTGCTGTCTTCTCCCCCTCAAAAAGGTCGTCCCTCTCTCAATATTCTGTGCTGTTCTCTCTGAAAAAGCCGGGCCTTCTCCATCATTCATCATTGGCCTCCACTCTACAGCCTGCCCATCACCACCTTGGTATAGCTCCCATTGCAATCCTGCCCATGCACAATGGGGGGAGCACTCTTTGAGTTTCCTTTTATGGGGGAAATTTGCCCTTGTATTCCTGCAGCCCTTTTAACTAAAGTAGTCCTCAAAGCTAAGCAGTCTTATCTACTAATTAGAAAATTTGTGAAGTACCTTTATAAACTAAATATTTGTCTTCCCAATGCACCATGAACCTAGAAAATGGAAATAATACAAACAGTGTGGAGAGTGAAGCCACACATTGGATACTGTGTAATGGTAAAACACTGCTGCAGTGATCTCTGTGGGTTGAAAGGTCATTTGGCCCCAGCAGTGACCCAGCTGGATGTGCGTTATACAGATGTGCACTTTGTTGTACTTATGACCACACCCAGCAGTGATAGAGATAGTGCTACTATAACACACATTATATTATAGCTGATGTTCTTTGTAATTTTGTAATTTTTATTTTATTTTATTTTTTGTGGGAGTGCATCTGTGATGATGGTACAGATTTCTGGTACCGCTTGCTTTTAGAAGAGGAGAGGACAGTATTCCATTTTTCATCTGCCTTCCTGAAACCCCACTACCTCAGTAGTTGGAAAGGTTGTAGCTCAATAAAATAAATTCACATGAGGACCATATTGCTTGACTTTTAAATACAAGTTCAGCTAGAGGCACTGCGTATGATGACAATTGGACCAAGCTAATTTTGCTTGATGTCACTGCACCAGTTGGAGACAGTCAAGCAGAAACTCACTGGAGCTCCATTTTTGAGTCTGACAGAGACAACCTAGCCAATTGCTGATGGCAAAACTTAAATGAGCAAAAATACAGCTAACTGTGGCTCAAAGTGTCTCACAATTATGAAGCAGGTCACATGCTTGTCGATATCACACAATATGTGATTCCAATTTCTAAGATAAGTCATTGTGACCTCTGCCAAAATGCATTATTTTATTTTGTTTGAATTTTTTCAGGGTGGAAGTCAATCGAAGCATTTTAATGACAGGGACATATGATGCTTCTTGCTGTCAACTTATTTCAGGCGATGGTCGGTACACACTTGTCCAAACCCCACACATCCCCCTGTCATACAGATGGCTAGCTTTCTGTAGCACTGCTAGCCATGTTTCCAAGGGGAATTATGTATTGGCAGAGCCCACGTGTGGTTGTGTGTGTGATGTGTGTGTGGGTGTGTGAACATATGTCACTGCCATGCTGCCAGTTCTAGGTAGTAAATTCTCCATCACGACTATCAGTATGATTAAAGAGAGGTACCTGGCGACATCCATCACGACACATAATCACTGAAAAGGTCACACAGGTCATGGACTAGTGAAGGAAGATAATGAAGTGGATACATTCAGTATGAGTGCATTACTACATAACTGCATGTTGTGGATATTGAATTAAAGCAGTTATGTCAGAGTAGTTTTAATTAGTACAGCAACAAGGAAATGACAAGCTCTTGTCATGTTGATCATCACCTTGTCAACAGATTGATGAACAATAAATCTCTAATGACTGTGTGCAGTGTTACATATAAAGCTACTTCTCCTTATTTAGATACATCATGACAATTTGAAAGAGTGCCTTCAAACTTTATGTGCATCAAACTTCTTTATAGTTCATCCAGCTCCCCTGGAGTTTGCTGTGATGATCTATGTAACACAAGACAAATACTGCACTTTCACTAACACTCTGTTTGTAATGTGTTAATGAGACTTTTTTTATTCTCAAACTCAATATGGGTATGACCGGTGTATTAGGAAATTACAACATCGAACAGAACGTTAATACAAATTCCTGGGCGAGATGAAATCTTAACATAAAACAAGTTAGTGAAAAGGTCACTTATGATCAACTTCATCAGTAAATCCACATATCTTGTGATCTGATTTTATATTATGCTTCATAGCTTCATTTTGGGGCTGCAGCAATTTGAGCAACCAAACAATCATTCTCGGTTTGTGTTGCTCCCTGTGCTTTCTGATGCTGGTGGAGAGGGTTGGCAGTGAGATCATTATACCAATTCACCTTCCTCAGTAACACTCAACTGATCAAGCTCCGATCCAGCAAAGCCCTTATTGCCGCTATCCTGCTCACCATAGTTACTAGTCTCTATCACAAAGTGAATTAAAAAATGTAATCACAATTCCTGTGAAATAAATAATCACAGTGTGATCAGGCCTGGAGTATTTTAAAGACCACCATACACCACAGCAGACATACACATCACTTGTAAAAAGGACAACTAACAGCTGAGGGCAGCACATTGATTGGAACAAGACCGCTCTAGACACAGCAAGCAGGAAAGGATTGGTTGCAGACAGTAATTTTGTAAAAACAAATTCCCACTAAAGCTGGAATGGATTCCAATCATCTCACTGCCGCAGAAAAACTTTTATTTTGAAATCCTTTTTGCGCTCAAATATGGGTCTCTTCCTGTTTCGAAGTGGCTGTGAACAGTGCACAGTATCTCAGTGGTTTATTAATAGGCTTGTCCAAGTGGCCCATCTGGACCATCTTAAGAACAGGTGACGTGTCACATGGAGGTCAACGCTGTGAAGTCATGCATAATGTTAACACTTCTCTCCTGGACAAGATACGTTTTTAAGACCTGACTGTTTTCTGACCTACAGTGGCAGTCACAATGTAAAGTCTCCTTCCATGTGCTCTCTTAAGTGCATGTGATTAAGTACGCTCCTCAGGGTGTGATTCTGCAGGGGATGTGCAGGACGTACTCAACATGCCTGTTACACATGAACAAACACATGAACAGTTCCTGAGACGATTACCAAAAACAGACTAAAGATGGATACTCTAATTACTATAAATTCTGCATGTGTCAGTTTATGAAAGTTGTCACCAGAGGAAAAATAGAGCTGCTTCATAGAAAATCAATGGAAGATTCGTAGACAGAGACAATAGCCAGGGGGGTTTAATTTCTACAGCAAAGTTCCCGTGGCATTCATCATTAGCTATACAAACTAAGAATGTGAGGGAATTATGTTTTATCTTACTGTAAATTACTGTTGTACTGTTCTGCTAAACTGCCTTTTGACACCATGCCCTTCTGTAGCACTGTAGTCATAGTACAGGGTTTACATACCAGAGCAATAGGTAGAGCACAGCCAAAGTAAAGGAGCAAGAGACAAGAATACACAGTGAAAGAAAGAGGAAATAAAATGTTAAAAAAACATCTCTCCTTTCTCTCATTATTATGAACTCCCGGCAGAAGGAGTGAATGAAATTTAGATTAGCCTTTACGCTTGACCTGTTAACTCCCAGTGACACAGAAACAGATTACAAGACAAGAAGAGGGGGGTGGTACAGGTAGAGAGAGCGAGGGAGGAAGGGAAGAGAGGGAATGGGAGGCTTGTAGAGAGACGGGGGAGGAAAACAATGTTTTGTAATGACTGCAGATTTCAGAGTTGAAGAAGAGTTAGCGGGGAAGATTAAGAGATGGTGAGAGACAGATAAACAGACAGGAAGGGAGATTACAGAGAAGAGATGATGGGAGCGTTGATGGGATTAAATATGTGGATGGCGAGGAGAGAGACAGACGCCCGGAGGTTACCTTCCCCCTCTTTCGACTTTCTGTTTCATTCTCCCAGGAGGGATTGGTAACCAGTGATACAGAATTGATTGTGGTATTATTTCTTTTTTTAAAGCCTTAAATGGATGAACACATTATTGATCTGCGAATTCCACATTCTGCCCCCCTGGTCTCCTTCACAACACCTCCCCTTGGTCCCTCGGTTGTGCCTAAAAACCAAAAGTAACCAGGCTTTCTCTGCAGCTGCTCCTGAGCTCTGCTCCTCTCTACAGTCCCACCAAGTCCATTGACTATTTTAAATCAAATCCAAAGACCCACCTTTTTCTTTTGCTCCTAGTTCAGTCCACTTAACATTCTCTTAAATGAAATTTATTCTCTTGGTTTTATGTTACATTAGGCATTAATGCCTCATTTTTTTTTCTTTAGTCGCGCGGATCTGAGGCAGATTTGAACCCATCTGCCTTGACTGGAGAGGTCTTGGCATTAACTCCTGGTGTTTTTAGAAATGACACATGCACACCTGGAGGACACACATTTGCATTTGTTTAATGAGAAGTAAAGAAAAAGACTCTCACATAAGTTTGCATGTGATGTCAAGAATTCAACATGTAATTTTTTACAGTATACAATCTGCAGGAAATCAAACTTAACAGCAGGCAGTTGGGTAATCAACACATGAACAGCCACAGATAACAACAAAAAAAAGAGAAAACTCTGACAGTCTGTGACAAGATCGACATCGCAATGTCTTATGCAGGAACAATCTGAGCTAATTGTCTTGACAAGGTGTCAAATGTTGAACAATTAGATGTGTTAAATGGCCCTGTAATGACTGCTGAACATGTTGGCCATATGGATGGGCCCCACTGAGATCTAGCTGTTGGCAAAGGGCCCAACACTCTCATATCATCAGAGGGAGAGATCAGATGAATGAAGGAAGAGCACAACGCTGCAAAGGGAGCTGCTGCCTAAACCTGATTTAATATCTTTTGTTTCGCACCAAGATGGGCATTATGAATGTTGGTGTGAGACTGAGAAGCAGATAGCCAGGCAGAGAGACAGGTAGACAGACAGGCGGACAAATCTAAGACATCAGAGAGACAAATTTTTTTATAAACCGAGGATGTGGATTTTAGAGATGTTGAATCTTATGTTTTTCACACATTGCATTGTACTGTAATATACTCTAGTCTTTGACATATGGGCTGCTCTGCAGGACCACTGGGCGGCAGTTTAATATATTTCACATTAGGCATACTAATACAAAAAACAGAACTTGTAAGGGAGCAGGTACAGGTGTCACTTTCTACTGAAACATACAGACACATTTGTATTAAAAAAAGAGATATATGCATACAGACACACACACATGCACACATATACAGTATACATACTACTACATACATACTTATAGAGCCTCTTCAGGTAAATTTTCAATTTGTTATCTTTTAACAAATGACACACACACAGACACAGGGCTGAAAATTATAGCTTTAAGCCCTAATGTCAAAGATTTTCATATAAATGTTTGTCAACAGCAGCAAAGATGAGATCCATCAGATACTCTGCTCTGATTGGTTGTTTTAATACAGGCGTGGTGGATTCTTGTCCAATGAGCTTAGAGGTAGCAAGTTATCTTCCTCATGTTCTACTGTCAGTACCTAGAGGCAGTTTTTGCAAATAGTAGTAGATACGTACTTTAACTGACCATAAAACCCTGTCCAGAACCAAATGATGCAACACAATTGTAACTAAGGCTATGACCCACTGATGAAAGCCTGCAGAATTGCGACCTAGGTGACCTAGGTGGCAAAAAGTCCCAAGTGGCCCCCCGTTATCTGTAGCAAGACTGTTCATTTCCCTATGACATGAAGTCTCATCATCCGTGCCGGGGAGTGCAGCCGTAGCCTTACAGTGTGATGATGTACACTCCTAAAGCTTAATGTGGTTCTCCTGGTTTGTAGCAGCTCTGAACATATGCCAGTCTGTGCACTCAAACTAGGCCTGTACAGCTGATATAGCTTCATCTTTTCACACTTAAACTGATTTGTTTCTGTTGGTTTGACCCCTTTGATCAGTTGGGAGTTGGCAGGAGAAGCAGGGGAAATGTGTTCTGATAGTCCAGAGCGGGAGCAGGGGAGGTCTTTGTAGCTGCCAGGAATGTTCGTGTAAACATCATCCAGGATATTGCTTCCTCTGGCTGGAGTCTAGATGTGCTGGTGGAATTTAGGTAAAACTCTTCTGAAGTCTGTTTGATTAAAACCACCAGCTACAATAAAAATGTCTTGCTGTTTTGTCATGTGACTGTGTGTGTGAAATTTGTATCTGTGTGAATGTGAACGGCAGCAACAAAAACACAGGTGAAGTCTCAAGGCAGAAAACACCGCCAGCATCTAAATATTAAACTCTAACACCCGGAAAACATTGCCCATCAGCGTTGACTGTCTTTGAGGACCAACCATCACTGATGTAAACACAGAATCTGCTTCTCCTTGCTTCGCCGGAGTGGAGAACATGGTCTGCCAGTCGAGTGCAATAACTCGATCAGGGATGTTGCGATGGAGCCATGTGGGCACAGCGGACTCTGATTTCCCATGACTGGGTGAGCCTGACCCTGTGAGTAGACATTAGCCAGGAGTAGGCTGAGTATTGGAGTAGTCCCAGGTCCAATCTGGATCTTGGCTTAGCTCTTATCCCAGCTGTCTTCCTGGCATGGTCATACCACTTGCGCACACCACACTTAATCCAATCCCTACGCATCCTTTTCCAATGTTGATGAGTGAGCCATAAGTAGATATACATATAGTCATAAGTAACACATGTCTCAGTTTTAAAGGCAAAAAAGACCAATATAAAGTGTTGGTCCATCACACCCCTCCAGAACAGCTTCAATACTCCTAAAAGTACCATCGCCCATTTGGTGTCTAACATGTCACTCCAGAATCTCTCACATGTGTTCAGCTGTGTCGAGATCCGGTGACAGTGAAGGCACTGTCATCCTGGAAAAGACCCCTCCCATCAGGATGGATCACAACAACTCTGTATTGATTTACAGGGAACCTTCTGTCTCAGGGGACAAGTGGACCCAAACCAACAAAATGGCGCCCGCAGCCTTCACTTTCAGCTTTCAAAAAAAGACGGGGGGATATAGTCTAACTCTCTTTCTCTCTCTCTATCTCACACACACACACACACACACAAACACACACACGGGGAGCCAAGGGGATTAGAAGGGATAATGATAATATAAATAATAACTGAAAATACACAAGAAGAGACAGAAAATCTGAGTGTGTGCCTCTGTGCGTGTCTGACCTGTTTGGTCATTCATTAGCAGTTACTCACCAGGCTGCAGCAACTCACTGCATCTAACAAAACAGAAAGCACTGCTCTCCATTAAGAGCCTCTTATCCTTGCCATCCTCTAAATCCGCTCTCTCCCTACAGACTCCCCGACTTTGATGACATTGCTTCAAAGCAGTTTCACTTTCACTTTAATCTTTAATGAAATAATAGTGCTGAAGAAGAAGTGATGGGCATTTATGTCCCTTTTAAAGGGAGATTTCAACCCACTACAAAAATGTAACAGGCATGTTGCTCTGAAATGAAACTGTTGAGCTTCTAAGCAGGAAAATGAACCTCTTTGACATTGGACAAAAATAAATGGTTTATTGGACTCTCTCTAATTTTCTTGTCTCTGAGTTTGACGACTGCATTAAAAAGGAGTCATCAGAGCAGTCTGAAAGGCCCGCTGGGTGCAAAACAATTAGCTTTGTCTGACCTTGTTTCTTTTTGTTTTACGCTGAAAGCGATAGGACATAAACATTACTTTAAAAGTGCTATAGACTATTTGAAGTGAGCTACCTTGTTGTATTGAACAACATGAAAAAGCAGGCAGTTTTATGAGTGCAGATACACCAGCTCCCAAGGTGTTTCACTTCAACTGTAAAATGACATGTAGCTTAATAAAATCATAATGAATGAATGATTTCATTTTTTGTTCAACTTTCCATTCCCTGGTGTTCATTTACCTTTTTTGGTGAAGTCTCCTCCACCATTCATAATAGTAAAAACACTGTAACATAAATTTTAAGAATTAGAGCTTGTTAATATAACTTGTTAATATCACCAGCGCTGTACTATAATTGCCATGAACAAACCACTATTACAACTGCCTTACTCTTTCGCAGCCTAGTGACAGCTAATTAAAATCAACATATTAATTAAGTGTTAGGGATTTAACAGACTCTCTGGGTGTCCAGCCTGAGTCGGCCCAGTCAAGCTGTAATAGAGAGCTACTGTAAGAAAATAGAATAAAGAACCTTATAAACCTATATGGTCAAAGCACATCTTTTACTATACAGTTTTCACTCTATGCTCCCTCAGCACTTTCCCCTAATAGCACAGTGAAAGTATATTGAAGTGATTAATAAATGGAGGTCAGAGTACAATCTCATGTTAATAAAACAGCAAGTTTTGTTGAGGAAAAAAAATCTCTTTCACATTTCTCACGTTGAATATTGTAAGCTATGTTCTCGTTTGAGCTCTTTTCATTTTCCAGTTTCAACACTAGAACAGTATTTTTATCATGTTACACTGTAAGTCTATGTGGGCTGGGCACTTGTGTGTGTCTTTGTCACCTCTGCAAGCTAAGACATAACCCAGAAGTACACAATGTAAGTCTGTGCAGACAGAAAAAATGAGGAATGAAAGTTGTGGCATGTGCCCTGTCCCTGATTCTATTAACCTAACTCCTTTTATAAATAGACGTTGTAGATGAACAAATGCATTAATTGGCGAAATGATTTGCATCTCTCAAATTGAAGGTCACCAAGCGTCTTCAAGCGTTGCAGGAAATCTCACCACTACTCATTACCTCCAAATATATGTGAGCGACAAATTAGGGGAAAAAAACAGAATAAATGTATGTAGAAACATTAAAAAATGGAGACGACTCTGAACAGTGCACAAGCTATGGCTCACTAAAAGTTTTTGAGTCTGACAAATAACAGGTTAATGAATCGCATGTGTTCTTTGATCTCTGCTGTGCATGTAAATCATAAACGTTCCCTCTAACTTTTCATGCGTCTGGGCATACACACAAGCTCCCTGAGCACACTGAGGACCAATGTGAGCAACAACAGATTTGCACACTGTGGCCATATCACACCTGTTCAAAACCTTGCATCATAGCAAGTTACATGGCTTATTAAAAGAATCAAATTAAAGCAGCAATTTTCACTAGTTTACTTTTAATATAAGTGATTTGGCCCATTTAAAATAAAAAAGACAAAAATCTTGTTGTCCATGAGATGTGTAGTATGTGAGATGTGAGAGTCCTGCATTAGCCATGGAAAGAGTCCTGCTTTGGCCTGGCTGAGGGTCCTGTTCTGGAAGAAATGAGACATATACAATTAAATACATTTATATTTTGTACAGTGATGTGCGCTGTAGCTTGTGATGCAGTGCAGTTTATTAGCATTTCTACTACCCATAAATGATCTAGTAGTGACAGCATTTAATGATTAACATCCCTAAATGAAAAATATTAATAAATGTCACTAGAATATGCACAAATCAGACTTAAATTTTACCTTTTTTTTCACGACTGTCCTTCTCATTTCTCCAATGGTTGTACACTTTGTCCAGGTTGATGGCTTCGTCTGCTTCTTGCTGGTGGATGTGTCGCTGCCCGTTCGTTTCGCCATGATAAGGGGTTAGCATTTGCGTTTCCTCACTGTTGTTAACTAGCTAACCTGAACGGTGTATATGGACAGGTCACATTTGTCACTGTCAATGCTATGATTGGCTGCGTAGCATTGGTGAACCTTATTCTATCATTGGCCGTCACTCACTGAGTTACATTGCACTGAGATTACTGGTCGAATGAATTAGATTAGGTCTAATATTATATATTAATGAATAACTTTATGTTTATGTGCGAGCAATGTGCGATTGTGCAGCTTAGAGGTGACCACAAAGATTAATTCATTATTTATTTGTTATATGTACACATCCTGCTCCGTTCTTAGTGTGATTTGTTTGGAAGAGTTTGTGTTCCGGATAATTCAGTGTAAATAAAAGGTTCTATACATCCGTAATTGTGATTGATGTTTTTGAATTACTTAAGGTTTTTATACCAAACACAACATAAAGTTGTAGTATTTGGAAAATTAGACATTACATATTACAATCTAAGTGGCATGTACATTCACCCCTGAAGTCAGGAGTCATGTAACATGAAAAAAAATGAAAGAGCCAGCTCTTATATCTGAGCTGGGCCAGATGATCTGGATCACTAAAAACTCGCTGGAACTCCACTCGTCACCGATTCAAATGACAAAAAGCAGGTTGTTGTGCCACGTTAGTGCACCCTGTAGAGTAACACATAATAATGAATATGAAAATGCTCCAGCTCTTAGCCTCACCTGTCTAAATAACACCCTGTGAGTCTGAGCATGAAGATCATGTCCATGTATCTTAGACTTTTAAAATGTGTGCAGAAGCTCACAGAATCCTTCAAATCTATGAAACATCTTTAAAAACATGGGAGCCAAGAATAAAAAAACACAGAATCTCAAACTCAGGAATAAAGATGTGGTTGGAGAGAAAGGCCGTCCCTCGAGCTCTCTGCTCGGTTAGCCCGCAGCATCTCTTAAAGGGACACAAAAATCAGCATTGTTACCTATTTATGCAGCAGTGAGGCCTTAAATGGCACTATGGAGCAGGTACAGGTGTTTGCGGGAGATAAGACCCTGTCTGCCTACCACAACCCCACACTGACACTTTTAAAGGGCTTTAGCTGTTAGAAAAGAAGAAGGTTAAAGGTATTTCTAGCTGCTGGCCTGTCAGTCATTTCATATATGTATATACACAGATGTGTGTCTGAGAGGAAGAATGATGGTGGACAGGAAGGAGGGAAGACTTGTCATCTCAGAGTGGAGATGATGAGAGAGAGCGAGAGAGAGAGAGAGAGAGAGAGAGAGAGAGAGAGAGAGAGAGAGAGAGAGAGAGAGAGAGAGAGAGAGAGAGAGAGATAGAGAGAGAGAGAGAGGAGGACCAAGGCAGAATTAATAAGTCAAAAATAGAGAGTGATATAGATGTGGTAACACATTACAGAAGAGAAAATAGAGGAGGGGGGCATCTCGCCACCTGGCACTTTTCTGGAGAGTGTGGCAAGTATTAAAGTTACATATTTATTTTTCCTCTGGTATGACAGGTCTGGGGGCACATTAGACAATGAGTAAATGTTAGGCTACAAATATTTTGTAAAGACATTCACAAAATGATATAGACAAGAAAGTCAGTTCGGATGTAGAAAAGGTGCTCTAAAATGTTTAAATGTATAAATGATGACTTTTACTTGACTTGGATCCCTAAAATGTTTAGCCACACACAGGATGGAAGCTTGCAGCGGTGGCCCCGGCCAGAGTTGCTAACAGACCCCGATGCTGGGAGCCAAAACAAGAGCCTTGTCTCTAAAATTATTTATGTTGAGGTACTTACGGCCTATGTTGGTGTTTTTCCCTGGCATTATTTTTCCCTGTTCCAATTCCTCTCCAGGCTGAATACATGTCACTGTGGTAATATTTATTTAGTGTTTTTCTTATAGCCTGATCGTGCCACTGTTACTTCTCTTCATAAACCTCTTCCCTTTTTCACATACAGATGGGACCCAATATAAGTCGATTGTTCAATTGTTATTGTATATACATATATATATATATACATGTATATATATATATATATATATATATGTATATATATATATTGTTATTGTTAATATTGTTAATGGACAACTGCCTGCTGCTTACACATCCAGCCTCCACAGAGCATTATTGTCCCTCTGCTGTCTTTTTTCTGTCTATAAGATCAACTTTCTTCTCGGCTCATCTGTAACTTCTGCATAGATTGATAAGACCAGCACAGACTCTTACAGGAAATTGAATTAATAATGTAACAATAAAAGAGGCATAATAGCGGCATAAAGAAGCAGAGTTGGTGAACATTCTCTGCGACTGTGGGACTATGAGGAACACTTTCACATTACGGAGTCATTTAATTCAATGTTCATTTTAGAAATATGAAGCAATGCTGATTTGATTTTAAAAGTAATCCATTAACGGCTGTGAGATAATAACGTTAAAGTTAAATAATGAGGAAAACGATCCATTTTAGAAAAGCAAAATATGTACATAACTAAATAAGCTGTAAAAATGACAGAAATGCAACAATTTCACAACCCTTAATTAGCGGATTAGAACAGTAAAGAGTCACACTGTTGCTTGCTCCGCAGGCTAGATTACTGTATTACAGTTGCACAATGCAGTGTAAATGAGACAGTGAATAGGCTCATAGCTGTCACCTCATTAAGACGTAGTGGGCAGGCTGTTCATTGATGAAACGGTGTCATCACACTGTGCCTATGTAGATTCCACATCCACAAGTCCCTCTCATCTTCCCTGGGGCTAAAGTGATGGGCACTGTGGGAAAAAATCTGTTGCATCACTCACTCTTCATGAATCTTATGAATGAATCTCAATGAGCCCTAATACACAACAACGAATTTCATTCATATTTGATAACTTCATTTTTCTGATGCAAGATATCTGCTCTTTTTTACAGGCTGTCTTTAATAGCCAGAGGGGGCAAATGGCCTGGAAATGCTACAATTGTTTATTCTGCTCCTGACAGTATAAATATTTTATCGCTGATAAAGTGAATCATCAGAGAGCACAAAGCCAAGACATGGCTCCTGTGTTATCTAACCATGTCATTCAAAAACTTTAACTATATGTATAGTTCTAAGTAAGTAAGTCATTTTACACGTAAAAGTGCCAGAACTGGGCAGGAAATCTGTACTTTGTAAGAGCCACAGTCAATAGGCACAAACGTGGTCGACTGATTATTTCACTGGCAGGTACCAATCATGTATCATCATAATCATGAACCTTTACTGTTTATTTCAGTTCAATCAGCATTTACAGTCGCAGACCCAACTACAAAAAGGCACCCTGATTTCAATTAGGATTTATAACAGAAATTTTTGATCCAACAAAAAAAAAGTAGTACAATCTATGGAAGAGAATAAAAATGCATCAAATATTTATAAAAGTAGTAAAATAGTTCTTTAAAAGCTCTCTCACTGCTGTACAAGACTTGGAAATCAATTGCACATGCATGCTGCTAGAATCACCATAGCAACACCCGAGGTTCAATCGTCATTTAGATTTGATTTTCTACGGACCAAAACTGACCAGGACATCGCTGATTACATTAATAAAGCGTTGCTGTTTGTCATCTAAGACAATGACCTTATGTGCTAAATTCACCCCACCATGTGTTTCATGAATCACACAGTATGAAGCCATAGTGACACTGAATGTCACTTTGGAGGACACATGAATTTTTCCTACTTCCTTCTGGCCTTATTTGGTCTTGTTTCTTTCCAGTTTCCGAACACACACACACGCACGCACACAAAATCTGAAACACGTAGAACCTCATGATGTGTCCCTCATATAGTCTCACCTCTCAGAGGACGCAGACATTGTTAAACTCAGGCCGGAAATTAGATCTGTGCTGTAATGTATGACACACAGCAGTCGACAGGCCTCCCTGATCGCCCTGCCCTTCAAAACTGATGGATACTAATGTGTCACCACATGAAAATGTGTCATGAAACTGGAGAAAAAAAATGGAGATACAAAAAAATAGAAACGGCAAGAGGAAATGGAGCAAAAATGACCCTCAAGTATATCAGAGACGCCTTAAAGGAGCTGAGGGCCGGCAGTGTTTCTAAAAGTGCCCACGTTCTTCCAAGTGGCTTGTTCTTGTATTGTGAAAACTCTACTGAGAGAATGACTTCTTTGTTTAGGGCTGTGTTTTCGATGCATTCGCAGTAAAGAAACATAAAATCACCGCTGCTGTCTCTCTTGTCCGTTTCCTTTCCCCTGCATTTGAAAACAGCCGTCTAAGGGGGAAGGGCAGAAATAGGAAAAAACTATTTCTGCTCCTGAAGACACACCGGGGGCCTGGCCGTGAGTGTGTTGTTCAGTGGAGCAAGGCATTTCCTGCCGCAAGTGTAAGACCAAAATCCATCCTCCAGGCTGAATTATTAACAACACAGATGCGTAAGAATCTCAGGGTCCATGAGAGCTGGAAAGGCGGGAGAGAGTCATGAGAGGAAATAAAGGCTGACAGAGACAGTGGGAAGTTGGTTGGCGAGATTACAGGTCCTTCTCCTACATTTATAAAAGCACCTAAAATCCAACTAAATGTTCTCATGAATAAGAGAATAATTACATTTACTACTTCTAATGACCTGGGTGACCATTCAAAATGCATTCATATGAATTTCTTTTTCTAATCTTCACCTCTACTTCTGCTTTAAGCCATCTAAAACTATATGGGTTAGCCAAGGGACAGATTGTAACCAAAAAAACCAATGTGGACCTTTCATATGTCATGTGATGTATGAAAAAACTCTGCACTACCTCCACCAATGACTCTGAGAGAGGAAATGCTTGATTTGTCAGGAAATCATAAACTGAGACTATTTCAGGCGACGAAAAAAAAAGGTTCAATGTTCAAACCTCACTGATCCCAATGAATTAATATATAAAAGGTAATAATGGCTCAACTGCGGAATCCAATGTGAGCATAAATGATTGTTAGGTGTAGTCTTCCAGATGCAGATGTAAGTAAAAATCATTCACCGGAATGACATATTATACCTGTGACATCCAACCCAAAGACTAAACCCAAATCAGATGGGCAAAGAAATGTCGTGCCATTCTACAAATTACCAATCACTTCTATAAAGTCGGAGAACTTGAAATAGATCTATTTCTCATAAATATCTGACTCAAAGAAGCAGAGTCTGAGATAAGTTGACCTTTTGTCCCTGTGGGGCTGTCAGAAAGCATCACCCGTTTATCATATAGTGCACTACAATTACTGTCCACCATCTGTGTCTACATGTTGAGAGTGTACACTAATGAACTATAAAGTGTCATCAGCTATTTCACAATGGATAGAAAAAGGTCCATGTCACACACAATCCGACCTGCTGATGACGAAACAATGGCATGTGTCTTATTTCATAAATGTGAAAGACTCGGTGCCAAACAAGGAGGCCTCTGTTTAGTTATTGCTATTGAGTAGATGTCTGAGTGTCTGTCCTACATGGAGAAGTGAACCTGTGAGTGATTAGTCAAGCTAAAAGCACTCTGCATGCTACATTTCCCTTGTCTTTTCATTATACACCCTTTGACTGGAAAATGGAAATGCACACATCTCTCCTACACACACACACTCTCTGTCATTCAGACTTTCATAAAAAATTTAAAACTCCACGCCTGAGCTTGAAACAACCCCTGGAAACATCATCATCAGGGAGATCCTCTCACACTGTGAATTTCTGTATCACGATACAGCTGTTCTCATTGGCTAAGCAGCGCTCTTCTTCAGAAGTATGTGTGTTTAAAATACAATAAATTTACATGTGTTTAGGTCGCCCTAGAATTACTAAGCTATATAAGATACTTCCTACACTAATACTTTGCAAATATTATAGGAGTATTATAAAGGGCTTAGCATGATAAACTAATTGAACATAGTGTGCTGGAAAAATGTTAATTAATTCAAGCCTCATTTGGACTTTAATCCATCATGTGATAGAAGGATTTCATCAGAGTCGTCTCCATCTGCTAAAATGCTTTACTTTGTGTTAGCGTTTTACATTAGTTTTTTTTTATTTTTTATAAATGATGGTGGCTATCCTATTAACCTTTGTTCTATATAATATGTGAAGCCCTCATATGGCTTCTGTAGACTTGACCTCACATCTCAGCAGAGCTTCTTAATGGAATTTGCATATAGCCTACTGCCAATAATGCATAATGTGCCAATCAGGATAAGCTGACTCTTTTCTCTAAGGACTGACCATCAAAGAGCTACTCTGACCTCATTCTGCAACAACCAGAGGTGAAACTCTTCACCCCTCCTACTCTTTCCTCTTCTTTGATTTCATGACCTATGAACTTTTGTTTTCCATCATTCCACGCTAAGAGGAAAAAAAAAACAAAAACAATAACATGCCAATGGACATGCATGCATGTTATTCAGACACCATTTAGTGAGACCGGGCTGCAGCACAGCACAGAGTCGCAGTCAGGAACTCGACTCAGCGCTGTGGGGGTGGGCTGATGAAATGTTACAAACAGCAACAGCTCTCAGGTGAACGTGGCAGCAGGCACAGCAGCAAGAAAGCGAGCAGAGGACTGATGGATTAACTACTTTGATGTTGTGATGGCAGACCCGTACTTATTAGCTGAGCAGTGGACCTCCGTTTACTGCCTTACAAGCTTTGCTTCATCAGACATCACTCATGCTGTCCTGTAGTGAGCTTTAGCTCCACAAATACGGCACAGCTGTTTCCAAAGATAAATATAAATTTGATGAATACGTTTGTTTTATTTTTGAGGGATTACGTCCATAAATTATAATATGCACTGTTTATGGTGTGGTTTTTAACCCGCTCTTTAATTAATTTGCAAAGTTCAAAGTTAGATGTACACTACTGAAGAAAAAAAACTGAATTTGGGCGACCGGTGAGAGAACGTCTTTAATCTGATATGTTGATTGAATTAGTTGATTTCTGTGGTGGGTCCATTATCCTCAGTGGGGTCTCGCTCACTTCCAGAAAGGTGACGAGCAGCAGAATAGACAAATGAATCATACTCAACATGGCAACTTAAAGCACCTCTGAATGTCTCAGGGCATCGAACATGGTTTAAAGTCTGAATCGAGTCACGGTCACACACCAATGCATAGACTATATTTGCGTGGTAAGCTGCTGAAGTGAATGAAGGTCACATACAAACTCTACTACACAGCTCTCCTCAGATGAGTAACTCCTGTTGTTTTTTAGAGAGCGAGGCCTGCGTGCAAAGCACCGATTGTGATTTCAAAACAACGATGTAAAATGGCAAAAATAGCATTTACTCAATAGGTCTAACATCTGTTCGATTAAAGTAGAAAGACCTCTCTTCCCCGAGCACAATCCCCCCCTCATGCCCTGAATGTCTCTATGCACCGCTTTTGTTGACTGTAAACAACAGGCACTTTACGCACACAAAGACATATGCACTTAAGTCATTTCTTCTGTAAAAAGGGGGGCATCTCCTCGTCATATCTGCTCGTGCCACAAACATCCTGACTATCCTGCATTGTTTCAGAAATACGCTCCACAACAGGAGTGGCACTAAAGAACACTTAAGGTGGCCACTTTTCCAGACAGCACAGTGGGGAGATAACAAAGGCGCTGCAGGAGTCAATAAAGAGGCCAGGAACAGAAGGAGGAGATCGCTGAGAGAGGTAAACAACCCTGAAGAGGAAAATTTGAAGACAGGGGGAGTTGGGGTTTTTTTCTCTCTTTTTTTTCAAAATCTAGTCTCGCATGGCTTCTAAAGGTCTTGTTCAGTTTGTGAGTGAATTAAAATTCTCAACGGTGCTTTCCAAAAGCGTTTTGCGAGCATCACGTTCTTAGCACGCACTTCTCCCCACGATGACCCAAAACATCAGCCTCGAGCGAGATGACAGATCAGACAGAGACACGCCACCAGTCGCACTCTGGTTTTGTTTTTCCTCAAAATGATTTGTAAGTGACGGGTCAAATTATTGCATAAAATACTGAAAAGCATTGTTACAAACATGGGTGGGACTTGGATAAAAAAAAACGGCAGATTAGATGCTCAAAGAGAAGTGTGGTTTGGTCACAATGCACACACAAACACACCTTAACCTTTCTGTGTTGGGATCTGATAAGAAAGATGACTCTTCTTCTCTGCTAGATGGCCAGCAGGCAGAGTGTAAACGGCTCCCTGTCCGGGGCAGCTGTGCTATCAGCCCCATTACCAAATATCCAAGCTCTGCTCAGGAGAGGGGCACCTGGATCCCTTAGTCAAAGAGTTACTTCACACTGCTTTTGCTGACCTCCAATGACCTCCGCTCCTGCTGCAATGATGCCATCTCTGTTGCTTTAGTTACAGGTGCGAGTGACTTGAGCGACATACTCTTTAGGGTTAATGAAAGATTGAAGGATTATGGTAATTAACATTTATGTGGGTTGGATGACCATCCAGCACATCTACCCTCAGACACATTTTTTTGCCTCACTTTTGAATTAACACTGAATGTTGGCATTGGACAAAGATCCTGGATCATCCAATACTGGTGCAGTACCTGGGAAACTGCTGATCTATTTTCTTTACGAATGACACATCTGGAGCTTTGTGATAGGCCACATGTTGGAGAGTAAAAGTGGCACAACTGGTGACAGATGCAAGAGTCATTTACATGCTTAACCCCCGTGCTAATGAGATTATAGCACAACATGTCAAGCATGCCATTATGATGGATGGGAAATATTTCCTCCTTATTACCATAATAAACACCTCTTAAGTCACACTCCGTGTATGTCCATAATCACAGTATATCAGTATGGATTTTATTTTCCTCTTCTATATATAGCAAAGCAAAAAGGGCTCTGGAAAGAAAAACTTTTGCACCTGTCCCTGGTCTCCTCCTCTGCCTTTTCTTTGTTTCTGTCACTTCCCTCCTCCCTGTGCCTCTCTCCTTGCTGTGGGAAATATGTGGTGGGGATGTGTGTGTTGTTGTCGTGCCGTCCTGCGTGGTAACAGAGCGTCGGTTTGAATGGGCTGACAGGTCGTGAAAATTTCATCAGCATGAGAAATGCCTGTTTTCTCCTCAACTTTCTGTTTACTGCTATCAATAATTTGTGAACAACAAACAGCAGATGTCTTACCCCCTAACAAAGGATCTGTGTGTGTGTGTGTGTGTGTGTGTGTGTGTGTGTGTGTGTGTACATGCCTTGTGTGCCTCAATTTGTTTTTGTGTATATGTGGGCATGTGTTTGAGCATCAGTGTGTGTCTTGGTAAAATGTGTGTGTGTCTATGTGCGTGTATCAAGCAGATGTTCCTCACTGCCAGAAGCAGACGAGGATGGGCTTTCGACACTCGGGCTAATTGTGAATTAATCAATCTATTACCATGGAGACTGAAGGGACCAAACAGAGCCACGCTGCTGTTACTGTAACAGTGGTGGGACCAGTGACTTTATGATGTGCAGAAGGGCAACTTGCTCCTTTCCTTTTTTTTTGCCGGAATATGTTGTCGGCAGAAAACATGTCAGAGTGAAACAGAGCTCTGAAGTGAAACCAGAACTTCCTAAGTCTGTCCCGCCTAACCACACTGGACCTTTGCAGTAACACAGATTATTTTAAACCTACTACAGTATGTTGCAAAAATCAAATATTCATGTTTGTACCAATTTTCATGGCTGTTCTATTGGATGGCTTGTTGCGATATTTAATTCAAGTCAACCTGCTGCGGGTACTAAAGGAGAAGTCAGCACAATCAACAATCAGCCGCACCTTGTTTGTCCCTGTCTTCTCAGATTAACATGGATTTTAGTGCATAGCTGGTGGTCCACTGGTGTACACATGACCATCAATGCCCCGTGTCATGGGCCAGTTTGAGGATTTCATCTTTGGGGGGGTTCTTAGCCTCAGGAACGAAAATACAATCCTATTCGCAGCACAAGAAAAACAGTGGGTGCTGGAAATGGACAGAATTTATAAAGCAGGGGGGTCTGTAGGTTCTTCTGCTGGGTATTTATTTTTCAGCTGCCAAACCTGCCATTTCCAGTTTCAATTTGAAATGCAAAATCTGTTTCCTTAAAGACATTCAGGCTTAGATCCTGTCCCTCCCCCTCAAAATAAGTTATGAGCTTCAAGAAGATATTTTTATTTGTATTTTTCTTATTTATTGATGCTCATGTAAAGCAATCAGCGTAGACCACAATCATGAACAATGAAAAAGCAGGCTTCTCTGTGAAAGGGCCACAAATCAGTCAGGGGCTCTGGGGTTCCTCTATCACCACATTTTGTGAACAAGAGAAACTTCTGCATTCTGGTGAATTTTTACGCACTAATTTGCCTCTTTACCCTTTTTCAGATATGCGTTTTGCATCAGTGGATTTAAGCCACATTACTCTCTGTCTTTCAAATAAAAGTGCGTCTGCGTCTCCGTAACCAGGGCGACGATGAAACAACTTGAGACAAACTTCAGGACAGACTATAGAATACATGCTGGGTAAGACCCGCCCAAAAATGTCCTAAATCCGCCTGTACCACACTGCTGTCACCCACTACAACAACCCCTTTCAGGTTTCTCCGGTGAAAAGATGCCAAGGATGCTTACACATCATGCACAGCAAACACATGTCCCACTCTCCGTTTCACCAACAAAAAGGAAAGCCTCGATAAGATATTGGGTTCCAGGACAGAGGAACGCTTCTGAAATTTCCTCTGATGCGAGACAAGAAGTTCACAAAGTTCAAAAAGACTGAGGGTGTCTGGTAATCCATCTAACGGCTGAAAGACATTTTACTCAGAACAATAAATGTCAACCTGTTGGTGGTTCTGGAGGAAATGTTACAAGATCACCAAAGTTAGCAGGGTTAATAATCTGGGAACCTCGGATATCTGCATCAATTTTCATAGCAATCAATCCAACAGTTATTAAAGATATTTCAGCCTGGACCGGAGTGGCCTTTCTAGCTACGACCTGAACGGCTGAAAGAAAACTTTCCTCAACTTAAACAAATGTTTCTTTGCTGCGGCGCGTGTCCAATAGCTCGGGCCTTGGACAGCTCAAGTGGGTATTCGACACTTCAGACAAAACCAAACCAACTTCCTGAGAAATTAAAAGTGTGTTGTATTTAACTGCAGCTAAACCCCAGCAGCTACTGAACATCACTGTGAGCTAAAACTGCAGCATGCCGGGGTGAAATGAATGGCTCAAACTGTATTATCTGTTTTCTTTTTGAAATTCTTCAGATGCTCTTGGGGGACGGAGGGCATGAGGGGGTTGAGGGGTGCGGTGGGGTAGGGGTGGGGGGGGCGTGTAAGGCAAAAGGCTGAGAACCAGCAGATTTGGAGTTTTACTTCTGCAGACATTTCTCAGAGGCAGTGCTGTTCTTCAAGCAGAAATAATCTCATTGGTCGAGTTAAAGCCCAGTGGGTGTAGCAGGCTCGAGAGGGAGCTCAAAAGCACACGTGCCGTACTGTAGGTGGGTTTGCCATTTGAAAAGAAGGGCAAGAGCACATCTGACTAATTTATGCCTGCTATCAGCATGTACTGTACAAATGTTGCAACTTGCAAACAAATAAACACAAAAAGGACTGTTTGAAGCAGTATATGTGTTTTTATTTCATTTAATTCCACATTTACCAGTTCCTGAAATGATGCAACACACAGTTTTAATGAATAAAATATTTCCAGCATGAAGTCTTCCCAAATAATGAGCAACCCTTAAACCATGGCAACATGAAAGCGATATATTTATTTAGAAATACACACTGCTTTAATCTGTCTGGATTAACCATCTATTAGTATTACATGCTGTACATAATATACATACTATACATGTGCATACATTGAACATAGCCACCCACTTCATGAGTATCCTAGTAGCCTAGTACTTCACCCATTCCATATCTATTCCTTTATATTATTTAGATGTATATATATAAATAATATATACATATAAACATATATATTCAACAAAAGATGAATTTGGCCCAAGACTGCGCATACACCTTTTTTTTTTAACAAAAGACTGACTCTTTATTGTAGGACAAGCACAGGTGTTACTTATAGCAGTAGGAGAAGCTCTGTTCTGTTAAGCCCTTGCTGCTTTTGTTTGGAAATTAAAGATAAGGTCTAAAGCGGCACACTAGGACTGAGCAGATCGCCGATCGCAAAATGACCTCTCCTCCACCGTCACATTATGATGTAAAAGCCGCTGATCCGATTTATGGCTTATGAGGTGGTTTGTAAAAGCAAGTGAACATTTTGTTTAAAAATTTAACATAAAAAATTCTATTTAATGGCAATGCCTCCTCTATTCAAACAGCAGCTCCTTTTAAAAGTGTGCGTAGTCTTGTTGCAACAATATCGCAGCACCATGTCCTGTTTTACATCTTTAATATCACAATCCAATCCGTAGGCGTGACGTTTACTACTTGTATGGAGCACAGCTCTGTTCAGCAGGGGTATGCAGAACAGAGACGTCTGATCCACGGAAAGGAGACGGAAAACTGGTTTGCAAAATTAAGGATTCAAAATTCATTTGTCATTTATGCTGATTAACGGGGCTCAGCGGGAGGACGTGCCGCTCCTCCACAAACATCTCTAAACGCACAGGAGGGCCCAGAATCCAGAGATTTCTACGAGATCTAAGATCTAGTTAAGATTGTCATCGTATCGCTGGAGGAAACAACCTTCGTCAAGCATCACTTGTCAACATATGAGCCAATCACAGGCCAGCACAAGCTCCTCACACCAGATTCACTAAAGGAAATCCAGTTCACACATTTACCGCCTGTTTAAGCACGTTCGACATTACATTTTGAAATCTCTCTGTTTTGTGCCTTGGTTATTCATTAGTGAATGATCTCTCTCACAGAACTAAAGAGAAAAACTTATCTACAGAGCAAACTCCCCTGTTTTCTCCTGGGAACTGGAAGTTCTACAAGGGAGGAGCTGCACACAAATCATGAAGCAAAGTGCCAAATCTGCCTTTAACAAATAATTCTCAATGCTTGTTGACCCTTGTTTCCCCATGGTCCACCTTGAACGCTTCACTGAGAGTATTTCAGGTTTATTAAAATGAAAATGACTACAGGACATGAATTACCTGGCTGGACTTCAAATAATTAATCATTATAAAATGATACGTGCTGCTTCAAATTATAGGGCAATTTTAATTTTAGGCCGCCCGGCTCTACATAACAGTGTGACAGTGAGACAGCATGGACAATACCAGGAGCCATAATTAATCTGGTTATTTCCACCTGTTCTTTCCCTACATGACGAAATGCTCTCTGTGAAAAAGGCCCACATTAACGACTGTACAGTGGAACATAATCTAATCCAAGTGTCCTGAAAAATATGGGACAAAAAGTCTATAAAATTGCTGTTCTTTGCAGCTGAAATGTTGCTTGCATCATTATTTTGTATGCTTTTGCTGGGTTGGGCCACAGAGGCAACAAGATAATCACGCAGCCCGGCGTAATTTTCCCCAGCAGCTTTCTCTAGCTTCTCCTGGGGGACTTCTGGTCCCCAAGGATCCCACTGCCCACACCGACCGCGTCTGACTTGATGCCAACAGTGTCAACGGCGCTGCGGAGTCTCTGGTATCGTGGAGGGAAGCTCTGTGACAATGCTGCAACTGATAAATGTGCTTTTCTGTGCCGTCACTGAGGGTTTAGCCAACCTGTGAGATTATTTCTGTCTCCTGAGCAGCTGTGCCAAAGTTTGGAGCCGTAAACTCCCGATGCACCCAGAGCCACTGGTAAACAAAGGGTAAAAAAAAAAAAAAAAATTCCGTGCAAACTCTGTGTGTGGAATCCACAGCACAGACCTAATGGGGAGAACAACACAGACGCAGTGTAAGTAAGAGTTTGTGTCCTTGGGATGACTATGGCTTAATCCACTGGTTGTGTCAGTGGTGTTGGTGGGAGCATAGAGCAGCTTAAAGTGCCAATCCCTGACCTGTGACTCCCACTCTCAGGTACAGGTGCTGATTACACACCAAGAGGCCAGCTGTGGGCAGCAAACACACACACACACACACACACACACATGCAATTATTCTCCACCCATTCCACACACACACACACACAGACACACACAGACATCTATTTATTTACACAACAACACCTATGCACAGCGCAATAAAACACACACACACACACACACACACACACACACACACACACACACAGAGCGAGCTTCAGGTATCAAAGCAGGTACTGC
>JAOXYL010000105.1:2199120-2228212 GCA_028564955.1 Terapon puta | reverse complement strand
GTGTATATATCTATATCTATATCTATATATATACATTTTTTTTTATATATGTATGTATTTTCGTCATCACACAGTCCAACCTTGCTGTTTCTTCCAAATTCCAATTTGAATGGTCTGGGGGAGGTGCTGAAAGGCCACGCAAAGAGAGATGGAAAGGATAAATGGATGGCCACTGTCATTCTAAAGGCAGATTTCTCATTATAGCCATGTTAAATCAAACCAAGATGACAATTTAAGGCTGATTAGGGCAACACATTAAAGCAGAGCTGAGATTATGAAAGGGAGCGCCATCGTAAAAATGTAAGAATTGATAGAGTAGCTGCTATTTCCCGTCAGAATAAATACAACCACTTCATGGTAATGGCTTTTGAAGTGCTGTCCTCTAAAAATAAATTATTTGAGCTGATCTTCTATACGGAAAGATGTCTTTATCAATCAAAGTCCTTGAGATTGTTTGCAGTCAAGAGGATGCATATACCCAATCTCCCTTTAAGTGATGAAAGCTTTCCCAACGTTTGGCTATGATTCACATCCACTGATCAATACCTCATTCTTTAGGTATCTCCACAGGACTTTCCATTGTCCAATATAAGTCTAGATACCTTAACACCATCTATGTTGCAAACAGTGTCTAAAAAGTGGTGGAAGAGCTAGAATTATTTATTTAGTACCCTCTGTACTGTATATGAATAAGCAACGTGATGATTTCTTGACACTGCTCCCCTTTGCAAATTCAGTCTAAGGAGGATTTGTGCAGTGATACCTTCCCAACCACGTATTTGTACTGTGAAGCAGGCACCAGAATCACACCTTTCAGCATTAAAGGAACCAGGGCAAATTCACAGCAATGCCGGATCAGAAGCCAGGTCATATGAAAGGATTCACCCAACTTACAAAAACAAGGTCAATAAATTTAGAATCTTTAGGGCATTTTGGTTCATCCCATCAAGAGCAAAGGTGCTGCCAGGGGTGTGACATGGGCAATGCAGAGTCACGCCTCTTTGGAGCGGTGTCTCTGATCTGTTCGCCGTTCACTCTTCTGCTGATATGAGATCACACTGAAAAATAAACATATTCTGATTATGTCGACAGCGCTGGTGAGGAGGAATAAACCTGAGATGAACCAACCAGATGAAGTTTAACCACCACACCTGCTGTGATGATGCACGCCAAATCTGCCGTTAAATTTTCTGTAACCAGCAACCAGAGGGTTGGGCGCGAGGGCGATGGCATCATTTGGTAAATGCAAATGAGACAGTGGCTGGAAAACATTCAGAGAGAACTGATGAAATAATAAGGTAGAGTTGTGGTTCAGTTAGGGACAGGTGTGCAGGGAGGAGCTGAATCAGTCTCGATGAATTAATCTCAGCCGATATCAAATATGTTAAACACACGCTGTGCCCTGCTCTGCCACATTATGTCACTCAGCAACCTTTCACGACTGCTACTTCAGTGTGTGTGTTTGTGCATACCATGGGTTACCTGTGTGTGTTTGTGTGTCTGTATGTGTGTGTCAGATAGCTCCGGAGGCAAGGTAGGAGCATCGACAGGCTTGTGCAGGTACCGATGGCTATCGGTGGGCTCAGGCAGAGGCAAAACAACCTTGATGCCTCGCAATAGTAATCCGCACTCTCTCTCTATCAAAGAATTTCCAAGTGATAACCGCAACAAGTCGGCGCAGCCAGAGCCACCCCCTCCTACTTTCGATTTTCTCTGGAGGACTTTAAAAAGTGTTGTTAAATGGGATGTTCCAGCCAGCAAACATTATTTTTAGACAGTGTTCCAACCCCCCCCCCCCCTCCTCCATCTCAACTTAGACATGCTCTACAGGATTTGTTGCTCCACAGAGGAAGGTAAGCTTGGCTATATGTGGGCTTAAAGGGGGTCAGGTAACTAAAAAGCTGAACAGCTGGCTCAGGTGGAAAAAAAAAAAGAAAAGAAAAAAAGGAAAGCCTTAAGAGAATTGGGAGCTCCTATCTACAGCAAAAGCCTTCGCTGAACCTGGAGATATTTAACAAGTGTTAAGGGTTTAAAAATGCCTAACTGGTGTTAATCTGTTTAATCTCACTCTAAACAACGCTGCTTTCTCTACCTCTACCACTGATCGTCTCCCCGTGCACTGTCTCGTCCCCCTGAGAAAGACTTGTCCCAAATTATGCTTCTCACCAGCCAATCCTCTTAGTGCCTAATAATCTCCTTTATTCCAAACAGGTATCCACAGTTAGCATCATGGCAACTGGCAGCCCCCTGGCCACAGTTTGGCTCCGTCTGACTATGATTTTGATCCTAAGAGTAATACTGTGGATTAATAGGGATATTCTCTGATACACTTCCCTCATCGAGCGTGACTTGCTTCAGATGAGACGTACGTTATTGCAACCCGTATCATCTAAGATACAGATGATGCAATCTGTGGTCTCAAAGAAGGCGCAACATTCGTATACAGGCTGTAATATAAATGTATCCAACTGCTCAAAGGATGATGGTCTCCTCACGCAAGAACACCAGTGCTCCCAGGATTTATGTCATTCAAAGGACTCTGATAAAGAAGGAAATTCAGACTGCAAATAAATTCCCTGTGTTCCTGTACCATCCACTACATCCCTGAGGTAACTCTTGCACCGTGTGCTGACAGTGGCAGACAGGAAAGGCCACGGTTTGGTTAGAGAGGGTTTTCAGGGAGGAGATGCCGTTGGGTGACATATTGGAGGTCTTCAACTCTGGAGACGAAAAGTAAGATCTGAACTTTAGACTTTGCCGTCTCACCACAAGTGAACAGGAAAGTGTGCCATGAAATCGATCAGCTGTTTAAAAGATGGTCTGACACATTACAAAGGGTTGTTATCTGATCCAGGGATCAGGATACAATAGTCCTTTTAATTTAGCGCGTGGGCAGTTTTGTTCCTCAGGACCCTCGGCACGTTTCATCCACAAAACTAAAATAAAGTAAAGCAAAAGAAAAATTCCACATCGCACAGCGTCTCGTCCTGCTTTGAGAAATCAGGAGACAAATTTAGCTGTGTCAGTATGGTGTTATAAGAGGATCCAAAACAATTAGAAAATATTAATAGCACAGCTGCCAACACCGTGTCATCAGAGCAGGGCTTCACTGTGACAGAAATAAAGTGGGAATGACTTTACACGAGGTTAGATTTTAAAACAACATGCAAAGCAAAAGCGCCTATGAGTGATTTCAGAGGTGGTCATGTGACTGCCACAGAGCGAGTTCGACCACTGGACACAGCTAAAATACAAAATACTTTCATTAATGTGGAGGGCACCAGTTCAATCCTGTTAATCCTCTCTGCTCCACTTTGAGCTGTTTCAGGTCAAAGTAACACTTCCTTGTTCAAAGGGCAGACAATCGCATCTTTGATATTTCCTTTCAGTTCTGATGGTTAACCAATTAGTATCAAGTACAACTTCCAAGAACAATTTTTCATTGACTGAGCCATTATCCACCTCCATGGTGGTGCCAGCTGTGGTTGCTAGGAGACTCGAGATGCAAATGCAAAAAGCCTCCTTCATTACCACGCTGACTCTCCAGCATAGGTACGGCACATTTACTCCCACAGCAGTTATTTTAGGAACAAAACAATTAAGCTTGATGCAATTTCTACCCCTTCTTCTTTACCCTCAGCTTTTCCTCTTTCTCTGCCTATTCACGTAAGTAACTGCCCTTGCATCGCTCTCTTCCTCTCCTTCTTCTTCATTTTTTTTTTTTACTTTGCATCTCTAATTATTCATATTTCTCTACTGATGCTGAACTCCCTCTCTGTCCCTCGGGGATTGTGAAGAGTTAGAGTACTGTGGAGCGCAAGCAGCTCCAGAGTTTCAGTCCTAACTCTAACATCTTTAGTGGCTCTAAAGTAGCAATATTAAAAGGGAATACATTTTAGTCAGGAAAAGTGAGGTGATTTCAAGAGATCTCTGCTTGGTCAGATGTCTCTGTCTCCACAACAAATGCTCCTAAATGGAACGGGACCCTGAACTTCCACCCTGTTCTGAAGTTCTCTCTGCACTGTTACGGCAGCCAAAGACGACTTTACATCCGGTGACACAAGGTGGCAGCGACAGGTACCTAATATGTAACTTAAGCGCATGTAAAATTCAGTTTCGACTCGCCTGTGCCTGTAAGCTTAGGGTGCATCATTTTACCAATAAATCACTCAACTGTTCCCGTCTGCATTTGGGTCATTTTCCTCTCTGCCTCGGACACACCTTTGACAAATTAGGTCTACATCTCGGAGTGTGCGGAAGATGGATTTGAAAGTATGAGCAGGGCAATTTAGGAAGCCCAGTTAGCTACTTTTTGCCCTGCAGAGATAAAGTGACTGAACAAAGCAGTCCTTCAAAATGTGGAAATAAGAAATAATTTTCACACAGAGGAAATTACCATATGTTATTATTAGTGATTGTAATAAATGAGATAAAGTAGTACATTATTCTTTACTGTTAAATACCCAAATGATCAAGGTCTGAGTTGTTTTATAATTTTTTGTCATGTAGTTCTACGTATAAATTTTGTCTTAATGCTTGCACTCTCTGCTTATCTGCTTCTGCTGTGTGCATGTGCACAACAATCACCTCTTTAAAATCTAAATTGTAATTATATAGCACTTTTCTACATCCTCTACAATTCGCCTCTCAGTCGCCCTTCTAACAGTCAAAGTCACACACCAGTGTTGGTGGAGCTGATGTACAACACACTGACCCCAACACAGGGCCTTGAGGGTTCATGGCCCCACTTGAGGACACTTTGACATGCAGACCTGAGGAGCTGGGGAAGGAACCACCAACCCTGTGATTAATGAACAACGTTCTTAGTTGGGTTTCAGATCTAAACAAAATTTTGTGAGGTAAGGTGACAATAGTTAACTTGAAAACTTGATCAGTTCAGTCTTGTCTTATGAATGTGTTCAAGGTGTGCAGATTTAAAGATGAAACAAAGAGAATTCGCCAATTTAAACACAACATAAAGTTGGCACAAGTCCTGCACCACACACCCCATGTGCTGTTATTGGCTGATGTCCAACCAGAAAATCCAGGCAGAGCACAGGATCTCTACAGATACAAACACTACCATTCACTTCAAGTGGGTCATAAGCGATGACTGAAAGTGATTATTTTTGTACGAGTCCATATGATCTTTTTAAGGAAGTCCTATTTATCATGCCTTTAATGACCTTTGTGACATCCTATGAAAGATCGTACGTTCTGAAATGCACACACAGGTGAACAATTCTAACAAGGGTGAGTTTTGCATTGCTGAGCAAAGAGACAGGACTGTACCTCTCCAAAAAAGTGAAAAAATACAAAAAGCATACAACATCACATAGAAAAAGAAAAACTGCAATATGTACAGCTTTTAGTGACACTACTTGTAGCATCTACTCCGTGGAATACATCTGAAAAGTCAACGGGTCTGACAAATTGTGGCGGTTTAGAGAGCAGCAGTGGGTGACTTTACATTAAACTAGAGCTCCTGTATAATTTCACACATCCCGTCTACACTAATACAGCAGTATGTCCTAATAGCCCGCTTCAAGTAATTCCATCAACCTGGTTCAAACAACAGTCTCTGAAAACAGAAGGTGACTGCAAAGGATGACATCTCATCATCAATTCTAATTACCACACAGTGAGAAGCTAATGGGTGGAAATGAATGTGGAACAGCTCATTTACATATTAACAATAAATGCTACAGTACATAAACACAGCTGCGAACAAGTACGCATGCACTGAGCAACCACTATTTGCAAGTGTGCTGCGCTGGAATAGCGCTTTGCAGAAAATTAAAAAAAAAAAATCTGTTTCAGTGAGAGCGTACAGGCCAACTACCCAACTACAGAGCCATATGGCGAGGTTATAGTTTCTTTATTGTACACATTTGAGTTTATATAGCACCATCTATCATGCACTCACTTATGTTCCTTTTCCATATGTGCGTGCGTTGTAAAAAGAGCTGATATCGGGAAACAAATAGACAAAAAGATGCTGGGCTGAGGTGACTGTAGACAAATGATTCAAGTTACTGTCTCCACTCAATGGAAAAAAAAATAAGAATAAATAGAGCAAAATTGAGAGTAAAACTATCGAAAGCATAGTGTCTCTAGTTAATGTCCAGAGCTGCTCTTGGCTGTGGTTGCGTCTCTGTCAACGTAGCTGTTAATTCAAAGGGTACTTTACCCTTGCTCTATATGAGGAAAGAGAACAAAAGTTTCATGTTATGTGAGAGGCAGGAATGCAGTGCTGCTGTGTGTTTCATGATTATGATGATGATGTGTTGTCATATTTTCAATATCTACATTATGATTCATATCTGATTTGCAGATGTGACACAGAATCTTTTGAAAATCGTGCAAAATCTGCACGACGGCTTCAGTCTAAAAACCAACCAACTTTCAGAGGTGTTGTAACCGCATGCAAGGTCAGTGTCCAGCTACACGTGGACTCTAAAGGTTTACTGACTTAGTCAAATAACAAATAACTGAACTCATTAACTTTCCTATTTGGGGAAAGTAAGTAACTACAAAAAAAAAAAAGAAAAAAAGAAACTCCAGCTGACAACTTCAGACAAACAATAGGCACAGAGGTGCTTCCTGCTGAGTCTAAACAGGCTTAAAATCCAGAGGAATCTGTATTGCACACTTCTGTGTCTAGTACCGATGCAGGAAGTAGTGAGTGCTTTATGTAGTAAAGTGGAAAGTAAGGGTGTAGAGTGTGGCAGAACCACCCATCAATGTTCTTCATTTACATACACTGAAGGTTAGACCAAAGGACCTTTATATCAACTTTTGTGCCCTGACGTGTCCTTTGTCCTCGCTATTGCCTCTACCGCCACAAAGATGGGGAATTTAAAAGACAGTGCACCTTTTTGGAATAGAAGTGAATCTTTGCAGTTTTTTTGCGGCTCTGTACAAAAGCTTTTCTTTTATTGTAAGATGCCTTTCGTGCACAGGAGAATTTCTGTTATTATACTGGCAGTAATATGGCTCATACTCATCATTGTTCTCACAGCATTACCGAAATTCAGGTTTAATTTCAAACCATGAAATGTGCTGCGCTGAATTCTGCAAACTATGGGAGATCATCCAATAAAATAAATGCTGTAGAGTTTTTGAACCAATAGATTCATCAGACAGATAGTGTTTACGTTTTTACACAATGCCTTCAAACTACTAAATATCTATATATATAATGAATAATCATTCATACATTTTACTGTGAAATCCATTAGTGTGAATTGTGTCATTCTGACAACTGAAAGAATTTAATTTTAGGTTTTATTGATCTGTACCCACCAAAGGGTTTTATAATCATTGGGAGGCATGTGAGAATGAATTTCAGGACAGTTATGGGGATTTCAGTTCAGCCTCTTCACACCAGCGGTGCATCATTTTATGAACATGTCAGCGGGGTGGAATTGAGTTTCCATTCAATTTCATTTAATTTGAATGTTATTACTTGAAAGAACAGCAGTCTTAAAAATGGTGAATCACAACTGCAAACCACACTGTCATTAGGTTGAACATCACAGAGCAGAGCTAGCCTTTTTTTTTTTTTTTTCCCGTCGCCATGATTATCTTCCGTTAAACCTCCTCAAACATTTTAAGAATTTAGCGAAAACACTGACAAAGGTGCCTTGTCTTACCGATGACTCTCTCTTGTCACTGTAAATTTAGAAGCCCGTGGTTTCAGTCCACCAAGACCACATCTGCACAGCAACGCCACACAGCGAGGTGCACGGGGGAACGGTCTGACACTCCCATCTGACTCGAGCCTAATGGGGCAGCAGGGTCATGCTGTTTAATGGCAGTTAGCTAGCTGAGTGACAGCCCTGCACCGGGCCAGGGGCTCAGCTGTCACGGATCGCAGGTGTGCCGCTGAGTTATGTGCCATTGTAGGATGAGATAAGGGCGAGAAGAGCCTGAGTAGGAGAGTGAGGAATTGATAGAAAAATAGGGAAACGTAGCACCGAGCGCGGAGAGGGGAAGAGGTGTGGAGAGATCCCTGCGAGCGTTTGGCTGCGGGTGACATGCGGGAGGTGGACAGGTCCAACCGAGAGCTTCAACTCAAACAGGCACAAAACTGTCACTGGTTACATTATGGCCAGTGAACAGCTTTGAACTAATCGTTTTGATCTAATCGCATGAAGATATTAAAACACAGAATGATTCGCACACAAGCACAAGGCAAAAGCGCTGACGAATCTTTCCTCTGGACGGACTGAATCGTGAGGATGAAGCGGAGAGAGAGAGAGACGAGAGATGAGAGAGAGATCGATCCCACCTGCATGACTCGCCCTGGTGTGCAACTTAAGAGGAAAATGTCAGTCGCAATTATAATGCAAAGCTAACCTTTTGTGAGCGCGATTACTGCATCGATAAGCTGTAGTTCGTCATACACGGAGGCAAAGAATGCTTTCTTTACTATCTGCAGGAATGAGACAAAGAGAGAGGATTCTTCATGAGAAGAGATGGTAGATTATTAACGGCTACAAAACTGATTCTCCGGCCTTAAATCCACAGACGTCCTCGCTATCCCTCCAAATAACACATTATGTAAGAGCGAATGGCTGATTGCAGGCGGGTTAAGTCTCTGGAGGTATGAGTAACTGTTGTGTTTACATAGACGACATGAGGCGACTCTGCCGGTCCCCGACAGCGCCGAGACGAGCAAGCACGTTGGCAAATATCTGGTTTGCTAAAGTCAAACGCTCAAATCTGTATCCATAAAAACAAAGAGAGATAGTTTCTGAACTTAGTAATCAGCTGTCCGAGCAGGTAAAGATGGTGGCGGGCTCACTTTGTCAAACATTCGACAGTTTGAATAAGATCACATCAAGGTCCTGGCCTCAATTTTGATCGAACCACCAGCTGGCTGTGAAAACGAAGCATTCGCAGTTCACAGCAGCTCAGACCTTCAGCTGGCGTGTGTGCCACAGACATGACCACTAAGGCTCGTGAGTGCTGTTGTATTTAGAGGTCGCTGTCACACTCAAGTGACAGAAAGAGTGAATTCTCAGGCATGCAGGTGAAAAACTTATAACCCATGGCTATTTCATGCAGTTGTGTTGAGGAATATTGAGTTTATTTAAAAAAAAAAACAACTGCTCCCTGTACTGACTGATCACACAAATAAGTAAAATGACGACAAGTCTGTGATATCGATGCAGGTTTGCAGTAGTTCTAGCTTTTTTAAAGTCAGTTTACTCATTAAAACTGGAACATGCTGCAGAACATAAGACCTCCCCCAAACATCAAAGGATCCTTGCGGTGGCTCTGCTATACTGCCTCTGGACCTGCGCAGTCCTTTTATTAGTCTTAAAAAGGAAGAGAGGCACCTGAGCAATGCAGAATTCATAACATTTCCTAACAAAAAAAAGCTTTGCTGTAATTGAGAGGCTAGTTGGACGTAGCTGTCAATCAGCATGCTGCTATCATTACTATGAAGTCATTATCATTTCTGTTGTTGTTGTTGTTTAAAGGGCAGGAGCATATAGGATGAAAACAGTTTGCAAAGCCTTTAAATGATCCATTTTGAAGAGGCCGTTACAATAACTCCTGAATGATAAAATAAAGCACACAACCTTCTGACCTGTTGGCACAAATCAAATCTGACTGATCTCTAGCTGTCCTGTGATTTAATCCTTAATGTTCTGCACAACCTTATTTTCAACTAATCAGATTCAATGTCAACAAAAATATTGGCAGGAACCATTAAAAAAAAGAGGAAAATGACCCCTTTTGGGCATGGTGACTAAGACACGCTGTAAATAAATGTCTTAAGTTGGACCTTCAACAACACTGCGCATTAATTTTACGGGCTTGTTTTTGTGTTTTTGGCTTTTAAACCACTTTGAGTAAAGTGACGTGCATACAGAGGAGGATAAAAATGCACATTAACGCTTGACTTAGAATTTCTGAGACATCAGGATTGATGCCTGCTTTCTTTATTTTCTGAAAAATAAAGTTAGCAATAGAGCAGTCATGTTTACTTAAAAACAACACAGAATAGATGTTTTATTGTGTTATAAAATACAGGCTATTTTCAAAGGATTGCAGATCACAGCACTGGTAATAATAAATGGATGAATGTGTGAGTCTCACATTTTGTCCACACTTCAAAATGATTCAAAAGCAATGCCGACAGCTTTCATATATTTCTGGACTGTTGTTATGGACAGTACTGTGGCCACTATACATTTATTGAATCTGCTGATTGTAGAGATGGGAGCTCCGGCTTCAGGCTGACACCAAAAACAATCTATGTGCCCCTTTGTGTCAGAGCAGTGTTGTGCAACACAGTGAGACTGTTGCCTCAAGCAAAGAAAATATCATCTCACATCCAGGTGCAAAAACCACAGCACAGGTTTGTAGTAAATCTGTCTCTGTGCAGAACTATTAGGTCCTTCAGGTCCATTAATCAGGGGACTCTGGGGGTTTTAAGGGTCCACTCTAAGTCTGATAGGTGACAGGATTTTTGCTGCGGCTGCAGCCAGGCTGTGGATTAGAACTCCTGAAAGCCTTAGATCAGCCAAATAAGTCATAATATCAAGTCTATTTTTTACCTTTTCTTCTGGTTACAACTTCTCCAAGCAATAATGTAATTTGAATTGAATTGCTTTACATGCTTGCTTTTAAAGCAATTTCCTCTATATGTTTAATGGCCTTTTGCACACCATATTCTTTGAGTCATCTAGGATGCAGTATATAGAGTTAAGTGACCATTTATGTCTTATTAGTTTAAGTTTAGTTTAGTTTAAGTTAGTTTAGTTTGCTGTGTTTGAAGGAAAATGGTCATTCATAATAGGCTTAAACTGCATGAAAGTGAGTGACCCATTTAGAAACACAAAGACTGAAAGTTCCGTGACTGGAGTTTACGTTTAAATGTATGTGACTGGCCATTCAGTTGATGACAGTGTTTGATAAAGTCATCGCTGAAAACCTTGTATTAGCATTTTAGCATTGGCTGGCGAGACTACTAACTTCACTTCCACTGAGGATCATCATTTCCATCATTGATCAACTGCAGTTCCACTGAACCACCTTGTTTATCTGAGGAGGTTGAGGGACTTGAACCTTTGGCTTCCAGTTGCCAAGTGGCCATCTTAACCCCTACCCTAATACCTAATCAGGCTGCTCATGATAGCTATTTGCTGAATCTGACTGGATCTAACGTGACCTTTCTGACTCTGCTACGTTGACCATCTATCTTCTATTTATCAGTTCACATCAGCTGAACCTGT
Organism: Terapon puta; assembly: GCA_028564955.1. Classification (NCBI taxonomy): domain Eukaryota; kingdom Metazoa; phylum Chordata; class Actinopteri; order Centrarchiformes; family Terapontidae; genus Terapon; species Terapon puta. The sequence goes on along the minus strand of JAOXYL010000105.1, from coordinate 2,216,960 downwards.
CCCACTCATCACTGTCCTTCAGCTATTCACCACTTCATTTATCTGAAGAGGGGCTCTGACTGGGGTTTGACCATAGTTTCCAAGCATAACATTGCTGCTTACAGTATAAATCACCATCATCATCTGAGCAGTTCTTAACCTTTATTGTATTCAGTTAATCCCACTGTCCTCTAACCGTCACTACCGCTCCTTACCTATCGTTGTTCCTTACATAACCTCCACCAGATACAGTAGTTTTAGCCAACTCAAGTGCACTTTAACATGCTAAACTAATCAAGTGATTCACCTTTCCATTTGCCTCTAACCATCCATGCAGCCCATTTTATTCTTTTCTAACCATCATCATTGGGCTTCACCTAACTGTCCTATGTTACTCTATGCCCGTTGACTACACTTCCTCTGCACCAATCCCACCTATTACTGTGTTTCACTTATCCAGCACCGTGCCACGTAACCTCTTTTGTTCCCTACCGTGGACCAATTTGGAGTTCAAAACAAGTTAATATCACTGCAAATGTCACAAGTATTTATACTCTTGACTCTGCAGTGCAGATAGTCATCAGTTTGACGAGGAATCAGTTAATGTGGGTGCCTTTGAAGCACATCGGCAAACAAAGCTGGCAGCTGCAGTGACTGGAAGCATCAAATAGAGCGGAGTGGAACATAGGGTCAGTCAAAACATGCCCTCCGGGAGTAGACACATGGGATCATGTAGCACTTTGTAAAAGAAGCCTATAATTAGAAAATCCAAATGCTAAATATAAATGGAAATTCCTTTTTTGCAGCTTATGTGTAGTTGCTAGCGTTTTCTCTTAATCTGCTTACGACACATTCACCCTATCTGAAATTGAGCATTTGCTTTTTTCTGTGCTCAGATTATTTTTTTCTGTTTTTTTCTCAGGAGATATCAAACATCTTTAGAGATGACATGACACAAGTGATCCTTCATCTGGGAGTGTATAATTTCCACTCAAAATACCTCTTACATTTTTTTAGCTTTTATGTATTCTGTCCACAATATAGGCTGAAGTATACTTTAAAGTCAAATAACAGGCCATGATTGCTTGTGTGTGTGTAGCGTAAGTGGTGCATTGGAGCAAGTAATGGGGGACAATGACTGGAGAAATGGATGACTCCTCAAAAGTCACCTTGAGTGAATAGAACTCATCATTCATATGCCAAACGCGCGCACACGCACACTCACACTCACACACACACACACACACACACACACACACAGCCTCTCCACAACCGACCAAGGTCTTTGTCAACATTAAGGACACCAAGCATGTTGTACTGTGCTTGGTGATATTCATCAGCTATGTCTTCTACCAAATCAGCCTCCATCATCTCTAAAGATGACAGTCCCGACAGGCCAACACAGTGTGTGGCTTCACCACTTCCTCGTGCTGTGGTTTCAGTGCTATGTTTAATGGAATTTATATGTGATTTATATGGGTTCCTCACATTTTCAGGGCATTTACAGTTTGAGTTGGCATTGAAAAGGGTGCGACCTCTTGTCTGAGACTGCAGCAGTGCACAGTCTGAAGGTGAATCTAACATAGGTGTGTTCAAATGACGAGGTAATGAAATGTAAATGTTTTGAAGGTATTAATTCTGCTGTGACCTATGTATCTTGGTTACAATACATTTCTTTGTAGTCCGAGACTAAACATTATCACATACAAAAATACAAAAAAGCTGTTGATGAATTCTGCAGAAGATACTTTATGCGCTAGGTATTTTCTTATATAACTTTCCAGAGAACTGTTGGTCTCGTATTGTGTGAATTTTTTCATCTAAGTGATATTTTACATTTTACTTTGTTATACGTATAACCTCAGATGTTTACATAAAAGCCATGACCCATTGTCAAATAGTGCAACACAACGGTGAGACCTTATGGCCCATGCATAAAAGCCTGCAGCATTTGCATTTGACACAACAGACTAACTTTCTAACTCACCTGTATGTGAAGCTATGTACAGTTTTTTTCACTGTGTCTGCTCATGTTGTTAATGGTTATTGTGGAAAAGGATTGATGACTGCTTGACAACTAAAATTATATCCATGAACACACTTTCAGTGACCGCTTATTGCCGAAGGTACTGCGAAAGAGAACAATATGAAAATCTCTGAGAATTTAAATGAGTTCATCTGTTCATCTTGCTCACAGCTGACAGACCTGTTCTTACCCGTGACATACTGGGCTGGATTTGCTTCATTGAGATTTTTTTAATTGTCACATGTGAAACATACATACCAACTATTTCCTATTTATTCAACAAATACATGTGTCAATGTTTCAGTTAGCCAACATCATAGTGAAGTCTAAGGATGCCAGATCATCAGGTCAATTATCCCTCACGTCTAATTCTTCATTATCAGATCTGGCAACTCTGCTTGTGTCTGGTTTTCGACAAAATAAAAAAAAATCCACAGTAACATATTTTTAACCAAGTATTTTCTCCTGAAATATACTTGTGCACCTTACGAAGATGCACTTCATGCAGTCCATTCCTGGCCCCATAAACATGCCCTCCTTTTCTGATTTACTGTGCGAGGTCTTCTACAAACTACTGAAATCTGCTGGAGGACAGGCATTGATGGAATTACCTTGACAAACGGGCCATATGGTGAAAAAGGTTACATAAATTAAATAACGTGGCAATCACTGAACATGAGACCCCATGTCATGCCATCACGCATCTTTATATGCACTGTACCTCTCCAACCTCTAACCTACCACATTCCTCATGAATTGAGCTCTTATACACAGATGTCTGCGCTGCTCGAGGCCGTGGGTTCAAACCACATTTCCACAGAGCTCTATTATAAGGTCACGCCTTCCCAGTGCTGCGTTTTAAGGTTAATGTTTTTCTGACTCTGGAAAAAAATGGCTACTGGAATCTATGAATATATGTGATTGCAGTGAATCCTCAGTGCCTCACCCCTGTGTGTTTACAAACCTCAAGACATAATCTGACCATTGACTATAAACCTATACAACACTGGCCTCAGTACTGAGTGATAATGGCCTTCACTACTCTGAAAGAGACATTCAACAGGAAACACACAAACCTGACCCCGCAACACCTCCACCAACACCCAAATAAACTTGGTCTATTTCTGTAATAAGATCAAAGAGACAACATTATAATAATAAGACAACATAAAGTCTCACAGTCTGGCTGACAGCACTTACATTTGCACTTGTCTTTGAGACAATAGAAATTCAAAGAGAAAATGCAGTATCAAACCAAAAGCATTCACCTAATATGGTAAGATCACCTCGAAGCAGCCTCAGCCCTCAACAGCTGTTCAGCCTGCTCTTTCAAAAAACGCAGCAGCATCAGACACTGGCGCTATTCAGCACAAGGCTTTACTTCTTGTTATTCATCCCCATTGCCTAATGGAAGGTCGGCTACTGAGAGCACAACAGGTGTCCCACTCAGACACACACATACACACACGTTTAGTCTAAAAAAACCTGCTGGCTGCGGTCCACTGATTCCTTGGTGAGCGACATGCATCATTAACAGCTTTTAAACTGCAGAGGCGTCCTGCCTTCAGGATCTTCTAACAGGCCGTCCGTCTCCCCCTCCTTACTACATCCCACCCACTACACACACTCTTTAAAGTGTTACTAAAGAGGCTTAACAGCCCATTCCAAAAAGCCTGCATGGGGCATTTGTACTCCATAAAAAAAACGCTACAAGCTACAAATGGTACCTCACTGAGCACCCTTATGGAGCATATACCAGATGATGTGCTGAGATGGTTAAGGGCAGCAGCAGGTGAGTGAAAGCGTTTTCTCTACAACACGCTCGTTTTCCGATAATTGTTCAAAGCGGTGTGACAACTGTTAGAAGTGGGTAAAAGCTCAGAGTCGTGTAACAACTTAGTAAAGCCTTCATATATGCACACTTTCCAGTGTTTAGACGTGTGTTCTGGATGTGAATATGTCGGATCGGGATGACAAATCTCAAAAGTGGTTGTGGCGTGCTCGTCTTTTCTTTGAAGCGACTGCACTAGCAGGCTGATGGAAGGTAATCCTTAATGAAAAAGATGCTTCTCGTGGTGATTTTCAACATCAAAACAAGCGTTTGGTTGCTTCAGCGGGGTCGACGTGCAGCACGCTGATCAATCCTCGTAACGTGTCATTAAAGCATCACACCGTATGGTCCGCCCTATATCCGACAACAGAGCATTAATGAAGTGCCGGCATTTGATGCTGATATAACATATGCAACGGTGCACTGAGAATGCATTGTTATGGTAAAGACTGAATTATATAGTCAGTATTATGGAAGCATACACATCGGTATCCGACTGGCATGTTTCTAAAAATTCTCGTAACTGTAGTGGATTTCAGTGCACGAGATTAAACACGCCTCAAAGCGACTGGAAAACTGTAGAATAAATACTTTGAAGCGCAATCTACAATGGCATCACAATTCATGGCAAAGGACTGTACAGAAAAATGAATGCGATTAAAGGAAACATAAGGAGACATATTTTTAGCAGTTTAAAGGACCTTCAGAGTGTAAACACCGGGCATTGTGTACAAATCTGAAATCCTATAATATTTGTCGGACAAATCTCTTGGAATATAACGGCTACCGGACTGATTTTAGCGGAATATTCTGCCAATTTTCGTATTATCCAGTAAAACGTTTTCGCATTTCGTGCGTCAAAGATAAACCATAAAGGTGTAATATTATTAATGCTTTCACAGTGATAATGAAAATAATGCATATTACTGCCAGTACAAGCGGGTAATAAGAGAAATTATCACGCGCGGTAATAATATCTTACAATAATCACAAAAACCTTCATACAGCTCTGTAAGGAAAACGCAGGAAAACAAAAAGATCTCATTCCCCGAAACACTTAAAAGCACAGCGACATTTCGTCCCGAAATTGCAGAATAAAATAATCTCAGCAAACGTACGAGATCAAAAAGGAGCAGTGTGTCTTTAATACCCAGCCTTTGTGGCGGCGGCAGCAATAGCGAGGGCATCCCAGGCGAACCACAAAGCCAAGGGTTAAAGACGATACCACGCTGACTCTCCCTAAACGACATGCCACGCCATTTTACCAGCTCTTTATTTCCCCGTCATCGCGAACCAGCTCCAACTTCCTGCTCGCTCGCATGCCATTCAAGGACAAGGATGAGAGAAGCAGAGCGGGGGTGGGTGGGGGGAATCAGTGTTTCAACAACATTAAGGGAAGGTCATTGTCTGCGGGCTTACCCTGGGAGAGACGCAGAGGGCCTGAACCTGCCAGAACCTATCCACGGCAACCGGGAGCGGGACCTGCGAGAGACCAGAACAACAAAGACAGTTTGTGACAAAGCTGAGGCGCCGCAGTCCGAGAGGAGTGAAATCAAATGTGACATTTTTCATTTATTTGTAAATGCCTCCTTGGCGGCACACTCACTCGAAACGACAGTTGGGCTCTTACCAAGTTAAGGGGAGCTGATGGTAGAATAGAGGGATCCTGACAGAGGTTGTAATGAGATGCCGCATTAGGGCCGCTCTCTCATCCACTCTCCCCTCTCTCGCCCAGGAGCACGCCCTTCACTTCCAATCTACTACCCCAACCATTTGGAAACGGTTAACCCTATGAAAAACTACACTAACCCTCTTTGGTGCCCTGATAAAACATTCTTTGTGGGTTTATTTTGTCAGAGATGCCTTTGATGCTACAAATGCCTTTTTTAAAAGGATTCTGGAACAGTTGGAGCATTGGGAAGGTTTGGAAAAAGATTTGCAATACCTGTCCTAAATGTAGGTATAGCAGTATTGTCTCTATGATGCACTGAATTGCAATGATGAGGAGTAGCTATGTACATTTACTTATGAAATGTACTTAGGTGTAATTGTCTTTTTATTCGCTCAAATAATTACTTTTTTTGCTAATATATATATTTTTTACTTTTCCCGCTATAGTTGCTCATTACATTTCTAAGCTTTTGCATACAGACCATATGGTGAGGGGTTTGCAACTGCCCTTTCCAATGTCTATGTGTCTTTTTTTTTTTTATTAAAGTAGTTGCGGTAGGCCCAAATACCTAAAAAGGTGCTGTATTTCAAAAGCAGCAACACAAAGGTGTACATAAACTGACAATAGTTTTGTGTGGTAATAGATTTTTCAGGTCACAGCATCAACACCTTAGTAAAAATTCAGAGTACTTTTCTACCACTGATGCATGTCATGCTACCACGTCATAATATCTAAATGTCGCATGAAAGTGGACTCTTGAACAACGAAAAGTTGCTTTCGCCCTACCAAGAGGTCCTTAACTTTTGACAAACAGGAAGTACAAGGCCAATCATTTGTAATGATTGAACAGCCATTAAAAGTAATGATTGAGCCATAATTTTCCTCTGCAATTGGGTCAAGCTGGAAAGAGGTCTCAGTTGAGGAGCTTGCAAGGAAAATGAACTATTACCCTCTACATGTGTGTAGAGCTGTGTAGTGCCCTCTAAACTGTCCTCGCAGTTTGAGAGAGTGTGCTGTATAGTGGGCAGCATGGGAGCAATGAGTTATGTACTTCATTAAGCTCAAGTAATTTCCCTCCCAGATATTACGTCGCCTTCAATCCATCCTCACAACCATGAGCTATATTTAGCTCTTTGGCGCACAATGCCACAGCTCATCATAACAATGTTGGTAAAGGTGTTTGGTCGAGGCCAAGTTGGATAAGGTGTCATTAAATTAGAAAGACAGATTCTGGCCTATATGAAAAAAATGGCCTTAAGCTTATTCACTGCTGTAATTACATTCATCACCAACATGAGACCAACTTTCCAAGATACTGTATTTAAATTTAATTTATATTAGGCCTAACTGAGCTGTAAAAACTTCATTCATTCATCCAACATCTATAAATGCTCATTCCTGCCAGGGAGGGTCACAGGGTGCTGGAGCCTATCCCAGCTACTTTGGGTGAGAGGTGGGGTACACCCTGGAATGGTCACCAGTCAATCGCAGGGCTCTGTAAAAAATGTAAATATTTAATTATGTAAAGACATTCCAAGTTGTAACTGTTATAGGATGGCAGTGTTCTTAAGTGTATTTGGATAGTGTAGCTCCAACACAAAATGTACTTGCACTGAATGCAACAACACGGCAACAGGGGTCCATTGATGTGCTCCCTATTATAGTCCTGGGAAAGATGACAGAATAAGAATTTATTCTGTAGGACAAACACTGCTGCATTAAAGTTCTTTAGCTTGATATACAGTGCGTCCTTTAAAGTGCAGAACGCGATATTTTTCCTATATTTCTATTCAAATCAAAGTGTTCAGTGAAAGATGTTGCAGAATAGTCAAAACCATAGCTATAACACACTAGATATTGGCATTACATCACAGCTCCCAAGATAAAATGTCAACCACTTACCTGGGTCTTGTTTACCAAGGCTGGCAACACTTTCCATCCATCAGTATGAGCAGATACACATTGGTCTAATTACCACGACAAAATACAACTTAATTGGGTGACTTTAATGTTAACAGCCACCAGTGAGTTATTTCTGATTTTCTATAACGATTGTTGGAAAATATTAGCATTTGGACAAAGTTATTACAACTCTAACTTTTGACTAATAAGCAACTGATTCCAGCCAGCAAACATGTTCCTCTACTCCTGAATAACATTTCATAATTAGAATTTCATTATCCACTTAAAATCTAACAAGAAATCAAGCCAAGGCAAATCACAATTGTAACCTCAGTCCTTAGCCTGGATGCAGATACTAAACACCAACCAACCAAATAAGCAGACAACATATTGCTACTGGAGGGGTCACACTTAATGTTATCTAGCTAACCCAAAATTATCTGCCTTGTCCTGCAGTCAGACATCAGATAACTTATGTTATGTCAGCCAGCATGCTAACTATACTGTGGGCCGTAGGGAAGGGGATTACTGTGACAGTAGTTGTAGTTGTAAAGAAAAAATCATATCTGCATGCATGTTAGCCAACTTGCAAATGTATTTATATATGTATGCACACATCATATATTTATATACAGTCTAGGTCAAAAGTTTACATACACTTGTAAAGAACATAAAGCCATGGCTGTCTTGAGTTTCCAGTTATTTCTACAATTCAGATTTTTCTCTCATAAAGTGCTTGGAACAGATACTTTTTTGTCACAAAAAACATTCATGAAGTTTGGTTCTTTTATGACTTTATTACTGGTCAACTGAAAATGTGACCAAATTTGCTGGGTCAAAAATATACATACAGCAATGCTAATATTTGGTTACACGTCCCTTGGCCATATTCACTTCAGTTAGGTGCTTTTGGCAGCCATCCACAATCTTCTGTCAAGCTTCTGGTTGAATCTTTGACCACTCCTGATAAAATTGGTGCAGTTCAGTTAAATTTGTTGGCTTTCTGACATGGACTTGTTTCTTCAGCATTGCCCACATGTTCTCAATGGCATTTAAGTCAGGACTTTGGGAAGGTCATTCTAAAACCTTAATTCTAGCTGATTTAGCCATTCCATTACCACTTTTGATGTGTGTTTGGGGTCACTGTCCTGTTGGAACACCCAACTGGACCCAAGACCCAAGCTTCGGGTTGATGATTTTAGGTTATCTTGAAGAATTTGACGGTAATCCTCTTTCTTCATTATCCCATTTACTTTCTGTAAAGGACCAGTTCCATTGGCAGCAAAACAGGCCCACAGCATAATACTACCACCACCGTGCTTGACAGTTGCCATGGTGTTCTTGGGGTTAAAGGCCTCACCTTTTCTCCTCCAAACATATTGTTGAGCATTGTGGCCAAAGAGCTCGATTTTTGTTTCGCCTGACCACACAGCTTTCCTCCAGAAGGTCTTATCTTTGTCCAGTCCATGTGATCAGTTGCAAACTTCAGTCGAGCCTTAAGATGCCACTTTTGGAGCAAGGGTTTCCTTCTTGCACAGCAGCCTGTCAGTCCATGGTGATGCAAAACACGCTTGACTGTGGACACTGACACCTGTGTTCCAGCAGCTTCTAATTCTTGACAGATCTGCTCATTGGTGGTTCTCGGGAGTCTCCACCCTCCTGACCAATTTTCTTTCAGCAGCAGGTGCATTTTCTTCCTGATCATGGCAGTGATAAAACAGTGCCATGCACTTTATACTTGCAAACAATTGTTTGCACTGTTGCTCTTGTGACCTGCAGCTGCTTTGAAATGGCTCCAAGTGACTTTCCTGACTTGTTCAAGTCAATGATTTGCTTTTTCAGATCCATGCTGAGCTCCTTGACTTTCCCATTGTAGCGTTTGTGGGCATTTGTATCCAATGAGCTCGATTTAAATGGCCTCAGAGAAGTTACCAGCTGTAGTCATTCATAATCATGCACAAGAAGTTAAGAGGCCATGCTATGAAGCTCATTTCATTGACACAACTTTCTAAGTCACCAAAATTGCTAATTCCTGTTGCTGTATGTATATTTTCCACCCCACAGACTTGATCACATTTTTAGTTGACCCATAATAAAGTCTTAAAAGAACCAAACTTCATGAATGTTTTTTTTGTGACAAAGAAGTATCTGTTCCAATCACTCTATCAGAGAAAAATCAGAGTTGTAGAAATAACTGGAAATCCAAGAGAGCCATGGCTTCATGTTCTTTACAAGTGTATGTAAACTTTTGACCTTGACTGTATGTATATATGTTTTTTACTCATGTGTGTTTAAGCGACCCTCTGATTTGATTTTGATCTGACTGATTTAAGGTGATTTGTACTTGAGCAGCTCAGGTCAAAGTAGCAATTAAAAAAAAAAAAAAAAGATTTCTCTGCATTATCATTGGAACGAGTCAGTGACATAAGATTGTAATTAGAATGAAAGAGAACTGCAACAAGGCCATCAGGAATGAATTAAATCTTTTAAACTAAACTAACTTTGACAACAAAGTAAACCTACTTTCTAACTTCTGAGATTTCAGTCGGAAATGTGAAAGTTGGAATAAAATGTAACTTTATTCTCAAAATTCTGATGTTACGTCAAATCTCTCAGTTGACAAGTTGTCAGTTAAAGTAGAAGTTATTTAAAAATGATTTTAAAATAACTTACTTATTAGCCATATTCACTAAAACTGTCTCTGTCCTGTCAGTGCAACATGGGACAGATATTCTGTGATTAAATCTGACTCCTCTGGCTCCACCTGCTGCCTGTGAGCTCATTGGACAAAACTCAACTGCTCCTGAATCAAAACAACCAATCGGAGCAGAGTTACGCCGGAGCAGATGTAACTGTAGATTAAAAAAAAAAAAAAAAGAGCGAGCCAGTTTGCACTGTAGAGAGAGGGGACGGGACCTGGGAATTGGACTCACTCTAATTTTCAAAGTAAGACCACTCTCCTCTCAAAGACACTGAATTATGCAGTGCAATGGTGACTGGACCTGTGGCCCCCTGATGAAAGCTTGTACTTTTTGCAGTATTAAGACTACAGTATAGGCAGGAATTTTCCCAGACAAATCACAAGCATCCTGTTCAATACTCTTTAAAAGAGCCCCCTGTAAGCAGATACATGGGTTACTCCCATTCTTTCGTTGATCTGGGCATATTTGTTGCTCCCAGTGCCTGATACATGTGTAATTAAAAAAAAAAATCAGAATTGTCTCAGAATTGTCTTGAAAAACACTCACAGGTTCTCCCATGTCAGCCAGGTGTGAATTCCTGTAATCCTTTTTTTTAAAACCAACAACTGATCAAGAAATTATTGTGACAATGCTGCAGTTCCCCTCAGCTCTCCTCAGAGCCTGTTAGCATCTCGTAAATTACGAGGTCTGATGCAGTAACTGTACCTGAAAAGCACCAAACTGCAGACAGCATGTAGCATCAAGCAAGCTGGAAAAAAAAAACTGATCATTTTGTCAGGGGTCTGCAGAGACCAGAACCGAGTTTAAAGGAGGCTGAAAATGATGTGATCTTCTCAGGACTGTGTGGATGTGTACATACTGTGCCTCACTGACATCATGCCCTTGCTGACGTGCATATGCAGATGTTGTCATTCTAATTGTTACATAGAGTTTGAGGACATCATTTAAATTAAAGCCACAATGTGACAAGAGTTTTATGTGAAAATATCAAATTATTCATAAGGCATACACTTTTGTTTGTGAAAGGCTAAATAGTCCCAGTTAAAACTGGCACAGCTGATGGCTTGTTTTCAGTATTTTTACTATCTAAGGAAGATAAAGGAATGTATTAAAAAAATGCCCAATATTGCCCAGATATGTATGCATCATTATTACTTTTCAGAATCACTCATATACATATATTGATGTTACATTAAACACTAACACTTTCAGGTTTAAGAGTATAGAACAACAAAATACCATTAACTCTGAAACACATTTATAAGAAACCTTATCTGGTTATAAGGATAGCACTAAGCAGCACGAAGAAATATTTTTCAGATATTCTACTATATATCATATTCTAAAGCTGTGGTCAGTTAAGTGCTCCATGTCTTATGTTAAATGGAAGCAAAGTGCAAAATCAATAATGAAAAGCTGTAAAGGTATCTAATAAAATAAGAATAGATAATAACATCAACTTCACTCATCTAAAACTTGACACTAACTTTCACTGAGTGCTATATATTTGCCCTAAATCTTGCAATATGCCCTACTCATAACTTGCATTAAATGGATGATATAAGAACTTGACTTGAACGCATAAATTCTTCACTTAGCTATTAGGTAACCGTGTGAACTGGCCACAGTGTGTTTGATGGTAAAAGTGTCAGAACCACCGGATGACAGTAAAATGTACGTGTACCCTGTAAAGCGGCTGGCCGTAAGGGTAGGAGAATGTCCAGGCAACATGCCAATTGCGACATTACCATATTATCAGCCGTGGAAATTACACCTGTGTCAACATCCATAGGAAGCCTTTATAATAGCTTGGCAGATGTGGTGACTACCAGCGGCACTCACAGATGTCTCAGTCACAGCAATTGAATAAAAATAGCCTTGAAATAGCCTGTAACCATGCATTAAGCTCTCCTCAGTGGGTGATACTAAGTTTTTTTTTTTCTTTCTAAGTATTTTGACATCCTGACTTTCAATTTAATGCTTTGACAGTTTGAGTAAGTGGGTGAATGAGTAGACGTGATCACAATTAGCCTTTGCTTTTACCATTTAAATACATATTTCAAAGGCGTATCTGTAACTTGGGCATCAGTGGAAGTTGATATCATCAGGTAATGAATAAAAGCATAAAGCGAAGACGCTTTGCAGAATACAACCCACGGCTTGGACACAAAAGCACCTGAGAGAATGAAATCTGCCTTCAGTCCACATTCACATATTTAAAACTAAGAACGGCTTATTAATGCATTTTGTAGGATAAAATTAGTTGTAATTGGTGATGTTGGTCTAACATCATTTCAGTCAGTTCAAATTTGGACAAAACAAATCTTATTATTCCAGTATATGATAATTGCATATATTCTTTGATTAAAGCCGTTTATGAATATGTAGGATTTATTCCTGTGCTTTGATAAGTTTTGTTGTGGACTGTGACAACATATTATAGTAATGTTTAATCCATCAGGTGCTATTGCTCCAGTCGAAAAATTAGGGCGTAAATTCAGACAGCAGGTTTAGCGCTTGTTTTATCGTTAGTATTAACTAATGCCGATTAACGTTAACGTCATCCCTTGCGTTTTCGTTAGCCAAACGACAAAATTTAACTGTTTGCTGCTGTAAATGTGCATCGCAGCTGCTGTCTGTCAGTCAACTAAAGACCTGGTGTTAGCTAACGGCACATTTTCCAGCCCTGCGTGGTCGAGCTAGTTAGCAGTCGAGTAATGTCCGAGCGGATGCTAGCACGTAAACAAAGGTCGAAAGCCTTCAGATATTCTGTCAATACAGTACATCAGTGTTTGTGGCTCATCACCTTATTCAGGATCTCTGGAGCTCTTCAGCTGAGCGGCAGCATGTCCTGTCAGTCTGTGAAACAGGCTTATAACGTTAGCTCGCCAGCAAAACGGGACACTGAGAGCAGCTAGCAAGATCGCTATCATCCTGATGTCTTAAGCTCCAAATGCTAGATGTGAATTACAAGTAGTTATTGGAGTCATAATTACCACATAGTACAGTGGAACGCTGCTTTTCAATCAAATTACTTGTATTTAAAGGAAATATCCCCTCTGTTACAAATGTAAACACCAGTTTTCGATACAAGTGAAGACAGAGGAGCTTTTAAGTTCCACCTAAAATATGAGTAAAACACTGAAATCTTTGTTAACGCTACAACCCTGATGAAAACAATTTTACTTTGAGGAAAAACCTGACGACCACAACATGACCTCATTAGGAAATGTAATCATGTTTAATTATAAGGAGAGCCAAGGGACAAAGCTCAATGCTAGGGCATTTTTCAGACCTGCGTATATGATTAATATATGTATGTATATAAATATGTACACATATATGTGTACATATATATGTGTATATATACATACATATATATATATATGTATACATACACACACACACACACACACATATATACACATACACACACACATATACACATACACACACACATATACACATACACACACACATATACATATATATATATATATATATATATATATATATACATACACACACATATATATACATACACACATATATATATACATACACACACATCATATACGCAGGTCTGAAAAATGCCCCAACATTGAGCTTTGTCCCTTGGCTCTCCTTATAATTAAACATGATTACATTTCCTAACGAGATCATGTTGTGGTCGTCAGGGTTATAAGTACTCATGTGTTTCCTGTTCAGAAGTCAAACAGGGGTGATGAAAATAAAGTCATGATCCTAACTTTTACTGTTTACTTTGTGAAGTAATTAAAAATCTGTAGTGTCTGCAGTGCCCGCTTTCATCAGATCTATACAGTCTGCATGCTAAGACTGTGTGCTCACTTCTGTACAGAATATCAAACTAATATTGGTCGGTGGAGTAATTTAATCAAATCGCAAGATGTCTCGTTTCAAAATAATACAACGAGTCTTTGCGTCTATATGGCCCGTTTGGGGGATCTTTTATCGAATCCTGTAGAATCTGTATGCTGAGACAGCGTGCAAGAGTTCCTCACTTCTGTGGTACAATAACACTGCAACAGTAAGTAATGACTTTCTGTGGCGCTGCCTAAATGACAAATTCAAACTCAAACCATGCTTCTAATCCTAAATTACATTCCCTGTATAGTTTTGGGGCATGCACACCTGCCTTTATTATCCCTAAATTATGGAATATCAGCTCAATTAAGCTTTCACCTCAATTACTGTGCTGTTTAATCTTAACTTAAGAAAATGTAGGTTCAATTTCCCAGCAGACTTAACCAAGGGGGGGGAGAGAGGGGGGGCGACCTTGCCTGACACAGTGTTAAATGGAGCTGCAAGAATATTTTTGTGGGTATAAGAGGAAAGGCTGGCTGTTAAAAGTCCACCATTTTCCCATTTCTCTATGTCATTGATGCCTGACAGGCTGTAATTTTCATTCTCTCACTCCAGTGGAGCCTACTGAGCTGGAGATTATGGAGATGACGGTTTGGATTTTTAAGCACCCTCTTCATCCCATTTTAAATCTCTATAATGTCTGAGCATAAATAAAAACAGATGCCTTTTATAAAACAACTGGGCAGTGGAGCTGAATAACATTGTGCTTCAGCGAGCTCACATTTATTACTGTCGCCGTTGACTGAACACTTCCTCTAGTCAATGTCAATCTACATGTCAATGGAAAGCCTGTTTGACTAATGGCTCTAGGAGAGCCTGGATTGAAAACCTTGGGTAGAACATTAATTTTCTAATTTCCCTGTCAGTGTCAATTTCGCTATTCATTCTGCCAATAATACTGTAATGTTCATGCGCAAAGGCCATTTAAGAGTTGCCTGTGTTAACCAATTATTGACATGCACAACTGCTGTCAATGGGGAACAGAGCTTTAATTAAAGCCGCAAAATCAGTTAATCAGTGGGAGTGACTCAGGTTATTTTCGTGTGCTGGAGTTGGTGACACTGACCTGTGATCCTCTTGAGTGGCAGAGGGAGGGGGGTCAAACTGAAGGAGCGTGTCGGTGGTCACCCCTGCATTAAATGAAGCAGAGGGTTTGAATCATCTCCTTGTCTCTTTGGATGAGGATCTCCTCAGCTGACAAAGTCCTGGCTCTCAGTGGCCTCCTTGAGGCAAGGACAGATGCTACTGCTGCAGTGCACAGGCCCTGGGCTGAAGGCCATCATCTTTGCAGCTCTGCAAAGTGTTCTCACTCCGATCCAAAGGTCTAGGATGTGCAGCATCTCCTGAAACTGTAGACGAGATCATCTGGTCAGCCTCATGATTTCAGCAAACTTTTAAGAGTACTGAGTTAAAAGGCTGTAGCAGTAGGCTTAATCATGTTAATGCACGTCAATGCATCATACCTTATGAGTGCAGCAGTTCCAGTTGTACTGATGTTTCTTCAGGTTTAAATGTCTGAAGAGTTATTTTGGAGAGATTCCTTGTTGCACAACACACTGAATCCAGTGTCGAAGTTAATTCATGCTCAATATGTGATCACATACTTGTGGCTGGAATTTAACTGTTATCTAAAATGATTCATTCTCCATTATTTATTTATTTATTTTCCAATATTTTCCAGCAGCAAATCAATCAGTCACACAGTGATCTGTCATCCCGCAGCATACAATATGAAACACAGCCAGAACAATCCTCATTACAAACATGCTTACCTTAATACTTCTACTTTGTTCCTTGGCTTTCTTCATGTTGCATGTCCATGGTGTGCACTGGTGACCTGCTTCCTGGCACTGTGAGAATGTACATGTACTGACGAAGAAGGATTACAGTTTTACTACGGACGGTTTCAAAATTGGAAAATTCATCTTCAGACACCAAACTTTGTCTTCAAGTGTGTCATTTGTCTGCAGTTGTACTCTTTCACTTTCCAGAGCGGCACGATTAGAATGGCAGAGCAGTGTGACAGAGTGAGGAAGGATACAACCAAATGGAAGAGGTTTTCAAAATCTCCTTGTGCTCATTCACATCACTGCATCTGGATTAAAATTCTCCCCTCCGCTCTTCCAAAAACATCTAATCCTCTGTGCCTGAAGTGCAGCAGAAGGGTCATTTTGGGAAGTTTTGTGAAGTGAATGAATTCTCTCTGCATACATTATCTGAGTATAAAGGGCACTTATTTTGTTCTGGAACATTCTGATTATGTTCAGCGTGTTGCTGTGAAGTTTCTGTCTCCCCTGAAGCTGCAGGTTCAGACAGTTCAGGTGACTGGTGATGTCAGTCTGAGGTGGGAGATGTATGATCCTGTACTGGTCCTCCAAATCTGGCTCAAGTTTCCCCCTGCTGTCCAGGAAGGGGTGAATCCTGAGGGGAGAGAAAATGAAGATGAGAATGACAATGATTCATTCTCTCTCACTGAAAAAGCGTCATACCCTCGAGGTTTAGGACAAACTGCCAAAAATGGCCAAAGTGGTGCGACAGTGAAACTCAGGCGATCTTGTGTAGTTGAAGAAGCAGTCGTGGCCGCCAGTGCTGGAGACGGAAAACAAACGAGCCTGGGTGAAGCCGCCCTCGTCAAGTGGATGGAGAACAGACAGGCCTTTCCTCCATGGCAATAGTGACCGAGGCTTATGGGTATCACAGTGTTTAGACCCGTCCACCATGACATGATGAGAATCAGGGAAAAAAGCACTTTGGTAAGCTGCAGTGCCTCCAACTTTGCTATTTTTATTGACTGTTGAACAGAAGTCCCTCAAGCAGACAGATGAACTTTGTGACATACTAATGCCATAAAATAATGTTTCAGAGTTGAAATCATGGGATTCCCTAAGTGTAAAGTAATCAAGTCTCCATCTCACCTAGCGAGGTCATGGCTTTGAATGCGGCAGATAAGTCCCAACAACAACTTTGCCATCAATGACACA
Source organism: Terapon puta (assembly GCA_028564955.1). Lineage (NCBI taxonomy): Eukaryota > Metazoa > Chordata > Actinopteri > Centrarchiformes > Terapontidae > Terapon > Terapon puta. The sequence goes on along the minus strand of JAOXYL010000105.1, from coordinate 2,199,982 downwards.
CAAATATTTCTCAATAATTGGTCTTCTGAATGTTAATGCTTCGACTACTCATTAGATGCAGAACAGCAATCCATTCAACAACGCTCTTAAATCGACGAGTTTAGGACGGCAATCATGTTGATGTCACCATGTTTAATGCCCCCTCAAACCTAAATCATTATCTAAGGAAGCAACAAAACGGAGAAGCCAAATCACTTGTGTATACTGCATCTGATAAGCCAATAATTACTGCCCATTGTTCTCTCTGTATTGACAGAGTACACTGGCCCATAAAGGGGATAAAGGTCAGAATGTAGCAATTGCCATTTACTTTCTTTTTACACTAATGGACATCAATACGGAGACTGTGTACTTCTTTAAATGGCGAAACCGTTTAATGAGCTGCAGTAAAAAATTAATGATCATAACTGAAGGAGATTCTACCTTAATGAGAGCTGTGCACATGCCGAAGCCTTGTTATTGTGTTTCCATTAGAGAAAAAAAAAACTGCAAGCAATGATCCACTGCTCTACAAGCAAAAGAAAAGTTTTAATTAGGGCCAGATTATCCTTCTAGAGGGCCCAGGGGCAAAAATTAACTTTTGTCCCTTTTGATCTCCTGTCCCTCCCACTCTGTGTGCATTGTCTATCCTGTCGCCTTGAGGAGCCATTCAGGAACAGAGCACACGGCACTCGAAATGAGCCACCATCATTATATTTTAGGCACTTTAGCCTTTAGCTCACAAGAACAAGGACTCCCATTCTGGAACAGAACCCTGTGTCAGGTGCGCTGTGTTTGTTTGTGGGTAGTTTAAGCACATATAGAAACATGCACTATGTCTGCATTAGACTGACTGAATTTTGAATCCGAGGCCATGGTTCTC
>JAOXYL010000105.1:2164593-2181976 GCA_028564955.1 Terapon puta | reverse complement strand
CCATCAGCTTTTTGTATTAATGTGCACGGCGCTGACGACAGAGCTTGTTCTGCTTTCATTCGTAGCAAACAAATTTAATCTCGCCACAAATAAATTGCCAGAGTAATTACTTGTGTGAGAGGGAGCTGATGTATGCTTCACCAATTAAATTAGTCAACTTAGCGAGAACGGCCACAGAAAATAATAAATGAAGACTCAAGAGAAACCAAAAAAAAAACATATCAGCATATTAAAATCATTTATTGTGCTCCAGAAGAGTAATTACTATTTAACCAGAAAGAAAGACAAGTGACAAATAATCTACATTACAAATGCCAGACCAGCTCACAAAGTGCCCCCTGTTTCACATGGCATTCAAAGAACAAATCCACCTTTAGTTTTCAGACTGCTAGCAAAAACCTCTCAGGATGAAACTGAGGGTTTGGTTGTTGTCGTTTCTGCTGCGATTTGAGGTTAGAAAATGGCACGTTGCGTTACATTCATTCGCAGTGCTCGTTCCTCCCCTCCCGTCCGTCCCGTGCCCTGCAGCGCAGGCTGACTGTCGGCCGCGGTCAGGGCAGATTTACACTGGAACAAAAGTGAAGCGTCCCCCCTAGAACAGGGTTTCTTAAGCGTGTTCAGTCCCAAATTTGTGTGGGTTCGTACTCACCCTGCTCAACTGGCTCATTATGACGTACTGCGGCTGGGACTGGACAGAAATAACTGAGGAAATGCTACCTGCATTGGTTTCGGGGTCCCCCTCTTTGAATGATGGAAACAGTTGCAAAAAAAAAGAAACATGACATTGGAGTAGAGTCTTCCTCACCTCTGACTTTAGACTTACATCTGCCATTTGATGTGCACGCTGTTATTTCAGAATGACAACCGCAAAAAATGCAGATTCAAGTCTTATTCAGGACAAGCCAGATGTCATATGACACATTAAATAAACAGGATATTAAAAAAATCGTTCAAATAAACACATTGCACAAATAAGCAAGCCTCACTTTTTTTTGACAAGGAAGTATGACTTCGACTAAGGAAAGAAAAATATCAGCATGTGAATTTCAATGTAAATGCACTCAATAAGCACTGACATATATCTGAGGGGCTTGTGTTTTAAAGTTAGTTATAACGGTGCCTCGGATGCTGTGGATGATGAAAAGATGTTTGCTTCATCAAAAGCACAAAGAAACACACTCCTGCACACATACAGCGTCTCGACATGATGACAAAGGAAATTTTACAATGTTCACCAAACTCGATTCTGCTCGTCATGAACTGAGCTTACATCTGAAAAAGGCATGAAAGAGGTGTGTGTTCATGTTCATGTCTTTATGGTCCAGTGAATTTGAAAAAAAAGGTGTACCCGTCTCCTCGAATAAAAAGTCATAACGTTTCCTGTTAAAATTGTCGCAGCGTATAAAGAGTAGGAAAGCTGCAATTAAGTTTTAAGCTTCTTTACATATTTTATTTGCTCGTTTAACTATCCAGTCATGTTTTATTGTTATTAGCTCTTCGTTTAAAGGCCTAATGTTTCCTCTATCAGAGGGTGGGTGGGTTTCTCTGCCTTTAAAAAGAGCCTTTAAAAGAATTTCAGCTAGCCGGGTTTAACTGGAGAGTTTTAGTGCCCCGGGATGTGACTGTGGTTCCAATGTTTCCATTTTGTCAACCGTTAGGTTCCAAAGACATGCCTGGTAAACTCTTGGTTAAAAAAAAAAAAAAAAAACGTTTGTCATATTTTCCAGCCTTTTCTTTAATGTGCAATTCCAGTTTTACTTTTGGTTGTAGATTCAGACATTTGGGAGAGATTTCAGAACTTCTGTCATTTTAATTAACAACAGGAAGTACTCAGTTTGAGTTTGTTTGTTTTCGGAAAACAAACAAACTCTCTTACGGTTTACGGTGGCTAACAGATAAGATGAGATGAATAATTTTATTTTATTCTGCCATCATCAGTATTTGAGAGAATCAACTTTTCCAGCTGTAACGCTTGAGCGACACCCTGGGGTGGTACATGTAGGGTGTAGAAATGATAATTTTTTTAAGTGGTAATCGCTTATGCCTCGAATAACAAGAATGCAGTCCCTTGAAATAAAAGACCGAATTGTTCATGTGAATGATAATATTACTAATCTGCTCTCACTTTCATGGTGATCAAATGATTCGAATGGATCATCGGATAAAGAAGTTATATTTCATTTTACTCGATACAAAGTGTTAGCGCTGGCCCGTTAAATCCTAACCCTTACCTGAGAGCATGAGCTATAGTAAGTGTGAGCGGGAGGGTTTTACAGTGCAAGCAGCGTCAACGTCAAAAGGTACCCTGTAGAGTTTCTGACCACTGGTGGATCTGCTGAGCTGTGTTTTTGATGAAAAGGGCCTGTAATTTGCATGTGCACGTGAATCATGGGAGAGGAGCGACCTTCATTTTCAATAGCCGCGAAGGGAAGAAATACATACTGACATTTAGGGAAGGTAATGCACAATAAAAATGAGCGAAAGGAGGGAAAGCAATGCACATTTACAAAGATTTACAAAAAAAAAAAATCTTTTCAAACGATTAATGAGGTAGGAAATGCATCTTATGTGTTGATGTGAGGCAAATTCAAGTGGTGTTTTGTTGAAAGGGATGAATGAACCAGGCAAAGAAAACTTCACAGGGCACCTTGAATTATCAACTGATAGCCTGTTACACTATTAATCAAGCGACGTACTATCTGTCACTTTCATGCAGTCAGTCACTGGTAATGGGCAGCAAGTGGCTCAGTCTCATTAGAGACGCTGGATCCTCTCTTTACAGTCACTGAGTGGTTCCTTCCGTCTGTCCTTTCCGATAGCAAGCATTCAAAATCTTTTTTTTTTTTTTTGTCCCGCACTTTCTCAGTCACCAGGGATGCAGCAGCTTGCTAGTGCTACAATTAGTTATGCTGAGGTCCACTGTAGCTGACTCTCAATTTGTGCTGCTAGCGGAAGATTTAATCAGCCTCTCACCAGCCATCTTTTTCTGGCCTGCTCATGTAGGTTTCCAGTGATATGAGATAAACTGTCTTTAGCTTTCTCGAGCAGTACAGCCTGTGCCCCTCTTCAGGGGTGTGAAGGTCATCTGGTGCTTTTACTTTGAAAAGTTGCAGATTTTTCTCCCTAATGATACTGTTTCAATTTGCTTTGGTAACCGCACTTCTCCTCTGTCAGTTGTTGGCCATGATAAAGCTCTTTAATAAATTTCCTCACTTATATAACCATTGATTCGTGAGTCATCGCTGCACCTCCTCTCTAACAACTTTTTAGTCCGTCTGCTCGGTTTTACATCCCCGAGCGCTCCAGCAGGAGAGCTCGTTCTGTATGTGAGAAGTCGGACGTAGTCACACGGACTAAATTTAGTTAGCGATTGCCACCATACATTAAGCTCAAAGCAGCTTCTAACTCTTTCCATATTTAATTCGAAACATGTCAGGTGCTGACCAGCACTTCTCTAACGGCCCTCGTGCTACAGTCGGGTTGCATTTATCGCCGATCTTCATCACGCCGCGTTATTAATCAGTATTCATCCTAAGCTGTCAGCTACTTAGCATGGCCCTGCAATTGCTTGACTATTTACTCATCAGTGCAATTACATGATGTAATTCAATGGGTGGCCGCTGCTTTGCCCCGTGTGTGTCTCTGGAGAGCAGTGTCTGAAGTGAGCAGGTGCTCAGTAACGTACTGCCCCAGTCGCTGTGAAATGTCCACGGCTGGAGTAACTTATCGTGTAGTTCCAGCATGTCACTGAGTTAGTAATGTAAAGCCTATAGTATTTATCATGACAATAAAATGATTAATGACCATATAATTATACTGTGTAAGTTGACAAGACCTGAAAACTTATTTAATTCGTTTTTCAAAAGCTCCTGAAATTTCACGATCCTACAGATTTATGGGTGCCTTTTAGTGTCACTTTAGAAATTATGTTTTGGATGCTCTTGGCCAAATGGATTTCACATGAATCCGAGTGAAATGCAAACCCCAGATGTGATCAGCAGGTAGACTGTAGACAATACTCTCATGCTCAGATCAAACCACACGCTGTGCTTTGAGGTGGCCACTGTGTCAGACTCAGCAGTCATAGAGTTATTGTTGCATCTTGGGTGACGTACTGAAACACGGATTTAAATCAACCTCTAACCGTCCGTCCTCACTTAGTGGTCGGTCCTTCCTCTCCATTTGGTAGAAAGTGAGAGTTTGGGTGCACGGCACTGATGTGTGTGCAAAAGGTGACGTCTGAGGTGTGACTAATTCACAATGTTGATGGCTGAGTAAAAATAGTGCCCTATGTCCTGTGGTTTAACATCATGGAACACGTCATAGAAGTTAATAAACTAGGTGGCAGAAGGAAAAACATGCGAGAGGGGTCCCATATGTTGTGTTTGTCCTCAGGTCTGGGTTTGCATGTATATCTTAAAATGAAGAACTTCTCTGCCATTATATTGTCTTGCATTGAAGAGGGTTTTGCTCTTATCACATTGTCCTCAACACTCACTGTCAATAGGCAATCTGGCCGACAACAGCACTTAATTTCCACCCCCACGTCTTCTGAAATGCATTACAGTCATTAGCTTGAAACCAAAGTTGTTGTTTTTTCTTATGCTTGTCTGATAAAGTTTGAGTCCAAGTGCAGGTAACCAGGGTGTTAGTCCACATAGAATATCTTGAATAGATACCTCAACACTCGGAAGGCCTCTGTCTTTTTAGTTAGCATGTGGTTTTGAGTGAGGGTGTTCACACGCAAGATTTCATTTGCACACGTTTGTGTAAATGTGTCGTCAATCAGAAATGAGCAAGCTGAGCACTGGAGTGACAAAAGCTCGCCCGTCGATTCAATGCCAACGGACCTACAGGGCAGACTGCCCCCAGATTGTGAAAATCACACTGTTTTATATCATTGGCTTGTTTTTACAGAGGAGGATATAAAAAAAAAAGTCCCTGGCCCATGAGGATGATGTGTGATAATAGCCTTGAAATCTTTCTTTTGTTTAAATCCCAGATCAAGCCCTGGGGCTTCATTTCATCCAGAGAAACAATCTGGAGCAAACAGATGTAATTAACTTATTCAATTTAAATCTTATCCCAAAAAGCAACACTCCCTATGACAAACTAGATTTTATCCTCCAATCCAGCTTGTCTGCCGCAGTGTTATATGGGGTAACAGTAGTCTGCGCTCATTATTTTGAATGACTGCACAGTGCCTGTGAGCGAGCCAAGAGGGGCAGGATGTATTCTCACAACAGAGGCCTCCACACATCTACACTTTAGCGAGGGGAAAACGGGGAGACAAGCATTTCAGCTTACCAAGTAGCATCCCTGCGCCGGCGTACAGCTCTTATATCTGAGCACAATAGGTTTGCCATCCAGGGTATTCCTCCCTCTGTCTCTGTTGCAGAGATCGCCACTTTACCCCGGCAATGACTCTTAAGCGACTGGATCCGACCGCAGTCTGCTTCGCCGTGTGACACATTCCCACTCCGCCGGCTAACACGGTTAGTCGCTGAGGCCTCGCTGACCTAAAGATGTTAGCGGTGGCAGACAGCCTTGCAGGGGATGGCACACTAAAGGCAGTGCGGATGCGAGGGGAAACCGTTTCGCTAAACAGCCCAGACTGTCAGCGCCGTATAAAAGATGAGACAGTAGAGAACCTTTAGTAGAAAAAGAGTGGAGGGGCCAAAAGAAGAAAAGTAGTAGCTCTTCAAAGTGAGGTAAAGAGGGTTGACTGTGGGTCTCAGCTGCTATGGGAGCCCTTTCTTCGTCCGATCCCATCGCACAATGTGCCCCCAAAGACGATCGACCTTGGCTAATGATGAGTACTAGGTGAAAGGTGCATCATGGGATTTGACCTACCCTGACCCTGGCTCTTCCTTTCGTCCACCTGCTGTGCGTTTCCACTGCGAGTTCCACACAATGTGATCTGTCTGTGCTTGGCCTTTGACTTGTGTTAGTCTTTATAGGCATTCATGTTTAAACAGCTCTACAGAACCTTGCTGGATAAAGGAAAAGAAAAGCTATATAGCCCAGAGATGAACTTTTCAACAATATTTTCCACCACTTTCACTCCATTTTTTTTCTTACCAGTGTGCATCCACTGTGTCACTCAATCAACACACTTTCCAGTTAAAGAAAAGAAAAATGGGTAATGGAATAAACAGTGCAGGTAATTACTTCTATACGGTAAAGTGGTCCAATAGGTAGAATAACAAAGAACACTGATCTCAACTGAAGGTACAATGAGTTTGATTGATACAGTGTAATGCGATTTAACCACTATCAAAAAGTAGTACCAACACACAGAGTACAAAACTAGTCCTTATATGCCCAGCTCCACTCAAGCTATATTATGTTATGCAAGAAAGTTTTACCATATCCCCAGCCCCTCCCCTCTCTGTCCCCAACATGAGCCCACAGCATCCACAATCTGGAACTGCTTTCTCCATGGTCCTGCAAGGGTCTGTGTTTTCCTGTAATCCAATCAGGAAATCCATCTGAAATTGCTCCAATGCAAGGGAGAGAGTGAAAATTATTCTTAATAATGACATAATCAGCAGAGCAGCCATCAAGCAGATAAATTGTCATGCGCATCGTGCTAAAATATCCAATTATCCTTTGTCCCCCAGCTCTCTGTGTTGAAGTTGGATCTGCCAGAAAGCCAGTAGGTGGATCCCCACTCCGTACTGGTTCAGTCCTGCTGGCAGGTTTGCAGAATAGGTGCCCCCCCCAAGAGAAGAGGGCTTAAATGTGGTGCTTAGTGTACAGATCTAGATATGTAAATAGGTTCTATACAATAAAATTGTTCCCGATCCTCAAAAATAAATGGATGAAAAGTATCAGTGATTTTTTTTCCTCAAAAAGGTTCCATTGTGCATACAGGGTTTCTTTTTTCCTTGAAGTTTCCAGTCCTTCCTTTGTTATTCAACAATTGTTTTTGCTTTATCTTACATAGCCTCCATTTACGAAGTTAACACATGCCTAAATTGGTTTGCGCCGCATCTACTCTGTGCCCCACAGTAATCTGCAGTGCGATGCCAAAGGAAAACAATATGTTTTCTTTCTTTTACAAAGTGCTCCCCTCTTCTCACCTCCGAGGCGTGTCTGATGCTCTGTTCTGCTTCCAGATAATACTGTCAAGTAGTCATTTGTCAAAAGATCCCGAAGGCCATATCTGTTGCTAGAAAGAAAAGTAGTTTACTGTACCTTGTTTCGCTGCAATATCAGAACAAAAATAATGATAATAAAAAAACATCCCCTCTTTGTTTTAGCTTGTGAGGTTGTTTTTTCTTCAACTCCATATTTGTACTTTTTTTCTTGTTGTCTTTTAGTTTTCTACAAAAACATAATTATTCTTTTTTTCCCCCTCAGGTCCGAACCCCCAGAAATCCCTCGACTATATTCCCTCAGGTATTAACAGGATGTAGTACAATCCCAGTGTAATTCCATGGGTGTCTGGCAACTCCAGGCTGGCCTTTCAGCTCCTGACATATCTGTGTTTGTCAGCATGTCGGCCTTAAGTCTCTGCTTCAGCAGTGGCGTTAGATTTTGCCTCAGCCATCAGAGTCTTGCCTCCGTGGGTGCATCCACAGGGCTATACCCGGGTGGTGGAGTGTGAGTGTGGGTGAGGCAGGGTGTTATTCTGCCCACTGCTGGGAAAGGTGTTGAAAGAGTGGAGCGAGGTGAGCCCACCCATGGTGCTGGGGATCATGGTTATTGTGTTTGGCGTCATGAGCGGGATGTCGTCCGGCGAGCGCCTCATGGCCAGAGTGTAGTCCGGCGGGCAGGCAGTCCTCAGCACCATGTCATGCGGGTGCAGGGAGTCGCCCACCCCCCTGCAGTCCCGGTCCAGGTCAGAGTGTTGCTTCATCTGCAGGGACATGATCTCCTCCTCTTGGGTATGAGCCAGATCGTTGGCGGCGCTCCGCTGGGGACTGCAGCGCCTGTGGACATCATGTCGACGCTTGTCCTTCTTGTAGTAGAGCGCGGCAAAGGCCAGAATGTTGAGGAAGAGCAGTGATGCTCCAACAGCGATGGTCACCGACAGCTCGGTAGAATAGTCACGCTGGTTCTCCAGGTGCGGCTGGTTTTGGCTGTCCTGGGTCTCGGTGGGGAATGGAGTCGGGTTAGGGCGCCTGGTCACAAGAACCTTGGTCTTTGGGGTGCGGTTGGTAGCCTCTGGTGGAGGAATCTGAGGAGGGTAAGAACAATTGTGTATTTGATGAGAAGAGTTCTGGCTCTTAGAAAGCTCACCCTGTGATGTACTCAGACAATCTGATTTCTTTGATAGGTGAAGTTTTAAATAGAATTGTGTTTAGTATAGAGCTATAGCAGGCTTTGGCTGGTTAGTTTAGCCTGGCATAAACAGAAAACAGCTGCCCTCTCCCTCTCCAAACTCAGGGAGTGAGTTCCTACAAAACCAGAGCTTGTGTATGGACGTTATGAACTTTGAGTTGTAAGGAACCTCCTCCAATATTTACATAGTCTTCTTGTCAAACTCATTTGACAAGAAATTTCTCAAAATGCTGACCAGCTCCTTTAAGCTATGAAAAACAGGCCATTTCTCTCATCCCTCTGGTGAAGAAAATACGAATATTCAGTCAATTAATAAAAGACAACATGGTATACATATTTTGTTTCATTTTAGAAAATGTCCATCCATCCATTTTTTTTTAGCTATACCCACTTCTTGAGGGTCACAGGGGCTGAAGCCAATCCAATCTGACCCTGGGTTAGAGGCAGTATACACCCTTGACACCAGTCAATCATATCACTGACACATGGGGACAAACAAACATTCACACTCACATTTCGCAGCTATGAACAGTTTTGATGTGACCTAACCAAGCTGACCTGGATGTCTTTACAAACCACAGAATTACACAGTATTCTCAAATTAATAAAGAGAGAGACTGAGCATCAGTTTGAGCAGCCCAAAACTCAGGATAAAACTAGATTATACAGTACGGAGTCCTTGTGATAGCTAACAGACAAGCTGATGTACATGACAACATTTTGGTGTGAGCAAATGTGAATTTCCTCCTCATCACACTTTTACTACAGCTCTGTGTAACTTAAAAGGCAGCATTTCGTCTTTTAGCACATTAATATGCAACAAGTCATATCATGTCAACCAAAGAAGAAGGAGCTGACAAGAAGAACCTGAGGGCAGGATTAGACAAGAGCAGAGTCAACAAACAACGAGAATACTGCCTTTTAAAGTTCCTTTTCAAGTTACTTGGAAATATTACTCCAAGACCTCTGCTGAGGAGGGAGAAACTCTGGTGGTTGGTTTGTAGAAGCAAAATGAGATGCAGATGATTTAGTACCAACCTTGGTGGTGGTGGGGATGAGCTGGGTGACCTCATTGAGACTGTGCAGATGAGGAACAAGCTCCAACCACAAGTTGACCTGAGAAGAGGAGGAGAAAAAACAGAAGACGCTCGGTTAGGACTAGAATGTATCCATCAGACGATTAGACGTTAGCATGAAGTGGCCGACAGAAGAATTAGCCTGCACACAAATCAGCGAGTTGTTGCTGATAACTACTATCACAAAAGTATCCTCTGTCTCAGTCAACTAGTTTTTCCTTTCTAGCTGTGAGTCCATTCACAAGAAAGTGGCAGAGTTGTTAAATGCAAGCCAGTTACATTTAACAGCATCCGATCAGCACTATTAAATATGAGTGAAGGTGAAAACCATTTGGCTGAGAGTTACGTATATTCTATGTAGTAAGATTACAGAAGAAAACAGAGAGTGCTTGAAAAACTTTATTATAATATGTTGGATTTTTAACTGACTGATGAAATAGTTCAAAAATCAAAACTCATTTGGAATACTTTTACAACACAGTCAAACTGAATCTAAAACAATCACAAAATAACTTTGTGTTTTTCTGAGCTGCAGTGATGGTATGGTATGGTAAGTGTGACACAGACTTAATAACATCAGAACAGAAGGTGTATGCGGTGATATCTGACTGTACCTTGTTGGCGCGGTAGTGCTCTTTGACCCGGGGCTTCAGGCCAATGTGGAGGTAAAGCTGGTCCTTCTGGTTGTAGCGTGTCCATGCTACTTCTTCAAAGCGATTGGGCTTCGTGTGGATGAACTTTGTGTCCTGGGGAACAGGCTGGTTTGGGTCCCTGACAAAAAGAATAAAAGAGGGGAAAGTTTCAATTAACTACTTCACAGAGAGGTGATATCTGCAGCTCACAAGACTTATTGAAACCGTGCTACAGTAAACACACTGTTTCTCATGGATATCCTCTCATGGCTGATAAGTAAAAGTTCAGTCACCCTGTGTTCATTTTGTAAAGGGTTAGAGACATGACTGTCTATTTCTTAAAATCTTTAGAGGTGTGGGGTCTCCCAACAGATAATCAGCGTAATTATGAAAATACTGGTATGCAGTGGAGAGATGCAGCTCCCAGATTTAATAAAATATCAATCAACACATTCTGAGATCCCACACCTGATTAAAAACCAAAACAAGGTCAAAAGAGGAATTATTGCTTAAAGAAGATTGGCTCTCTAAAAATTCTGAATAATTCTGAATAAAATGTCTTAGGGTAGATAGTTAATCTGAAAGTCATTTTTAAAATGTTTATTATTATTAATTTATGTATTTATTATGGATATCTGGTTGGCAGTGATCCTATTTTACACATAAAAAGAAGCTCCCAGTCTCCAAGTTACAGTCCAACCATGCTCAAAACTTAAATAAAGCATATGCTTAGTAGTTGCTACAAACCAATAAGTAGCCTCTATGTTATTATTAGATGCCATCTGCTTTTGGTATACATAAGAAATAAACTATAAAAAGAACGATTTACTCTCTAAATGTAGGTCAACAGCCCCACTCCTTATTTTTTTTATTATATACAGAGGGGACTTCAGAGTACATTTCACATGGGATCCTGTGCTAAATAGACCCACTTACACTTAATCTGGGCAGAACAGAGCCAGCCACGTGAGCTATGGAGGCCCATTCAGACCCACTGAGCGCCCTATTGTCTGAGAGCGGCATATGGAGCCAGCCAGACCTCATCAGGAACACACTTCACCATTCAAATTGGTGGCATAAATCTCCCAGGTACCCAGTATTCCACGTCAATTTGAGGTTATATATGTAGATCATTAGTGCCTTTTTGTTCCCCTCAGGGCTACTGGGGAGTGCACAGAAAAAGCCAATGTCCCCCCATTACGCTCGTGAAAAACAATTACCGCCATGACTATATGCTCAAAGACAATGTGAGACAGAAGGGTGGTGGGGAAAAGGATTTTCATTTTGCCCCACCGAGAATGTCACTCTTCAGGCTATGACCATTAATTAAGAACGTATTTGAAGATATGCCGAGGATATGAGCGTAGAATACCAAAGACACTACACAGCCCATAAACATAGCATGGTTCACTACCACTGCTTATCAAATGTAGGTTAATATTGTGAAAACATAATTACAATGAAATTATCTATCCATTCCTGGTATTGAGACCAGGAATTAATTGATAATTTCACACACTTGACCACTTGCAATTAGCAACAAGCTTACATTATAATAATTGGATGTTGATCGAGTGATTTAAATAACCCTTTGTTATATGTTTATATGAGCATGCTGAAGCTTGTTCCTCAGGTTGCTCCATAGACAATGCCTGGACAGATGATTTGGAGAATTAAACGTGCAATTTGAATGTATTTTGACTGTCTTTCTTTCTTTCTTTCTTTCTTTCACAGAATCAATTATTTTTTAAATTATTTTATATAAAGTCAAATTTTGTGGGGCAACTCTTAATAGATTCTGTACGATATATATCCTCTGCAGGTCTAATAGTTTTGTATCATTTTATAACAGCGACGAAGGATTAAATTTTAGCATAAGTTCTATATGTATATATAAGCAGAGTAGTTCGATGTGAATGTCTGTGTCATTCTACAACAGAGGGAGAAGTAAATATAAAACCAAGACTGCGTGCGACCTTTCAGTGTGTCTGTTTACTCCATTGGTATTGTTTCTCGGCACAGGGTAATATCAGTTTTCAGCACCTTGTTTGAGTCAAAATGCATTCACTGTGCATTAAAGCCTGGCACAACTTATGCAGCAGGTGAGTAAGCAGACTGCTCCTCTAGCTCGAACCTTATTTTGGAGTCATGACTTTCTGTAGCAGTAAGAAAAAAAATGCCACCTTGGTCCTGATTATGTGTTCAGCCTGTGTAACTGTGTTGGAGCGGGCAGACAGGTATTGGTGATATCATATGATATTACTTTTACTTTTTAAATGCTGATCGGAAATGTGATTACAGATTACAGATTACTTGCTGACAGAAAGATTCTTTGTTCAAATACTAGGGAAAACTAACTGTAACCCTGTTAACGCGTAAGTTGGCTGATTGATATATGTTGATGTTTGATAGTCTTACAAACTAACTGGGTAATGCACATTAACAAGCATAAAAGCTGTGTTAAAAATAGAGACAAAAACCTGGTTGTAACTATTGCAGGCATCAATACTTGGCATGAGAGTGTTCAGCCATCATTTACAGCACGATACATGTAAAATAAGTATTCATGGCTACTTGCTACAGCATGAATTGGTGTCCTCCATACATAAGAAAGGACTTTCAAACTAAGTTACACTATAGATGAACAGGTTTTGTCTGAAATGACGGCATGGTTCATAGCTTATAGTTGTATTGGCCCTTGGAGCAACATTTCTAGTGTCACCGTACCCGGTCTTGGCGAAGTTTGTCCAGTAGGTCATGACCACGGCACTGAGCATCACATCATTCTTGGAGAAGTTGCAGGGAAACAGCTCTGTTGGTCCAATCATCGGCAGGCCAAACACATACGGGATCTCATCTCCATGTGCTGCATCTGCCCAGGGTGGTACCTTGGCAGCAGATGAACCAAATCAGATCAGTATTATTACATTCATGTAACAGATATGGGACATTGAAAGACATTATTTCTTCTCCTGATACACAATGGATATTGCAACAACACACAAAGACACAGACATATCAAAGGAGCTGGCACAATACACATTTTGAGGGAGAAAATGAGAATGAGATAAGTTTTTATGATTATTTTGGCTGGCTTATCTGACCCATTATTCAGTGTATTACATAGATAGACAAGATGAGAAATAACAGGAGGATTTAGAGTTCAGCTTAAAGTCATCCCCCTCTAACATGTTGGAAGTTATGTTATTCACTGTAGCCTGTTAAGGGGGAAATATAGCAAAAGAAAAAGGAAAAACAGCAGTAAAGAGTTAAGAAACCCAAATTAGAAAAAGTCTCACTTCTTAATAATGTAAGTGGAATAAAATACGACCTTGTTTTGTGCCCTGAAGTAATATTTTTTAGTACTATAAAGGAATCTGCTTTCATGTCACAACTCAATTTTTGTGCTCTAAAATAGTGCAGTAGTGAGTGACATATTGACTCATGGCGACATTGTGGAAAGATGACACCATTCCTGATGCTGCCAAAAACTGGCGCATCAGTGATCACCGAAGTCCGAATGGCCCAAATCAGAGATGTGGTTACAGTTAGAAAACGGTTCATACAGCACTGTATGAGTGACTGATATATAAAACACTTGAATTACTGGTAGTACCTTTTAAAGATAAAGATTAGTCTTCATAATACCTTTGACTGATCTCAGATTAGGGGGTGGATGGTTCTGTCATTGAAAGCTTAACAGCACTTGTAACTTTAGTCGCGTTATTAATAATCCATAAACTAGATGTACAGTTACAGACAGAGACTCACCTGTTCTGTCTGACAGTGGTGGTAGAAGGCGTAAAAGTATGTTGGTGACCCAAAGCTGGAGTGCAGGTCGGCTGTGGCAACAGCCGGTGCCACCCATTGGTGATCGGTAAAAAGAGCTAGCAATGTCTTCCGGCGGGTCTCTGGGTTATGTCTGTCAGCCCAGTCTGTGTACATGAACTTGATGGTCTCCCTGAGGATGTCTTTACCCTCTGGATAGCCATAGAGGTCATCCACAAAGCTGGAAACGGCGTAGTCAAAGTCGTTAGCCTGAACTCCATTTTCGTTGTCCACGATAAGCTCGACGAACTTAAGGCCTTCACCCTGGTTAACTCCCAGCATAATATCGTAGTTGAGGAACTCGCCTTGAAAGAGATGTTGCAGATGATTATTAGAAAGGACACATTTAGGCTAAGACCACCACAGAAATAGCTGGCTCTTAAGCAGATTGAACTGATACCTTGCTCCATGAGTATCTGAGGGTCATCAGGTATAACATCTCCATCAATAACAGGTCCAAAGGCGATGTGGTAGCGGGCTGGCTGGATGTCTTGATCCACCAGCTCCTTGTAATGTTTCCTCTGGAGGCACACTACGAGCTCTACAGTGTCCTCCAGGTTACAGCCCACCTTACGGGCCAACATCCGGGCATACTTTGCTGGCTGAAAACTGACAGCCCAGCTGGACAGAGCAGTGCCACTCTGGGCGATAGCCCTTTGGAACAGGCCTGGAAAAACACAACACATTAATAGAGCAGACATATAATTTGAGGGGATCCAACTCTACCCATGCTGACACAGCTGCAATGGAAAAGAGGAAATAGGATGAAAATTGAACCTTTTGTAATGAGGGGTTTATTCAGTGTAACCCTACTACAACGCTCCTCTCTGTCTAACTCTAAATTGACGGTTGTTGCTAACATTTTCAGTCACCCCAGGAGGTGTTGCGCTTCTGTTTTTCTTTATATATCAGACTAATATATATAAAATAAATTGTTCAACGTTGGAAAAATTTCAACACTTATTGCTGAAGTCCTCCCCATAGAGCTGAATGCAGATGTCACTATAGTCGCTATTACTATTGAAACATGATTCTGTTGAGCAGTCTTTGTAACCAAAGCCACAACTATCAGAGCTCCAACATCTTTTTCGAAGTCACTAAGATCTTCTCCTCTCACTCACTTGATAAAAAATCTGAGTCAACGGGGTCTGTTCACGTTTATACGTCACAGAGCATGACTGGATGTTAACTGTTTAACTGTACCATATAGTGCGTCTGTGTGGAAGCATCTGCATTTGTTATGTATCTCCATTCATTTACTCTAGTTTCCCTTTAATTTGTCACCTAAAACAAAGTCTTCTGCCAGGTAGCTTTAAATCCACAGTGGGTTCCAGTATATACTGTACAGCATTTAACAGCATTTTTCTACCTGCCTCAGAACCAGATTATAACAGATTCAAATGTCTTTTAATTAGTCAGCGAGCATTCACACTGCTCACACCTTCACCTCTGGAGTGTTTTCTCTTTAGTGCTTTATGCTTTATTTGGCCAGTTGGAAAGAGCACCATTTGAAATGATGTTACATCTCACGATCTCAGCTGAATGTTGTAATCACAGTTAAATGCAGGAAAAGCGGCTAACACACAAGAACAAAAGGCTCCTAATCGCACATTACCACACAAGTAAAAAAAACAGAGACATAATAACAGTAGCATCCGCAAATGATCCTGTGAACTGTTTTGAGTTCCCTTTCCACCGAGCACACACTACTGATGTGCACATACAGTGCTGCATACATACTTAAATATGCATGAAGATCCCTGGTGAGTTGTGATTTTTACCTTTGGTGGAGTTGCTCCAGCGGTTTCCCTCAGAGTAGTGTGACAGCGTGAGCAGGTTGACACAGGAAGCTCCGGCGCCCGAGCCAAACACAGTGATACGCAACGGGTCGCCGCCGAAGGCTGCAATGTTCTCACTGGTCCAGCGCAGAGCCTGGATCTGGTCCAACAAACCATAATTTCCTTTGGCTGCCTGGTCACCTGTACTCAGGAACCCTGCACGAGAGGACAAAGGACAGAGGAGACGTTAGTGTTATCCTTCTTTTTTTCCCTTCACTTTATTAGTGTCTTAAGGAGGGAGGCTCAGTGGCAATAATATTACTTCACCCACTCATAACTTAAATATAGAAAATGCATCTATAAATTACTTTTCATAACATTTTAAAAATTGTTTCCCAAGAGAGGGCAGAGAATTTTCATCATTCAAAGTAAGAGAGGTTGAGGATACAAAAAAATCCTGCTGCAAAGAAAACTGTTCAGCAAATGAACCCTGATAAATTCTTGATCAGTGACTGAATGTACGGTGCAGCGGATGTGAATATATGTAATCATGTAATGTATGTAATCTGTGATCTTGTTACTATGGATATTTCAGTAACTATGTAATTATCAGAGGCACTGCTGTACCAGTTATTGATTTTTTCCTTTAAATTTTCATCACAAGGTCAACTTGGATAGGCTAGGGACAATCAGAGAGTAGAAAAGTTAGCACCAGCAAGACTTGACTTACATAGACCTACATTGTGCAGAATATTATGAAAAACTTTTACTTTTCTCATATGAAAAGATCTCTTACATTCGTAGGTTTGCAGTTAATTACCCCTCATAAATGAAAAGTGAAGACCACCAGGGAAACAACTAGTTTTTTTCACTTATTTTCTTTTTGATCTCCTTGATTAAAATAAAATAAACAAAAAATCTACTTTTGGACCATCCGAGCATAACTGCTGGTAGATAACGAGGCACATTTCTCTGTTGCACGAGTAAAACCAACAAGTCTGGCAGTTTAATAATTTGCTGCAATAAAACAAGAGTTATTGCCCTGTAGAGCCACTTAAACTGTGGATACGCTAAATATAACACAGAAAGGCTCATTTTGGAGAGATGCATATATATATCTGTGATCCGGCCCCAAATAGAAGTTACAGTGGTGAGACGATCATGTGAGATTATGAGAGCAGATCCTTCATTCAGAGCTTTGCTTAGTCAAAATAATAATAAGGATAATTAAAAAAAAACAACAACAACAGGAGCACTTTTTTGTGCAGTTCACTCACCCATTCATTCACAATCACACAGCATAGGCAGTGAGCTACCACACACCAGATGTACAGTACATACACAGTCCTTTCAGCTGGTCCAAGAAAATTTCATTTTGCATGAAGCAGCAAGAATAATTATACATTCGTTTTCATTTCCCCTTTTTCCCCCCCAAACCTCTGCTTCTAACTACCACATCTTTAAATTAATTCAAAGACATTTATAATTACAGACCCCCCCCAATTCTTGAGGGATATGCTTAAAGACATAATGCTTCATGAAGTATTTCATTGCTCCGCATAAACCTTTATGCATACTGTGCACCTGAAATCACTTTCAACTCTTGAAAGGTCCTTTTTGTTTCATAAAGGTGTAAATGTATAATAACAACTGATGTTGCGACAACTCACTGTGCAAAGTGCAACACACATGGGGCACATCATCAACGATGGGTCTTATCAGGGGTGTGACTATGATTAAGTACACGCCCTTCCAATGAAGTGTGCTCTTTTAATAAATT
>JAOXYL010000105.1:2153705-2164493 GCA_028564955.1 Terapon puta | reverse complement strand
TTTTATCTAAACCATCAAACAAAAGCCAAAAGTTTAGTTCTTCAAAGTAATTGTGAAGGAGGGCTGGGTCCACACAAAAACATTGTTACAATGTCTGGATAACCACAGGGGTTTGTTTAATAGCTGTCCCACTTGCGTTTCTTTGCCCAACACATTTTTTTTAGCAGTGTCACCTAGTTCCTGAATCTGAGCAATGAACCCTGGAGGTAAAAATGGCTGGAAGTCGAAGAATAACTCCCTATTGTGATAAATGGAAACAAACTGAGCAACATACTAATGGAAAAATAAAATGCAAATATTCATGCGTGCTTGAAATCTATGGGCATTCACGAGGGCTTATACAACACATTAGCAATCATTACATGTGAGTCCTTACGAGGGCCCTTATAATCACTTCCCCTGTATCCCAGCATCAGCTCCACCCCCACCTCCACTCCACCTGTATGCCACATATTTTTCTCCTGTTCAAATAAACCTCTCAGGTACTGCCGGTCACTGCTGCTGCACAGAGATCCAGCGTGAGCGAGGTACGAACGTTCTGACGAGACAAGGCACCTCGACCATACCCACAGGAGAGCTCTGGTCCTTTAGAGCAATTTCATGTCCAACGCCCCCCACCACTTCCACCATCCCCACCACCCTCTGATTTCCATGCTAAAAGCTCCATTACCCGCTACAGGCGTCCAGGGAGTCCCCCACACCCACGACCCCCTCGATGAACCTCATCCCTCTAGCCCTATTGCTCACACACTTCCTGTCTTCGTTATTTATTTTTTTTTCCTCACCATCATTCCGCTCGGTGGCTAAATGGAGCGGTCATTACCCAGTGTCACTCAACACTACAGTTCATTTCCACGGGGATGCATCAGGCCACATGTATAGAGACACCCAGAGTAATGCCTCTGAGAAGGTACGTGTGACTGTAATAGACTGCAGAGGAGAATGACGTCATCACTGCTTACTGAATAAAGATCTGCTTGGTAAGAATCATGTTAGTGAGGTAATGTTTTAATCTATGCCTTCGAGGTACCTAGTATATTATATACTGTAAACGATCAGCTAGAAAACAGTAAGATGCAGTGTGAATTAAATTTCCATCATACTATACAATCATCAATATGTCGTTCAGTCCACTGCTGTGAGTTTGACTTTTGCTCAGCTACTGTCAATACGCTAAACGAGTATTTTTTAAGGGAGCCAGAGAATCTTAAAAACATTTTGTGTAGATGTGTCACATTCAAATACCTCTTCAGATCTTTTTGCTGACTTTCAATCAGTCATTTGAATAAATTATACTAATTGCACAACCCGATCATCAACCAGTTGTTATGAAATGTCATTGTTAGCACTTTTGCATAATAACATTTTAACTAAAGGCACTGTTGTGTCTGAATAGTCTAGACTGTTGGTGTTGTTTGAAAAAAGGCTATTTAATTCCCATCTATAGGTCTGACCAACTACGTGTGCAACATTCATATAAACCTGTAATATAATAATAATGATGATGAGCCAGAATGAGTGCATGCTGAAGCCATTCCTTACAGATTCTTAGTTACAATTGCATCAGAAAGTCAATGTTGCATATCACAGAATACGAATTCATGTGACTGCATGAGATGTATTTATGTATGATGGCACATTAGATTGTGATTATAGATATCATAATGTATACACTATGTTTATAATAGATTAATAATGTCACTCTGAACCCTCCTCTGAATGGTGCTTAAACATGTAGACGTTTTTTTTAATTGATGTGTAATACGGAGTAATTTGATAATATATCTTATGAGCATTACAATAGAGCTGTATTTTATAGAATGAAAGTAAACGCATGCAAATGGAAAAGAAAAAAACTCTGTAATGATGTCATCAGTTAGCAACATCTCCCTCTCTTTGCACATAAACACGACTGCGTGCTCGCCAACGACACACACTACCACACAGACTACCCCCAGCCCGTGTGGTCCCCTCACAGATAAATACAGTACATTTGCATCCACGCAGTCTCGCTGACACCAACAGACAGACAGGCACGTCCTCCGGCTGCCTGTTTAATTGAGTTCATTCCTTTTCTATTCCCTTCTGTGGCTTTATTTATTTATTTGTGTGTTTCTTGATCAAAGCCTAATCTTGTGGAAGCAACAGCGGCCATCTACAAGAAAGATTTTAATTGATTCAATTTAGCTGCAGTGCAGGGATGGGCTGGCAATCAAAAGGAGCGAGGCAGGAAGAATGATTAGTACGCCAACAGTGGTGGGGCAGCAGGGCAGGGCGCTCCCTCCCCCTCCATCACACACACACACTCACACACTCACACACACACACACACACACACACACACACACACACACACACAATCTCCTCAGATGTTACATGACACAAAAATGTGCACACACAAACACAAACAAAGCAGAAGCATGTTTGATTTGGACAAATTAGAGGAACAAACACTGATTATTTCTCATGTTCTTTATTCAAATTTCAATCTAATCTTATTTCTGATCCCAACTCTAGACGCACTAAATGCTAAGCCAGCTAATTAATGAGATACTGCTCTAACAACACGGCTGCAGTTTGGAGCCTTTTCTTCTCAAGGAAAAGAGGAGCCTCCGTTTTGAAATGGTTTGATCCCTCACAGCTCGTGGCTGCTGCTCTTTCAGCCTTCGTAGTGCAGCAGTGTAGAATAGATAATTCACAGATTTACTGGCACTTGCTTCTTAACAGTGAGTAGATGTGGTAGTAAAGCTGCTCAGGATGATAACATACTGCCTCTATGCATGGAGGCATGCGGCGCTGCGACTCTCAGACTAGCATCCCTTTCATACGAGGCCCTTCACCCGACACAGTAATATGTTATTTCAGATACCTTGAGTGTTTTTGTTGGCACCGTAATGAGGGCCAGCTCACAAAGAACACAGACATCCTGTACTCCTACCTTCTCAGAGTTGATGATTCTCCTAATGGGTGCCATCTCAGGCAAGACTAACTCCCATGCATGGCCCCCAACACACCCACAGCAACCTGATGAAATGCAAATCCCACACGATGTAAATGCATGAGAAGCATTACATATTCATTACGAGATAGGTCAGCTCTCCTTCCTCTTCGTAATAAAACATAACAAACCTGGGATTTGTTTTCCCTTTTTTTCCACCATGTGGTTGGCGGGAAGGTTGGAGCTCATTTGAATCCACATGACAAGTGTTCAGTCAGTACTTACTGTTCCCTGGAAACCCAGGCAGCTGTCAGGGAGCGGCTCTTTAAAACCCTCTTTCCAGCAATGTCCACCCTGTGCAGCGGAGCAGCACGTGCGTCTGCGGCGGGCAGGCTCCTCTGGCACGTAGCCGAGGCCCGAACAGCTCTACTGCAGCAGCGTGCACGGCCACACACTATCCACAGGGCCGCAAACACTCACCCCCTTTTTTCAACTGCAAACGTTCATGTCCTTATTTTCCTACACAGTCAAACTCTTCTCATTATAGCCAGTGAGGGGGACAGCCAGTTAGCAAAGGGCCGACACATTTGCTCCAACAAAGTGAAATCATCAGCAGAGAATGGCCTCACTTTCTCTTTTACCACGTTTTGAAATATACAAGTCATCCGGCTTCATAGAGAGGAAATAAATAAATAGGACACTTGACATCCCTCCCCAAACTTAAAACCAAGGCCTTGTTTAGCAGCTACAAGTTAACTTTTCTCAATCTGTCATTAACACTAGTCTGAGCCATCCAGGAGCTCATGTAAACCACTATACAAAAAAATTAACAGACCAGGAGAGATTCAAGGACTATTCTAAATGAATGATATCTGGATTGGTTGTTAAAACAAATGCAAAATGATTATGCAGGAAACATGATTGAAGCAGTCTAGATTTTACTTTTTTTTTTACTGAAATACAAAAAATAATTAATTAAATCAACAAAATCAGAGAAGGGCACTGAAAGTAAAAGAAAAACTCAGCTTATGTAAAATCAAGCATGAAGTGAGAAAAAAAAAACCCACTTCACTGTCCACTTTTATGGAATTGAAATATTAGCAGCCGATGAAATACATGCCACTTGAATTTGCTCAGTGCTGAACGGCATTCACAGCGAGATTATAATGCAAGTCTTTGGCGGCAGGCTGTAAATTTGGACTTTTATCAGCCTTTCAGCTCCTATGAGGCCAGACTCTCCCTGTGTAGGATAGATCATAAGTGTCTATGTCTCAGGTTTGGCTAAAAGCCATCGTCCCTGATCACTAGACTCTGATTCGGCCGCCTGGCCTCTAAGCTCCCTGGGATGACAATATTCAGGTGAACCCTGATCCTGGAATCCCGCTTTTATCCCTGCTATCTCTGTCGAACCAGAGAGAGACAGCTCGACGAAGAGAAAGATGGGATTCTTTTAATACTTCTCTCTCTGCACACATCTATTTTTCACAGTCATGGTCTGTATACCATAATCCTCTCTCTGCTCTCTCACTATCTGTCCCTCTGATTCTTCATGTCAAGAAAGACAGAATAAGAAAGACGAGCAGAAGAAAAAGGGAGCAGGTAAACTGTCGCAGCAGATGTGGCTTATTACAGAGAGTGAAATGTGTGTCTTTTGTTCCTGTTTCTATATGTTTGATAATGTATGTGACATTGCTGGAATAGTACTCGTGCTTGGAGGGTCTGAAAGAGCAAGACTGAGAATAAGAAATAATGAGCAAAACTATGACACTAATGAATACAAGTTTGGAACAAGCACTGGTCACATGTATTTTTAAGGCATGTAGACATAGAAATGTAGAAATTTGTGATTTTGCGATTGGTCGGTTACCAAATTACCTGCAATAACAAGATTTGTGGCCACGCGGGGGGGGGGCATCAGGAACACACTGTGAACACAGCCTTTAGATATCATCACTTTTTAATCTGATCTGGAGAACATCACTTGCCACTTTAGACATCCGGCGGTTCCCGAGCAACATTATTTGCAGTCATTTTCGGCGGTCTGATTAATTCACTTCGCTCTCTTCCAGCTCTGTTTTTGGTCTCGCTCCACCCCCGAGGGACACAGGCAGTAGTTGCGAACTTAATCTCTGCTGTTTGGCGCTGAGCAGGGAGCGCGCAAAGGTTTTTAGAGCTTTTTCGCTCAAAACTGCTGCCTGCTGAGAGCGAACCCAAACAGGGAAGTTGCATTACGCAGAACGAAACAATGAGCTGAAGCTCGCTGTAAAGCTCCAAAGGGAGCTGCAGATTTACATGATAAGTTTGTGTCTGTTCATCATTATGTGCCATCCTTTTTCGGTGACTTTTTTTTTTTCTTTCTTTACACACCGGTACTCTAAAAAGGTTGGTTAGAGCTGCTTTAATTTGTTCTAAAGTTCAGGAGCTTGAAGGTGACTGATTGAAGGAGACATGTTACTCCTCATGATGCCTGAGACAAAGAAAAACAGTGATAAAAATATGGATCAGCTACATTGGATTTCCAGTAGCACAATGGCTCATTCTTATGCAGTGTTGAATAAAAAAGACTCACAATGCAACCTCACTAGCTACAGTCCCTCCCACTCTCCCCTGCCCCACAGTCGGTGGTTGTCTCCTAAAAAACAAATGGTGCAACAGCAGCACCAAATATTTACAGTGCCTCAGCAGCGCTCCATCTATATCTGCTCCCTCCACACAACAGCCCCGAAGACAACGGCACGCCGAGGGCAACCAGCTGGGGAATATGCTGATGAGGCACAAAGCATTTCTCACTGGAAATAATGAATATGGAGCTACAGGATGTTCACTCATTCAACCTTTATTTAGTCAGCAGCGGGGACAAACACAGACTGAGCCCTCATTTTCAGGTGTGCCCTGTTTGCACGGTGACAGTTTAAAGGTGGGGATGGGCGGTAAAACGGATTTCAGGGAACGTATTGTCATATGAATTAATAAAATATATGACAAAGACTGGCAAAGACATGATGTAAAGCAATACAAAGTCATCTTTTTTTCAAGAAGATACAGTCACAGTGACATTTTGCAATAACAGCCTTTTGTGCCTCACCTGTCTCCAAACATCTGTCACTGTGTGTGTCAGTGTAGACATAGCTACGTTGCACTTTTGGCCACAGAGTAACATGATAAAAAACTCTCCTCGGATGTCATTTTTTAAGCTACACAGACACAAAATACTGTACGCCAGGTGATTTCACATTACAGTATAAAAAAAAATCTCATTTTTGGGTAACTTGGCTGCAGCTGATTGTTCCGGCTGTGTGCAGTTACAGCTCGTCAGTTACTTTGTATTACTGAGTGCAGCGCGCCTTGTTAAGAGGAGAAGAAAGCAATTAAATCAGAAGAATAGGAGTAAGAAATTGCTTGAGATAAAGTTGGCAAATAGTTTAATGCTGAGAAAATGCTTTCACTTTATAAAATCCAGAGTTAAATCTCCTAAAGAAAGCTAACTTTCCAAGGTGGCCAGGTGGTAACTTTGAAACTTTTTTTTTTTCAAAACATCTGCCAGCTGCTGTGAGGAATGACATTCACAAGAGCCGAGCTTGACGGGCAGTGAGCTGAAAGATGCTAAACCGCGGCACCGAGTTTAGAACAACGTCAGCGTTTTGTGATAATTCTCGGTGGGCACGTACAAGAAACCTTTTCCCCAAGTTGTCGAAAAAAAAAAAAAAATCCATTATTGCAGCTTTCTCTATTTCCGAGGCGACAAAAAGCGAGAGGAAAATGTCACTATTCACCTTTGACCCACGACAGAAAAACGCTGCAGCTGTTCTCAAGGGCAACCGACGGTTCCCAGAGACGTCCCCAACAACGTGTGTCCGGAGGACGGTGACACGCACACGCCGACGGCTGAAAAGGTAAAACGTCTGAGTCATTTTACCTCTGCAATGCAAAACTAACTCAGTCCCAAAGATATCTGATGAGCATGTGCGCGTGTGCGGGCGTGTTTGTGCGTGTCCACATTTGCATTTGAAAGGCTCTACTTATCTTCAGAAAGTAAACTGACGCCACAGAAGTTAAATGTCCCTTTAAATAATACAACGGGAGAGAGAGAGAGAGAGAGAGCGAGCGCGAGATAAGGCCGCTGCCCACGCCCACAGAGAGTGCGAAATGTGTGTGTGTATGTGTGTGTGCGTGTGTGTTGAGGGTATTTATTAAACCTGTCAGATCCTCCTCATTCAAACTCCGTCATTATACTGTAATCTTTTGCGGCCGACAGTGGGCAAAGAAATAAACGGGCCGGCGGCAGCGTGCGGCGCGCTGACGAGGAGGTCATCAGGAATAATTGCGTAATACGGAATATGTAAACTCCGGCTCAATCAATTCAGCCATTCCAAGTGCCGGCTTTTACAACACACTCACACTCTGTCACTCTCACACACAAGCAGGTGCTGGTTAACATAGCATGCGACAGGCAGTAAGTCAGAGGTGTCTATTACTGTAAATATTTTATGGTAAATGCTATATGCACCCCCCCCCCACCCCCACCACCAACCCCTCTGCCAGACACCAGCTAATATTTCAAATGCCAATATGTAGCACCCCCTCAGTGTTTAAGAAGAGCTATCTCTTCCTCCGTTTATTCATCCATCCATCCATCACGTGCCGCGTTTGTCTGCCGTCTCCGCTTCCTTGTCTGTCAAATCTCCTCTTCCTTTCTATTTCCTCCCGCCCTCCCTCCGCCCGGCGCAAATCAAATTACGCTGTCAAGTTCAAAAATGAAATGAGCCGCCGTTCATATTTCTTGTTCTGCACAATCACAAACATGTGTTAATTTGTGTCGCTGCCCGAACAGATTTGGCTGTTAGGGCAGCCTCGTATAGATTACCTCCTTCTGCCGGGTTGAAGGCGATGAGGGAGCGGGGAGGATTTCTCTGTGTGGTTGTGGATGTGATTAAACTGTTATTCAAGCTATCCCAGCCTTGTGGAGTGAATACGTAATAGCCTGTAATTAGGAAAATGTAAAAAAAAAAATGATTAGGCCTTGGCTAGCGCTATACTATCAAGTGTTTTACTACAGAATGCACAGGAAATATCAGTGAAATCTAAGTAAATGGAAGAGGAGGAGGAAATGAAAAGACAAAAAGACTGAATTTAAGGCTTTATTGAAATGGTGGCTTAACCCAAAAGATAAAATAACTGAACAACAACCCAGACTTCCCTCACCCCGGACACTTCCTCGTGGAAAACTGACCAATAAGGACCGTTTCATCACCCGGACTGGCGATTGAGGCCCCAACCTGGAGCCGTTCGTGGCAGGGGGCTTCGACGACCCAATCCCTGAACCAAAACTCCAGATGTTAGATACATTTCTTTAAGATGTAATTAGTATTGGACTTCTTCAAGGTTGTGGGCCAAGGAGTGGATTTAAATATATGATGGTATTAGTTAGTCTGAGATCGAGCTGACACGTCCTTTTCTATTGATCTACTACAGCGAAGATTCTACCTTTTATTTGTGTTATTTTATCACCAAATATGTAAGTATTTCAAGTGCAAAGTATGAGAGTATGGAGTATAATGCCACCGAATGATACAACAAAAACAAGCGTGCAACGAGGCTGCTCCTCGATGTGAACAACTTTCAGGCTGCCAGATTGCAATGAAAAAAAAAACAAACACTGCAGCATCTGACAGCCTTTAAGCACGAGAGGACTGATCATTTGTTGTCGACTTTTTTTGTGTCGTGCATTTGAGGGCTGGGTACATCACAACAGGCTCCTCTAAAGACCATATATGACCTTTAAAACATGGTGGATGTCAAATATGGGCACGCAAGACTGAAAGTAGTTGATTATGATGATGTGTTTAGAGAAGGGAAATGTGCATCAGATCAGTCTAGAGATGGTACATTATTATCTGATGGACAATGGGTGTGGTATTTGGCACTTGAAAAAAAAATGATAGCCATTGTTCAACAATCATGTGTAGGACAACACTGCGTTTGTGAATAATAAGGGACTGATGAATGACGGTGTAGGACTACATTAAGGTTGGAGAACAATGAAAGTACAAAGTTGCACTTAGAAAAAGTTCCCATGATGTTATTGTAATTGCCTTCTTTGTCAGTTTGTAAAAGTGGCTTCTAGTAAATGAAATAAAAAAATAAAAAAAAACATATAACGGAGAGACGAAAGAGACATTTTTCAGCAGGATGAGAGGAGCTGAGACTGCCACTTCACAACAAGATGGGAGGGGTGCATACTTCCACAGTAAAAGTAATGCAGTGTGTGTGTGTGTGTGCGTGTGTGTGTGTGTGTGTGCGTGTGTGCGTGCCTGTGTTCGTTTATGCACGTGTGCATGGGCTGATTGCTGATGTGAATGGTTAAGCAGCCTCCTTTCTTAGCACGGGAACATTATTAGCATACAGGGAGGACTGCACCCCCCGAGAGTGAGAGATGAAAACAAAACAGAAGGAAAAAAAAACACAAAACAAAAAAACAAATGGAGAAAAAGCAAGACGTTTTAGTGAGAGACAGAGAGAGAGAGACAGAGAGAGAGAGGGGGAGAGAGAGAGAGAGAGAGAGAGAGAGAGAGAGAGAGAGAGAGGAAGAACAAAGAGTGTGAGAGGTAGATGACAATGTGAGAAAAGGAGTGTGGGAGGTGCTGAGAGAAGGTAAAAAAAAAAAGGGTAAAACAGGGAGGATGAGGGCACTCAGAATGGAAAGTGGCATTTCAGAAAAAAAAAGAAAAAAAAAACACATGAACAGTGCATAGGAAGTGAAGTCAGAGACAGCTCTGACACACTCACCCCTGTAGATGGGTAATAAAATAAAGATGGAGGCACAAAGATGGACAGAGGCGGAGGAGGACGGCAGAGAGAATACTTTAATATCAAAAGGCTTTGGCGAAGTCGGTGGAGAAAACACACGGCAGCACACGGGATTTTTGACGATGCTCGATGAGGCGCATTTACTTGGCAGGAGAAAAAAAACTCTTGGAACCTTGGAACCCAAACAGTAAAGCGAAAGCAGGAGAACAAAGCTCACTCGCAAGGTCTCGAGAAACCTACGTGAAAGACTCAGACAAAATACTCATCACTGGTTGGATACTAGTCCTACTACACCCGGACTGAACAAAATTCACATTCCCTCGAAAAATATACTCCTCAGATTGTAACACGCTGAATATACTGGCTCAAAGTACTATCAGCCACCATCCTAATGCGTCCCTATCAGCAGTGGTCTTCAGAGCTCCGGAGAGGTCGGGCTGCAGCAGCATGTTGCTGACATCTCGGCGAGGTGGCTCTCAGATGTGCATGTCTTTTATAAGAGCAGCGTAAGCCGCTTAGTGCTTTTAGAAAGATTCAGAGCTGTGCACGACCGGGCCCTCCGCTCTGCTGCAGAGAGGAGAGGGGAGGAGACAGAGCATGTTGTCATGTATGAGCCGGGTGAGAAACTCCAGGACCGCGCGGGAAAACGGAGGTGATGCTGTTCCAGTAATAGAATATGTACAGGACCACTGTGAGTCATCAGTACTTTTACTCTCGATACTTCTAGTAAAAGTTGATTGGTATTGTACTCCTGCGCTGCTTCTTTACCTCAAAGCTACATCTTTTGCTTTCTTCTCCACTTCTGACTTATATTTATGAGGCCGCTATCGACAGTTTTGCTTTTCTTTTCTGTCATTCCAGCTGACAGACAGAAACCTCAGCACTCGTCTCTCGTCTGCCTGTCCACCTGACAGATAAATGCCCAGTATTTGCGTTCCTTTGAGCTCCGTCTGCTCCTCAAATCCCGCCAATATGATGACCGGATGTAAGCTGTGAGGCGGCTCCGTCTGTCGGCCGGCTCGTTGCTCCGCGGCAGGTACTTC
>JAOXYL010000105.1:2060471-2074274 GCA_028564955.1 Terapon puta | reverse complement strand
CCTCAAGTAATATGAATAAAAGTTATTTTCATTTTAAGTTAGTCTCTGATTGTTCTACTCCATATTTAGTCTGGAATACTTATCAGAGACAAAAGCAAAATGAGCACAAAGACACATAAAACAACCACAGACGATGCTGCTTCATTTGAGTGTGGGTGTTTTGTTCCTACTGGGGGAACCTTCACGTCTGTGGCCTGATATCTTATAATCCATCCATGGCCCACAGTAGCTGATGGAGTCACACATTTTGCCTGCCCAACCATCCACCCAGACCGATTCTATCAGAGGTTTTGTAGCAGTACAACAATACGACACTGCCTTTACCTTTGTTATGGCCTCTCTCAGGACCAGAGGGTACTTTTTGACAAACAACCCTTGTTTTTCAGGTGAGGACAGTCTCGTCCTGGCAGCTTTAGAGCATTAAGTTCACATCATTCAAACTGTGGATCTGGACCTACCTCAGTATTTACCATCATATTAGCATAAAAGCATCAGAACATGAAGGTATTCTCTAAACAGGATGGAGTAAACACTCACTTACTTGTCATTAAACCACATTCAGATTCTGTCTAACACTCTACAGGTAGATGCGGGTGACTGGTGGGACTTCTGGTTCAGAGGGGCTGAGAAAAAAAACATTGCATTATATTTCTGTTACACATTCTTATATTTGATTAAATAAGACAATATTTTAATTTTGCTGAGTGACATACATAATCCTCTTTATCCACGCTGTGTGTATTCATTATGATGTTTTAATTGAAGAATTGCCCAAGCTCCTCTCACTATCTAAGTGCCATCAGTGATAATGAGCTTCCAGGACAGCACTGCTCTATGAAACAGTTGATGGCTTTGTCATTTTAGAGAAAATATTCTTCCTATTGTGCAGAATTGTACTACAGACACTCAGATGCTCTTCAGTCAGGAGACTTATTGCCAGCGAACACAGTGGAACGCTCCAGAGAGACATTCCAGCAAAAATACTCTGAGTGTTGTGTCTTGTTCCATCATGTACGATTTTTTATCTCGAGTGGAAGTGCTGGGTGCTTTGTTATTCACCACGTCCTGAGCAGCTCTCAGACGAAGATTTTGCATCTCTGGAAATCACAGAGAATGGCGGTCGAGTAAGAGTGGATCTGGGAACCACAGCCGTGTCTACTTATCAACCAAAAATCTTCATTTCTTTGGATTCTTTAAGCACATTATGCCTTCTTCATTCTTCAAATGTTTATACTGATTGTTTTCATGAAATGTTCATTGACAATTTATATCATACATTTTCCTAGTTTGTGTCAACTTGACCATATTCTAATTGATTGTGTTTATGTATGTTAACTGAAATTAATTGGCTTTGGTCGTTTAATGCAGAATTATTCACAGTGACTTGAGGCATCGTACTGAACGTGTTTGAGGTACTGACATTTGAATAAAGCAGGATCTTCCCCTGACCTTTATGAAAGGGCTGTGGTGCACAAGTTGGACTCAGGATGGAAAGCACAGTCTCTATTGATTTTATTTGTACTCCTGCCGTCCATCCCGACTGCTTCCCCTCTACTTTTATGCTGACGACGTCAATGAATTATTCTGATTAATCATTTATTACACTATATTCTAAATGATCATTATTTCTGATCATCTTGGTGGTGTGGGCATTCCTGTGCTTTGATTTGTATTTCCTGGACCAACTGCATCCCAGAGATTGGTTCAGTGAGTTTATTTAGCTCAAAGGGTAGAAGCAGATGAAAATAGCTTACCTAGCTCAAGAGAGGAAAAAGCAAGACCCGTCAGGAACAGTGTGAGGAAAGGTTGAAAAAGGACGGGTTGTACAGGGACAGAGGCGGGAGGATAAAACGTAGCAGGAGATCAAACGCCTGCATCAAGATGCCTCTGAGAGAAGGGAAGTCCTTCTGCAGCGAGGTGCAGCAAAGCTCGGAGGTTTGAAAGACTCATGAGGTCCACAAGAGGTTGTTTCAGGAATTTAGGGGGAGCTCTGAAATATCGCAATTATAGTGCTACTGGGGTTTTGTAAATGTATATTGTAGGAGAAAAAGAAGAAGAATTCTCTACGGAAAATCAGAAATAAAAGAAAGGAGAAGTTGGAGCAAGAGTCCACTCCAACACCAGCGACAAATTGGCTCAAAATACACAGTTATATCACTTAAACATGTCAAAATAAAATGTTTCAGGTAAAGATGAGCTTGATGTGGTGTTTCCCCAAATATAGGCTGGTAGACATTTACCTCAACTGCAGAGGGCACTTTTCCTGAATTTTAACTAGAAAATATTGTTTGGCTGAGACGCAGAGACAAAAAAACGCTATTATCATAATAATTAAGTCTTTTATTATTAAATTGAGACTGACTGATAACCAATTAAATCTCTATAGAGTTTAAACGTTAAGTGAATAGAGTCTTCCTTACTAATGCTCATAGTCATCAGATTGTACATAATGATCATTTCGAGCTAAGTATAATTCATTAATCTGAATAATTGGATGACATTTGCAGGTAAATGCTTTATCTCCACAAGTATTCAAAGAGACAATGTAAACACCCTGTTCAGGAAATGGAGCTGTAATATGTTATCTATTCTATCTTTTGGCGTTAGAAAATACAAGAATAATGATGTTGTGAACTGCAATATGTTACTGAGCTGTATCTCAGTCTTAGTTGCCGTGCATGACAAAAGTGGAGTCCTTGAATTTATCTGGAAAATCGGGCGGGACTGAACAAGATTTAGGAAGCTTTTCCCTAAAAGCGGTGCCGCTGGAAACATCACTGTGCCCTTGGGCCAGGCACACTCCCTGCACCCGTCCTCCTCCAACTCCGAAAGGTCTACGAAGGCATTAGAATGCATCAGCACGTCCAGGTCCTGGTAATCAGCCAATTTAGAGATTAAATGAGCACAGCAAAAGGCGAGTGAAACATTGTTTCAGCACAGCATGACCGGACAAATACAATCAGCCGCATATTAAAGTGAACCATGAGCGCACAAACACACACACACGCACAGACACGCTACAGTGTAAATGTATGAAGTGCTACACTGTATGTGTCATTTACTGTAATTGGAAATGTTTGGGAGGCTCATTTCCATTTGGTCTCAAATACATTGCCTTCAGCCATGAAGTGTCAGTCATCCTGAGTTAGTTAAAAAAAAAGAAAAACGTGCATGTAGATATACACGCGTGCAGACCTGCGTCAGACTTCAGCTTCAATATCCGCACGCTCGCCAAGCCTCATTTATCCAAATTCTCCAAACACAGGCTGAATTATTCTCTTTGAGCCTCCTCCTCCTCCGGTCTTCTTCTCCTTCTCCCTCCCCCCTGCTCCTGCTCCTCCTTCCCTTTGCCTCTACTCCTCCTCCCTCCCTCCCTCCCAACAGGACGTCTGGAGTTTTTTTTTTTAAAAGAATAAGACTTTTTTTTTGTGGGAGAGAAGCGGCAGCCTTGAGATGCTCTTCCTCCAGGCTGAGATGGATTTATGATGCGCTGTCAACTTGCGGAGGGAGAGGGGAGAGAGAATGAGAAAGCATAGTAAACATGTTTTCTTCCTTCCTACCATAATTTGAAGGGAGGAGGGTAGAAAAAAAGAAACACAGCTGGATGTTTTTTCATAATCCCTCTCATTGAAAATCAAAACAGGAAAACATCCTCATGCACAGACGAGGTGAGCCGAGCGCAGCCTGGTTGAAGACATTTCCTGCGCTGATTTTGGAAAGTTAAAATTAGAGTTTCAGAGGAGCACAGAGCACTAACATTACTGCACACTTATTCTGTGAGGTAAAAGCCTTCTTCTGTCTTTATTTGCTATTTTTTCTCACATCTCTTTCGTCATGGTCTTTGAGGTTTTAATATTTATGTCACATTTAGATATGAATAAATATATACTGCATATACTACAGAAAGTGATCCAGTTCGTCCGGGCAGAAGTGATCACAGTAAGTGGATGATTTTTGTTACCGTCTTTTTCTAGACTTTTCATGCAGACTGCCATCTAACTGACACCGGTATATTTATTACATGAATGTAAAAGAATGAATTACGTGATGATATATTATTAATCCACTTGACAAGGGCAGCTTCAGCCACATGTTTCCGGGCTCTTTGAGCGAACTACACAAAGTCACGGGGTATATGTCTCACTGTGAGGCAAAGGATCATGGGAGTAAATGTGTAAAATGAATCAGAATTACAGTCATTTTCTTTGCTGTATGTTGTCTTATATAAAAAGGCCAGAATGAACACTCCCAGCAGACTATTTCTTTACTGTTAGTAAAATACTTAAATAGCACTTGAATGATTCGGTTGCTAAGAATGGATGATCTGTGTCACTGTGATCACTATGAGCATTTTCCACTGTATAAAAAAAAAGAAAAGCCCATTAACAAAAAAAACTCCTCATTCATTCACTCACAACAATGCTGAAAGGACTTTCAAGTAGCCAGTCTCTGTGAATCTAAGCTGGATGTAAAACATGAACTGCCCACTCAGAGCCAGTGTAGACGAGGACTACTCTCCCTCCAAAAGTACTGCAACAGTGAGGTGAGTTTCTGTCATTTTGCTGTGGGAAACATTTGGGTTTACTGCTAATACTTTTGTCACCCTAAAAATGTGTTTTTCCTTTACAAATAATACTATCTTGCAAGTTGTGTGTCAGACCCAGATGTAAATACCTGGAAATAAGAGCTCACATGTCTCACATTCGTCTTTTGACATCAAACCCAAACATTTTCTGTCTACAGGAAAAAAAAAAACAGGAATTAGCCACATTCTTTCGATACTGTTGGAGGGAAGAGCATGTGCTGGGAGGACTCCTCTAAAAATGTCTTTATTTTATAATGTGCCTTGCTTATACTTGATCACCCCCCGCAGTTCGTACAGTCGCTTCCTCTATCACTATTAAGCATATGCCCCGACACTTGAAGCGTGTAATATACTCTGCACCAGCAGTTGTTACTTACAGCAGTTGTCATTTTAACAGTTGTGCTTGGAGAAAAAAAAAAAAAACACAACACGCGGCATGCTGTGCACCAAATGGAAATCCAAGACGATGTTATAATTGCCGCAAATCTATAATCTATAACCTATAACACAGCCGATAAAGATAATACCAGCTCTTTTTTCACACATGAGGAACAGTGAATATCGTTTGCTACAACAACACCATGTATCTCCAAAGTTTGTAGGTCTGGCTGATGTTGTTCTTCATCATTTCTACTTATATTCTTATTAAAGCTCAGTCAGTGAAAAGACACCACCTGATCCTGACTGTATATCCAGACTGACAGCGCATATCATTAAACTGGTTCAAACACATCCACCCACCTTCGCCTGCACTTGTTCTCGTGTCCTTTGTGGAACAGTTGGTCGCCGAGTACAACTGACCTTGAACCACGTAACGCTTAAAATATAACTTTCTAACTTAAGGCAAGGTTACGTCTTAAAAAAAAAAAAAAAAATCATCATCATGTGGCCGTAATGATTTTACTAAGAAATGTGAGAGAGGCGACTTTGCTTGCCAAGGTCATCGTCAGTATGATCCATCTGCTGAGTGACATGTTGTTTTGTGACAATGCACCAATACGGTGAAGATACTGAAGATAAAGCAGTTTCACCTATTTCTGTCTCCCGCACCAAGAAACCTGAGGCACGTCGGTTTACAAAGAGCTCGAGGAAAATCTCGAGGCGCCGGCTGATATTGGAACCAAGTGGAATTACCCCCCCCTTCCCCACTTATCATAATAAAAATGGGATTTGAAGACACTAAATGCTCGACTAAATTACTTATTAAAGCAACATTTTCCCAAACCTCTTCTTCTCCTTCCCTCTCTAAAGCAGACAAAACTCACAAGCCCCTCCAACCGAGCTGAAAAAAAAAGAAAAAAAAAAAAACCCTCTACTCCAGCATCCCATGATTTGCCCAGAATACTGGTTCCCATAGCAACGGGCGCGATGATAAATTAGCCCGTTGGCGCTAAGGATTCCACTCACACACCCGTCCTGCCTGACTCACGCTTTCTTTCCGGCCTCTCCATCTCCATTTTCCCCCTCTCCTCATTCAGTGACCTTACACACATGAATGTTTATCCAAAAACAATAAATTGCAGCAGCAGCCGCATTATACATTCAGCCCGTGTTTGCTTTTACAACGCCAGCCACAGGAGCACACTCGCAGAGTCGTAAACAGCCGCGGCGCGTGGTTACAAATCATTCAAACAATGATGAGGACACGTGGGTCACTGCAGAACCCAGCGAGTGTCTCCGCTCGACGAGCATCCTCCCGTTCGGCTCTTCAGGTTCTGTTTTTTTCACAGGAGCAGGCGGAGGCATCCACCGGAGCACTTTCCCCAAACATGTGAGGCCTCCAGCTTATTTAATTAAAGCATTTATGTCTACAGGGCCTTCCCAGTACAAGCCAACCAAAAGAACAATTAGGCTATTGTGACGGCTGTGGTTTTGGCTCGCCTGCAGATTCGCAAACGCACGCACGCACGTACGCGCGCACGCTCGATGCCGTGGCCCCTTCTGGCATCCACCCACCCCAAATTCAAGACCTTTCTTAAAACAGACTGTGTTAATTAAGTAAAAACGGTTGGCTCTGACAGACTCCGTGCACTTGCTGGGTTACTTCCAGGGTACTATAGAGACGTTGGCTCCAGGAGAAGTGAGTTCCTCTGAAAGCTTCACTTGACAAACTGAGCGGGAGCTCAAAGATGTCATAATTTTTGGTGCCAATTTTTATTTTTTTCTACACAAATGTAATTTTTCCTGTACATTCATGCCGACGTGTGTTTATTTGTGCAACAAGTTGTGATCTTTTGTGTCTAAGGAACACTGTG
The DNA here is from genome assembly GCA_028564955.1 of Terapon puta. Taxonomy (NCBI): domain Eukaryota; kingdom Metazoa; phylum Chordata; class Actinopteri; order Centrarchiformes; family Terapontidae; genus Terapon; species Terapon puta. The sequence goes on along the minus strand of JAOXYL010000105.1, from coordinate 2,067,434 downwards.
CTGTCTATTCATTGTAATCAATATTGTAATCTGAACCTTTTTTTGTTTGTTTCTTTGTTGTCCCAGGCGATATGTTCTCTGTATGAACTGAAACGTATTGATAGTATACAAGTCTTCGATAAATAGACAGAATATTTAGAAGTTATGCTCTTCGTTAAAATTGTGCATATAAACAAGCATGATGGCTCAGTGTCTATATATTATGTTATATCACACTTTCCTGCTTCATCCTTACTTTGCCTTCCTTATTATTTGAAAGTGTTTTTACAGAGGAAACCAGCTCTGCTCGCAAAACAAAAAAAATCATGAAAGAAAAAAGAAAGCCAATTTCTGCCAATGAAAAAACATTTTCTCCTTGAAGCTTATGTCAAACTGCCAAAAATCAGCCAACTATGTGGAGCATAGGTGACTTTGTGTAGTTCGCTCAAAGAACCAGGAACAGTCAGCTGCTAGCGATGGAGACAGGAAACGAACATGGGACGCGTGGCATCAAGTGGATTGATAATATATCATCACGTAATTCATTCTTTTTCCTCAGGTCTGGATGTGGATTCAAGCAGTTTTTCGACTTGAAAAGAGCCTCCTTTCTTTCACCTCCCAGGATATCGAATTCCCTGAAGAAACATCAATTGCAAAACAAGCTGAAACAAATTCAATGAAGCACTTTTTTGTTTGTTTGTTTGTTTGTTTGTGTTTTCTATAGATTGTTTCATTTGCTTCGTTTATTTTCAGGTTGTCGAAAGTTAATCTGTATGTCATTTGTAGATTACAGCTGAACTGTAGATTTTGTATGATTTAACTTCATACTGTGAACATATTTATATTCTATATTTGTTTAATATTAATTATCTCGCAGGGATCATATGATATAGAATAAATGTAAATATATGACAAGAAAGCCTCAGAACAATGCTCACGTCCATCTTTTCATAATTTCCTTCAAAATTCCTCGTATTTTATGGAATATTTCACCACTGTGTGCGTTTATCTCTCCCTACTGGCTAATTGGTATGTTATCAGTACATACAGGAAAATAGTGTCATCAAGAACCTACAGACCAGCCAATCAGCTGAAATTTCACGAGTTCAATCTGAATAAGACAAAGGGTAAATCAAAAGGAGACAGGCAGCACACGGGATGATTTGATCCTTCACCGACTGATTGTGGCTGCGGTCGCTCTCCTGGCATCAGGTAGCAGCGGTGTATTACACTTCGTGATCACACTGAGGTCATTGTTTGACTGCTGTGTTCGGGATGCTTACAGCGTGTCGGAGCATCACCTCAATTAGCATATAAAGTATGAAGGAGATCGCTGTGTTTTCTCACTCATCTGCCTCTCGCCCAGCGTTTCTCCCGCCGCCTCTCCCTGGGTCCGCGCCTCCATCTTTCACAGGGCCTTATCTCTGGTCATTCTCCACGCACGGGCAGGCGTGGTGTGTGTGTGTGTGTGTGTGTGCAGCAGCCCGGTCTCTTCAATCAGCGTCCAAATGACATTTTACACTTTCAAACTGTGTGCAGTGTGCATACACCAAAGTCCAAGTGTCCCCTTCACCTTTCACTATTGCGTAGAGAAGGAAAAGATCATGGTTTGTGCTCAAATGAACACATTCGTTCAGCCATCAGTTAGTTACATACGTGAATTAAATTCCATTACATACAAAGTACAAGAGCAATCTGCATACGGAGACTACGAGAGAGACCTCCATGAGTTAGGGTGGAATAGAAAAGATGATCGAGGTGCAGCTCTGTGCAAACAAGTTATCAAAAAGTAACATAAACCATAATCTGAATACTACAGAGGCCAGCTGTTTTATGAAATGACAGAAATTGACTTCCATCCTTCCTTCCATCCATCCTTCCTTCCTTCCTTCCATCCATCCTTCCTTCCCTCCTTCCTTCCTTCCTTCCTCCCTTCCTGACAGTACCAGCTGAGGGAGTATTTCTCTCGCGCCTACGCTGGCTGAGATCTGCGTCTGATGCAGCTATTCAAACCAGTGAGTTGCCGGTCTCGAGCCTGCTGCTCTCAGCCATTACATCCCCTCCTGCCCTGTTTTGCTATTGTTGCAGAGGAGTGGAAATGGCAGAATAAAATGAAGTGGGTTCATATTTGGGACATAATTTCTGAGTGATGTTGCTTTTCTCTTGTTTTATTGAAAACAGTAGCAGGTGCAAATTGAGCCGACATCTGCCAAGGTTATCAATTTCATAATAGTAATAAGTCCCCAAACTCCTCTGCTGGGCCTTTCAATCAAAGCGGAGTCCATTACACTGATGCCTGGCCTGTCAGCACACACACACACACACACACACACACACACACACAACAGCGATTTCCGCTTCCAGCAACTGGTGTCTGCTGCCACATTAAGTGGCGCGCCATAAAGCCCAAATCTGTCCATTCATTCTCTGCTCCTTCTGCACGACAACAACAATAACGACAGCGATTTTAAATGCACAATTACATAGAAGTGCTCTTGGGCAGACGAGCCGATGGCACGGCACCGCGCACGCTCGGCCCCACGCAACAAAACAATTGCATGTACAGCAACATGAGAGCCTCTTGACCATGAGAATCTGTGTGTGTGTGTGTTTTGTGCGTGCATGTTATGTAAGTCAAAGACGACCGGGCCTTTTTCATCTTAGAGCGTTGAGCCGTCCTCTCCGGAGATAAAGCTGGCGAGAATGGCGTGGGCATGGAAAAAAAAAATTTATGTGCTTTGCGTGTCCGGGGGTTAACAAGTAGAGCAAGTTCCTCAAAAATGGTTTATTCTCTGTTTTTACACTAATTATTCATGAAGATAACATCAAATCCAACATGCTGCCTCTGCAGAAAACAGTTGGTGGTTTTAAGTCTTTTCTTGTGTCTGTTTTATAAGCAAGGATCACAAGTCAGACTGGAATTAAAAATCTTTCTTTAACTCATGACACTGCACCTTGACAGTACTCTGAGTTGTGATTGGACTCATGGGGTAAAGTACAGAGTGCTTCATGACAGTTTGGTCATTTGCCAGCATCGAAACTGCTATGAAGGAGATTCGGCCTGTCCTCACTTGACCTTCTCCTCCGGGTGGGGTGAACGCAGGTCTGAGTGTGTGACATCAGCACCCTACAGGTATTATTCCTTTTTAGATATGAACTGCATGTGAACAAAAGGTAATGTAAGATGTCACGTACAAATTTAATTTAACAGCAGGATGCTCCTCACAAATGGCAGACTGCTTACAATGCTAATGGTTAACAGTTATAGCTATGTGGGCCTATTGAAAAAAGGACACAGATGTTATATTAATGTTTGTAAAGTACACGTGACACCAGACACAGTGTGAAAGTTGACCTAGCAAGGCTGGGAAAGGCCCATCAAGGAGGGTATTGACTCTTTTAACAACAGTTTCAACTTCTGGTTTGACCTCACTGCAGGTGAAGCGCAGCACTTTGCATGTTGAGCAGTACACACGAGCACGTCATGCTTTAGCTCCAAGACATTTTGGTGAATCGCTGCTCCCCCGTGAGTCAGACTAAAGCCTCAGAGCCTCCGAGCCTCAGGCGGGGACCTGCTGGCTGCTTCCAAATCCCTCAAGACTAAAACTCCAGACGAAAGGTGATCAGGCTTTCGCAGTCGGGAGCCTTCAGTTCTCCAACTTCCTGCCAAAGAATCTGATGCTGCCGAATCCTTGAAATCGTGTCTCAAAATGCGACTTTAGCATCTCATTAATGCAGGCGCATGTTTTTATTTCCAACATTTTTCCTAACTTTTTAATGTTTTTGAAGAAAATCTTACTTTTTATTTTGTATTCTTTTTAATTGTCTGACTTTATTTGCCTCATTACCGCCCTGCAAAGTTTGAATCCTGGTTCAAACGTGGAAACATGCACTTTTTCCTTACTCTGTTTTGTGCTGCATTAAAAAAAAAAAAGTGCTAGAGATTAGATTGTTTTTCCTTCCTTCCCGTGCTGCTGCATCTTAAGACCTGCTTATCCGTCCATCTAGCCATCCATTCATCCATGTATATACCATGGCACTCATCCAGAATGCCCAGTAGGAGCTCAGCCATGCATAAAACTAAATAGTCGTCGACCAGTTATTCACAAACGTTGGAGTGTTCAGGGGTAAAAGTCACCCCGGGGGCCGGTGAGGAGTTGTGTGTGTGTGTCAGTGCTCCTGAGAAAAGACGCTCTCACTGCAAACATGTGGAGCTGGACTTTTAACATCCACTGCCACATTACGCCTTACCCACCCACACAAAACTCTTATCATGTATGATTTACTCCCCCTCCTTAGTTACACCACTGGACACGGGGCCTTTAATATGTCAATTCATTTCGCAAAGGAAATTGCCTTCTCAAAATGACACTTACTGATAGATGGTGATCAATATACGGTCAAAGCGTCTCCTTAATGGAGGCATTAATTGGTAGACTCTCTCCAGGGTGCTCTATATCTCTAAGACTGTGTTAGGCTGTGTTAACAGCATGGGATTTAGATTGTACGATATACTATATATACTGTAGGGACAATATATCACTGAATCCATGACTTAAGGTTACATTATAAAACAAAGGGCCAAAATTACAGTTTAAACTTCACGATTTTCTGCATATGTAAACATGTATTAACATGTTTAGGGGCCAAAGAAAATATTTTTGCAGCAGTATGTTTGCCATGGAGTAAACATATTTCATGATCGTCTGACTTCTGAATTTCCATTTATCTTTTGTACAGTTTAGATTTTGGCCCGTGGGTGGAACTAGTAACCTATTCAAGACTCATTTACTAGAGTGTGAAACTTCTGAGCAGCATGACTGCGCTCTGCAAAGGTTACGATCTGACATGAAGAGAGACAATGCTGGAGTGTTGGTGAAGCCGATGCTCGAACCAGTCTGACTGATTCCTTTGTTGTGTTTTCAGAGAGTTAGAGTCTATTTATTTCAATTAAATCAAAATAAGTGTATTATGGATCCTCTGTAGGAAGTGTCCACCAAGATAACATGGACAAACGAGCGACACACACCACGCTGTCTCAGATGGTCTGAGCCTTCTGGGCCTTGTCTTCTCTCAGACGTGCCCCTGAGGAAACCTTGTATCTAAAGGAGATGGAGATGTTTTGGTGGTTCTTCGTTTCAGAGCCTTCAGTTGCCTTGAAAACCTCCTTGATACAGAAACTCCTTGCACAAAATCTAAGGAGCCCTCCAGCCTGATAATTTGTTCTGCTTTGTAGATGATGCAGATTCCGCCTTTCCCGGGCACAGGAGGCAAAAACCTTTTTCAGGAGGTGACGTATGATTTTGTTCACCATCAGCACACTCCCGCTGTGTCTGCTGCTGCGCTCGGGGCTGTGGGGAGCGCTGGAGGAGCTGTTTATACACTGGATGGGTTGGCCCCAGGGCCATCCTGAGGTGACCACCCCCCACCCCCGCACCCCCCCCTTTACCAGATTATGAAAAAAAAAAAAAAAAAAAAAATCCAGCTCTGGAGAGTCAGGAGACGTTAACACAACCTGAGGAACTACATAAACGACTATTATCATGATCAGTACTTCGTTATGAAGAATGCAGCGTTTGCATTTCGGGGAAATAGTAATAATGATTAATTGTGCAGGAATACACAGTGTGTTTAGAGGAATGTGAAGCAAGCAAAGCAATAAAACATGTGCGCAAACCGCATCAACATTTGCATAAAACATCAATTAACTCACGATCAAACCAATTGCCATAACTAACGTATTGCATCAGTCACTTCTCCGTTCAGCTGCTGCTTCTCTGTTTTCAGCGCCGATAAACGCCTGACGTTGTTCTTGAATGACAGTACCGTATGATTAGATCTTCTGATTCGCCAGCTTCCATCTCACTACCTGTGCTGGGGTTCATCTTGTTACCGGAAGAAAGACGAGACACGAGGAGGACAAACAGTCGCCTCGGCTCGCTGAGCTTCGACAACATCGCATTAATTCTCAATGCAAAAATCCTAAAGCGTGCAAAATGCATCTCGTAAGGAATCGCGCAAACGGTGCATGTAGTGAGTAAAATGAGAGGCATGAGCTCAGACCAGTGCTGTCGAAGCAACAAAAAGATGGAGAAAGAGAGGCAGCGGGACACTTTGTGAAGGCCACACACTATTCTGCTGAATGACTAAAGCTGCCATCAGAAGTTTCTTTTCAACCTTCAAATGTGAACTATTCAATTGAAAAACTGTAGAAATAAGTATTTGTTCATAAACTGAATCTATCCATGTGCATTACTCTTTGGAAAAAAAGTCACTGAGTAGGTAAGTTAATCACAAATGGAGAAGGTATTAGCTTGATTATTCCCCATTGTTAAGCCGTCACTGGCAGCAGTGACACCATTCATTCATTTTCTATACCTGCGACCACAGGTAGGAAATGAATGGATGTGAACTCCACACAGATGGACCTGTCTCAACCGGGGACTGAACCCCGAGCCCTCTTGCTGTGAGTCGACAATGCTAACCACTACACCGCTGCGCCACCCTCCGCTGGTGCCACGGCAAATGAAATTGTTTTAGGCGGGTTAGCGGCTCTTTTTAAGCGGGGCGAGGCAGCTTTCAGTGCAGATTTTATAGTCTGGTACCCTCCGAGCTGCTGAGCAAAAACACATCCACACCTCCATCTTATTGGCAGGGGATGGGAGGAAATCTGAATTTTAATAAAAGGGCAATATTAGGAGGATAAAAGCAATATTCCTCACTGATAAAAAAAAAGAAGAAAGAAACAGACTGACAATGACAGAGAGACAGATAAAAAGAAGGGAAAGCACAGACGATCTAATAAGTAGCCACAGGAGCAAACACCGTGAGAGGCCCGACTAATGTGATTTCTTACACTGTGTTTGCTCATGACGCTGTTATCGAGTAAGGAACCACATAAAATATCAATAACACACCTAGGACATACCCAGACATACTGACCAATCACGTACTGTTTGTGTATGTGTGTGTGTGTGTGTGTGT